>WOVY01015412.1:0-237553 GCA_013436015.1 Rhipicephalus annulatus
TTTTATTATTATTAAGAAACTCACCTTCGGATCGTGAGTAAGCGGGCTCGAATCTCGCCTGACGAAAGAAATCTTTTATGTGTGAGGCTTGTCAATCTGTTTGGTGTTCATGCGCACAGAACAGCACAGTACAATGCATGCTTCCCTGAAGTATACGTGAGAGGGCCCCTAAAAAAAAGCATTTACAGAGGACTTCAATGTAGACATACAGGCTAATTATAAGGTGAGAGATCGCTGTTCCCAGCGAAAATAACCTATCGAGGTGAGTACTGATGAGTTGATCTCTACTAAATTGTATCTAGATGTTGAGGCTTCTCAAGAAAACCTGTAACACAAAGGTACACATCGAGCACTGTATGCCCCAACAAATCTTCCAACCGGTAAGTTGGCGACTTCTTGGATTCACTTTCGAGGCATATATCCTCTACTTCAGCAATTTTACTAGAAGTCGCAAAAAACTACATCAGTGTATACACACTTTATGTCCCTCAGTTAACATTATAGAGGGCAAGGCTCGGGTAACGTGCGGTAACCTACCAATACGATAGCAAGAGCTTCGCCAACTCCTCGTGATTCACGTCTTGGAGATAAGATGCATGGGTTTTTCCCCCTTAAAATGTCTCTCTTCCTCTATTTTTCTCGCTGTACTGTTTGTCTCAACCTTCGGAATGATTGAACCCCGCGCAAGGAGAAATTAACGCGAGGGTACCGGGAGCGCAGCAGAAGAACTAAATGGCATGGATTAAGAAGAGCGGACGAGGACAAAGAGTGCCATATCAAGATGATGAGAGTTTTCTGTTCGTTGAGGGTGCTTGACGTCACACCGGCTGTGCAAGTGTACTGGGAGTGACGTCATCATTCGGCTATAGGTTTTTCCAGTGCACGGATTATACCTCACGCCAGGTTTAAACAGCTCCGTGGTTAAACACAAAATAAAACCCATTTGTTCCTCTTTATTTTAACATCGGAGTTGTTTAAACTCGGAGTAAGGTCTTTGTCGTCAAAGACAACGTGATGTGTATGCGTCACAAAAACAGGGTATGTGCCAAGCAGCTCCTACCTTATCGCCATGCATAGTATGGTATAGTATGAGGATGGGAAAATATGGTGAGGATGAGGAGGAAGGAAAACAGGAGGAGTAAAGGTAAAGCATGACATTGCCTCAGATAGCAAGGGGATCCGAGCGAACCTCTAGATCACTTCTTTTTGACGTGCTGAAATTTCAAAATACAAAGGAAAATACCACTAAAAGAATTATTGACACTTGAGACACGCGGTTTGAACACGAAGACACACAGACGAAAGCCACAGTAGAACAGTGTGTGTCTCTCTTCGTGTTGAAACAGTGCGTCGCCAGTGTATGTAGAACCAACTTGTACTCTTGTACTCTTGAACTCTTGTTGAAAAGCTTGTACTCTTGTTGAAAAGGAATAGAAAAATGCGTGGAATGGGCGGAAAAGAGAAGGGATTTGATTAGGTCGAGATATTAGCAGTCATGCAGGTACTGTGGAATCAGGGCATCGAGGAAGCACATATAAAAATACTAGAAAAAATCTACAGAGAATCCACAGCCACCATAGTCCCCGATAAAGAAAGGGACAGAGTGCCAATATTGAAAGATGTAAGGCTGGGAGACCCGAGCTCCACAATGCTATTCTCCGCATGTTCACAGGAGGTATTCAGGGCCATAAAATGGTTACCGGTAGGGATCGAGAGTACCTTAGTAATGTGAAATTCGTTGATGACATTGCACTGATAACTAATTCAGAGATTAAAATAAAAGTCATGGTCACTGAATTGGAGAAAAAAAAGAGCAGAATAGTAGGTCAAAAATAATATGCCTAAACTAAAGTAATGTACAAGTCTCGGGAGAGAACAGCGCTTTGCGATAGGTTACTACTAGCTGGAACTTAAAAAGGAATACGTCTACAGTGGACAAGTAGTAACCGCAAAGCCGAAACATGAGAGTAAAATAAATAGAAGAAGACGGATGGGGTGGAGTACACTCGGCAATCATATTGAAATCATGAACGGCAGTCTACCACTAATCTATAAGAGGAAGGTATATAACAGCTGCATCTTTCCATACTTACCTATGGAGCAGAAACTTGGAGGGTCACGAAGAGGGTTCAACTTAAAGGGACACCAACGTTTTTAGACGAGGAAGAGTAAACAAAATTTTTCCCGTATTGGTAAAGTACAGCTTCAAAATTTCGAAAATACCTTTTTAACAATGACACGATTTTCGGTAAGCGAGAAAACGCACGAGAAGAAAATACGGATGGAGATGCTATGTCGAGATTCTATAAGCACCAAACACCATGAGGTCATAGGTTTTGAAGGTGTCTACTAGGCCATACGTAAATTACAATTGATAAAAACTAAATAAATTGTCATTTGTCCGTGCCAAAAACATAGCATACGAAGTTTCAGCAAATTCTATCGAGCCACTGTCACACAAATACAAAAAAATACATTTTAAAATTTCCGAGTAACATGTTTGAATTTCGGTGCAAAATTCAAAAATTAAACTTCGCCTTCATTTTTTCTGCACTAATGAAATTATGATAGCAAACCATATGGAATTAGAGTTCTTGAATTGCAGTTTGTCAATCTAAGTCAAGTCACTGTTTCGCCTTAGTTTGCCTTTAAATTGAGGACGACGCAGCACGTAACGAAAAGAAAAAATTGCCCGCAGCTTCCCTCGGGGGAACACTGAGGAGGATGCGGAGCATATAATTGGTTAACGGGGTGTTAAAGTGCGACTTACTTCGGTCGATGGCTAAATTGGTTAACGTGGTTGTGAAATGGGGTGTTAAATTGCGACTTAATTGGGTCGATGGCTAAATTGGTTAACGTGGTTGTAGGAGGGGGTGTTAAATGAGTGAACACGTACACACGTATGCGAAAGGGCGGCGCTGGTCGAAGGGACGTCGATCATTGTGTTTGTGGATTCGTTGGCATTCATTTCACGGCGACTTCGGACGTCGACGCGCCGTACAAACCAACGGACGAGCGGCAACTGAGCGAGCGAGCGCCGACCTTGAGTATATATACAGCGCGACGGCGCATGCGCTGTCAGCTGTCGAATGTTCTCGAAGGAGAAGCGCGCGCGCGGCACAGATGGCGACGGCGCGACGGCGCATGCGCTGTAAGCTGTCGAATGTTCTCGAAGGAGAAGCGCGCGCGGCACAGATGCTGGGCGACGGCGCGACGGCGCATGCGCGCGCGTCAGCTGTCGAATGTTCGAGAAGCGGTGCGGACGGCGCGGACGGCGCACTACAAGGCGCGAGTATAAGATGCTTCCGCATCTAAAAATTGTAGTTGTTTAACCGTAAGAGTCAGGGAGAGAGCCGAGTGCATCAGGGTACAAAGTAGTGCTTCTGATATCAAGAAATAAAAAAAAATGGGCGTGAGCCGTACACGCAGCACTTGGGCAGGATAACTGCTCGTCATTAAGGGTAACGTAGTGTCAAAGGTGTGAGATGGAGAAATAAAATGAGGTGGGTAGCTAAGATAAAGTTTGCAGGCATAACGTGGCAGCAGAAAGCACAGAACCGTGTTGATTGGCGGAACATGGGAGATGCCTTTGCCCTGCTGTGGGCGTAGTCAGGCTGATGATTAATATGATGATGATTACTGGAATCGGGCCTATATTGAGATAGATGTGGCAATTTGGTTTCCACATATATCCTCTGCCTGCACAGAGAAAGGGTGGAGCAATTTTTGGAGTAGTTGTATATAAAGAGTATTATCGAACATCAACGTAGTGTAATTAAGATAATGAGGCACGAGAAGAAATGCTAACTTACCCTTAGTTTAAGAGGTGGTTGATGCGAGACGTCTGCAAGAGTGCTCTTCTGAAAAAGACGTCCGCAGAAAACACCTCCCTTGATGATATCAGCAACTGAGGAAAGCGTTGACTGCGGATGTTTTCGATATCATTGAGCAAAGTTATAGCGTTATAAATTCTGGTCATCTACCTTCGCACTAGCGTGCGTTGACTATCCCTATTGTATTAGAGTCCAGCTCGCTTCTGCCAACACCAAGCCCAATTGTAGCTACCATTGTAATAGGGGCCCCACCTTCCTATACCAGAGGACGGACATAGAATAAAATTTATTTCTCTGTCCCGCGTCTTCCACTGGGTCCTAGACCTCTGGAATTTTGTGCTAGCCATGCCAACTTAAGTTCAAGCTCAATATTTGAATCTCAAATAAAAAAGTTACACAACCACACGGTCTTCCAAAGGGCGGATTTGTGCTGCCTTTACACTCATGGTGGTTGCCACCGTGCAAGGGGAAATGGCAGAGGTCTCGGGTACATGATAGCATACAACAACAACAACAACAACATTGATAATAATAATAATAATAATAATAATAATAATAATAATATAAAATAATGACATTAATAATACATGAGGTTTGATGTCCCGAAACCACGATATGGTTGTGGCCGCCGGCAAATTCGACCATCCGGTGTTCCGTAACGTGCAGTGACATCACACAGTACGCCGGTCTCTACAGCTTCGCCTCCATCTAAATGCGACCGCCGCGGCCAGCATCGAGCCCGCGACCTTCTGGTCAGCAGCCGAGCCCCGTATAAGCGCTAGACCACGCGACGGACCACGATAACTTTCACATGATAACTGTCGTCCACAAGGCATGTTTTCTAGAGAGTTACTTGAACGCGATGAAACTGGAACTGCGGTAGGCAGCAGTATGCTGCAGTTTCTGTAGTATATGTAGCAAAGCGTGATAAAGGTTAGGTATATGATGATTTGAGCTAACATTAGATGATTTGTGGGCACTTGAGTGCTTACAGAGACCAACAGCGGTTTTCTTGTCATACACCACAGAGGGCGGTCTGTGCCATGCCGGCCACGACATGGACGAAGCTCTGATGCTTCACAATGGCAGTGACGAGCGCGGAGTTTTTGGTCGAACCGGGGAGCGGGGTTTCGCTCACGCAGTGCTGCACACTGCCGCTGCGGCAAGCGCGCCTGCTGCAAGCGGGGTTGGCGACGTGATGAGCCAGCGGCCACTCGCCGCAGCTGTGACTGGTCCTCGCCCCCGCGTTCGCCCTAATCCCGCGCATGTGCCGCTCTGCGCTGGGGGCTGACATGCGGTGGCCGCCAGATTCGGAGGGGCCGACCGGGCGCCGATGGCCGCAGGGTGCTCGCGAAAGCAAACAAAGATCGCCGCACTGCGGGGCTCGTGTTTACGCAGCGGCTGCTGCCAGAGACAGTGGCGCGCGCTTTGACGCTGAGGCCCACCCACACCCTACGGGCCGAGGGTTTGCCCTTACGGAACGTAGCGCTGGGCACAAGTGCAGGGAAAAAAATGGAGGGGGGTAAAGGACGAAATGGTATGTGTACTACGTAAGGGGCGCTGCAAGTGCACGGCAGTTTTTCTACACTCGGCATGAGTTTTTTTTTTTTGTGTGATTGCGCTTGAGTACCTGTGAGCTTCGATATGCTCTGATAGGAACCTTGGCAAACAATTCACGTGCCACGCAAGCCAACTGTCGATGCGTAACGGACAAAAAGCCATCTACGTGTAGTTTTATTCAGAGAGGTAACAAGGTATCAAGCGAGGTTAGGCATGCTTAAGTTGTGCAAGCAGATTAATGATATGTCGGGTTTAACGCCCCAAATCCGCCATATGATTATGAGAGACGCCGTAGTGAAGGGCTCCGGAAATTTCGACCACCTGGGGTTCTTTAACGTGCACCCAAATCTGAGCACACGGGCCTACATTTCCGCCTCCATCGGAAATGCAGCCACCACAACCGGGATTCGAGCCCGCGACCTGCGGGTCTGCAGCGGAATACCTTAACCACTAGACCACCACGGCGGAGCTGTGCAAGCAGATTACAAACTACACTAAGAATTGCTTCATATGTTTTCATAATTTTTTCTGTCAAGTTTTAGTGCTTCATTTGACGCCTACTAGTTTTATGCGCTTGAGAATGCGTCGCCTGTATACATACATACATACATACATACATACATACATACATACATACATACATACACACACACACACATATATATATATATATATATATATATATATATATATATATATTATTGAATAATGCAAAGGTAATAAATACGCCCGAAACCGAGGGGGGCGAGGAGTCAATAACATATGCAGCGTCCAGAGCCCAAATTACTCGCGTATGCACAACGAACTCGTGTTACTTTATCGCTTTTAGCCAATTCCTTTTCAGAAAATCGCCAAAGGGCTTTTTTTGGTAATGCTAATTTTTTGTACTAAACAACAATGCTAAGCCGGTGTGAAACACGCAGCACAGTCACAACGAAAGCAGGAAGAGTGGCCTTTGTATCCTAATGTAAGCTATGTTGGAGCAACTCGCTTGCAGGGTAAACACACGTTAAAAATCAGCACAATTTTTGTGAAGTACGAAATCCCTAACTGTGTCAATTTTCTTCATTCCGCAGAGGAGTATGGTACCCGCTATGCAATTGAATATCATTACGTGCCCTCTGTTGATACTGTGGCTCATGACGATAAAGAATTATGGCTATGTATTTTGTAACAATTTGGAGGCATTAAATGACACGCTCATTACGCAAGTCGCATTGTGCGACGTCTGAATATTATTTCTATGTTCTACTGCGCTATGTTAGATACGCTGACATTATTCCTTCGCGACACGACGCCCTTATAGGATCTTTCTGGAGACGATTTTCAAGCACTGGCCCGGCCTTGTGTTAGAATACTGGACTGCCACGCAAAGGGCCCGGGTTCAGGTTCCTTCCGAGCCTTGATTTTTTTCTCTTAATTAATTTATATTATTTGGCGTGACAGCTGTTATGGACGCCAGCGGCGGCGCAAGGCTACGCCACCAAAATTGGCAATTTTTGTGTTCTCATAAAAGCTTTCCTTGTAAACTGCTATGACAGTCAAGCCCCTGTTGTCTTCGCAAACAAACTTCACGCCGAGGCGGAAAAACGTCGCCGCACCTAAAGTTTCATCGAAATGAGCAATTAACGAAAATTCTTTATTTCTGTTAAAATATTTCACTTAAGGGCTATTTTTTGTATGGAAAACAGTTCGGATGTGAACATTGATGGCATGCAATTTTTCAAAAGAAATCGCGGAATACAGGTGTAAGCTGATATATTATTCATCAACATTAAAACCCTGATGGTGGCGATATCGAAATTGAATGTGCCCGTCACGCAGGAAATGTGGCAGCTGCGTTACGTCAGACTGAAATCTCACATAATAAACTCGAAAAAAAGAAAAGAAAAACCCGTCACAGAATTATGTCTGAGCTCTCTTTAATGATTTGGAAGCATTAAACGACGCGCTCATTACGGAAGACATATTGTACGATGACTGGATATTATTTCACTGTTCTACTAGTCTATGTTACATATGTGATCTGATCATGACCCGAACAGAAAAATAAAAAGGCAGCTTAGCACTAATGGTGCCAGCTTCCAAGCCTGAAGGAAGAACGGATCGATTTAGGAGACCGTCCCTCTTTGTATTTACTTTTATCTCGCTTTCTTTTTTTCCCCATTCCTCTTAGTTTTTTTTCTGTGTTTTTCTCTCGCCAACTTTCTCTTTTTCGCTCTTTCTATCTTTTCTTTTTTTTGTTCTATCTCTTTCTCACTCTCCCTTTGTACCCGTCTTCTTGTCCATTCGAGTTATTGCATCCCACGCCAGGTAAATTGGCGCACTCATTCTGAGAGCCGTGCAGATTAAGAGATGAACGAGCCGAGTGCGTGCTGCCGAGTTATTCAGCTCACGATAGTGACACTGTTTTCAGACGACCAACGCAGTTTCTCCTTGCGAACAAGCCTGATTTCGGTCTTACTTGGTAGCGCGGTTTCGCTATTCCTGTGTCGAATACCCGGCCGAGTTTTGTGGGCGAGGCTTATCCGTCCGTTTGGCGTCGGTGCGCACGGCATGGCACAGTGTAAAAGGTTAACAAAATTTTAACAAGAACAAAATAAAAACCGCAACACCACAGAAACATCAGTATTTAGGCATCCATCAATCTAAACATATGACAAAGAAAGGTCCAACAGTGGACTATTGTCAATAATAATTGTGACAGAAGAATTTAAAACACCTTGAAGCACAAACCATTTATGCTAGTCGGCGACTTCAACGTACGTACACATTATGGACCTGAGGACCAAGCTTTGTCATCGACATTCTTTGTACGCGGTCAAGGTATACAACAGGGTTCACTATAGGAGCGAAAGTTGGGCTAGTTGGTGGTTCATGCTTGGATGTAGGAACAGCGCACAAAATCACCGCCTTGTCGTCTCTTCTTCCGTCCTTGTTTGTATTTTTGCGCTGTTTTACATCCAAGTACACTGGGTCTTTCAAGAAATGTGTCCAATAATATTAAAAATTACAGAAAGAAAGCATCTGCAGTGTTCCCTTTAATGTAGCAAAAGACAGCTTCAGATGTGTACATACAATAATTACGGCAGTAGTCAGAAAAATTAAAACATTTAACTTTTTAACCAGTGGAAATAGCCGGTTTAGTCAAACGGGCACCGCCTTCGAATAGTCCATACCCACTTTGAAAATTTTGAAAGGCAGTTACTGGTAATCCTTGCGGAGCGATGAAACCTGTATAATTTAGCAGGTGAAACCGAAACCGATAAAACAGTGCATTTACCATTTACTTTGAAGACGTCCTCAATCACGACATTGTCTCTGTCGCATTTGGGGACGAGGATAAGCAAGCATTAAGAGGCAGCCATGAAGCGAAGTGTCTAGATTGAAGGTTGATTACGGTGAGAGAAACAGTGTCGTCTTTGAGGGCGTTTTGATTGATTGATTGATTGATTGATATGTGGGGTTTAACGTCCAAAAACCACCATATGATTATGAGAGACGCCGTAGTGGAGGGCTCCGGTAATTATGTCCACCTGGTGTTCTTTAACGTGCACCCAAATATGAGCACACGGGCCTACAACATTTCCACCTCCATTGGAAATGCAGCCGCCGCAGCCAAGATTCGATCCCACGACCTGCGGGTCAGCAACCGAGTGCCTTAGCCACTAGACCAACGCTGCAGGGCGAGGGCGTTTTCTAAGTTGCATGCTAGATGTGCTGTTTGGTGTGTCGGTTTGGATTTCACCTGCTAAATTACCCAGGTTTTATTGCTACGAGAAGAATACTAGTGGCTGCCTTTCAAGAATTTCAAAATATGTGCGCACAATTCGCAGAAAGGATTTCCATTCACCCATTGGACTCCATCAGCTATTTCCACTGGTTAAATGTTAATTGTTTTATTTCTATATTAGTGCCGTAAGTAATGCTTATGCGCATCTGACGATTCCTTCTTTCACAGTAAAAAGAACGTCGCAGGTAGCACGCAAATGTCTCATTTCTGTAATTTTTAAGTAATGCTGAACACACTTTTGAAACACCCAGTATGTAAAAACGTCGATATAGTTGAAACATATGTGTGTGGAAATTAAAAAAAAATCTTTACATATACGAAAATCAACCATGATTGTGACAGAACAACATAAAAACACCTGAAAGTACAAACTCTTCATTATATAGTCGGCGACCTAAACATACACATTATGGCCCTTAGGTCTCTAGCTTTGTCGTCGGCTCTTTACGTCACACACACAATACATGGGGCAACACTGGGGTAACGAACAGTTAGTCACCCATACAATACTCAGAGCTTCGCCCACCCGTCATGATTCAGTTCGTCGAGGTGTTTTTTTTTTACTCACCAGACAAGGAATGATGTCTCAAAACTGTCGCTGCTGAAAGTTAGTTGTCCCAAATACCTAAATGGATCATTATTATTCGTTGTTGGCGCATAGCGCCTTTCGTACCACCAAGGGCGCTGAAATAGCCAATGGCCGTGGAATTTATAGGACTATGGCGCGGTCATTGGGTATGTATATGACATCATTTATAGAAAGAAGAGGGAAATCCTTCTGTCTGAAATTTAATTTTAAATTACGGACCACGTACTTTGTTATGATACTTGGCTAACGTGCTCTCAGGAGCCTCGACTGGTAATGACCATGGCGGGAAAGTTTTGCTCAGCCCCTTTTAAATAAATAGAGACGAAGTTCGGTGATGAATGTGAGCATATGTGAAGAATGATGTATACACATTGCTGGAAAGTTGGACTTTGAACACTTACAATATTCGTGCACATTTGCATAGCGCTAATACGCTTAGTGAAGTGCTTGTAGCGTTGTCCAACAGCAGTCAATCAAAAGGTTGGGTCGAAGCAGTTTATCACATAAAGTTCAATTTAGCATGACGATAGTTATAGCGCGAGAACAAAACGACGACAACGAGACAAGAAGGACACGAAAGACACGTTTTGTTCTCGCGCTATAACTATCGTCGTGCCATACCAACTAGCCCAAGCTGCCACACTTCCAATTTAGCGCCTCGTTTGTTGTGCGTCTGCGATTGGAACCCGGCGGGGCTCAAACTTTAGTCCGCAATTAGTGAACAAACAAGCTCTGCGTATGAGGCTTGGTCACACGATAAGAGGGGTTCTGGGGGGCAAAGGCGGGCAACGAAAGGCCAGGGGTCGCAACGCACTGAAGGAGCAATTACGTGCGCTGAGCATCTGGACGGAAACCTCACTCGCGCATTCTTCTCTTTTACTTCGAGTTATTGCGCGTTGTCGAGCGCAGTCCACAATCGTTGTCATGTTTCTTTTCCTAGGAAGTCCAGCCAGGCGGGAGAGCGGAGAGAAACGGAACCGAGATGTTGACGAAGGCATGACGACGACGCGTCTCAACGACCGGATTAGGGGGGGGCTCTGCGCGTGCTGCATTCAGACAGCCAGTGGACCGCGCGGTTTTACGACGAGGCGCACGGCTCCTCCCTTCGATGGCGATGCAGCGAACGCCGTTCGGGGAGTTAGCGACGGCATAGTGCCACCAGACGCCTCTCGACGAAACCGCGCGCCCGATGTGACGCGCGGCGCGCACCGTTGCCCCTGCGACAGGCGTTCTCTGGTCCGGCGTTCGAGACAAGGGCGGCTCTCATACGTGCAGCCCACTCGTCTGGTTTCCTCTGTCTCTGGTGTGCCTGGCCTAGAAGCTCCCTCGTCTCTTCTTTCGCAGGCCAGCCGCCAGTGGGGACAAAAAGCAACCGGCGGCCGCCGTCCGAGACAAGACCGCATCTATCATTACTCGCGGGCCCTGCCTCTTCTTCCAGGGCCGCTGGAGGGTCATAAAGTCTCACGGTGCTCCGGCACCCCGGGCGCGCCTGCCGCTATATCCAAACTCGCGCACGCACACAGGCGACTGAACAAACAGATGTCTACAAGTTGAAAGCGGAATCGAAGGCTCTTCTACTCTCCTCCGCCCTTCTTCCCGTCCTTGCCGAATGAAAAAAAGAAGAAATGCGCAGTCGCTTCAAGCGTTACACTGTGCCTGCAGCGGATGGGTGGGATGGTGCGACTCTGTCAGCTTATTTCGCGGAGCGTGAATCGAGTCTTTCGCGCCATCCAAATGCACGGCATAAGCCTTGTCGTTATCGTATTTCGTCCGGGAGCAGCGATAAAATTGGACCAGGCATGGGTTGCCGTTCTCTGAATACGCACACGTAAAGTTTGTTCCCGCTCAGAACTGAAATGACCGCGATATAAGAAGATAAACACGTGGCACTATAGTTAGAGCATCACTTTTGCGACGAAGCCATCATCATTTGAAATACCCCCCTGTAAGGGGCATCTTGCGATTGCTTATGCACGACTTCCCGAAAAAAAGCTTTGCAATAGAGGTCGCTATTAGCCGCGAGAAGTTGGAGTGGTGCCGCATGGTATATGACGTCACGGCACGGATTCTTCGATGCGAGCCGCGGCGCGCCTACATATGATGCTCTCGCTTCGTGCGCTGTTCGAATGTTTGCGTTCGCTTTTTGCTTGTATCAAGCTGCAGATGAATGAAGAAAACAGATCTAGTAACGTTTTAGGTAAAGCAATAAAAAGTTTACTTTCGCTACCCCACAATCACGCGCTGGGTCGTATAGCAATGTGAGATGAGTGAGAATGTCTGTCGTGCTGCTAATCCCGATGATGGATTCTATTCGCGACGACACGTGTGAAAATCAAGGACACGCTTATATTTGGATAAAACAAGCTTATTGATGCATAACCATGTAATTTTGAGTAGGCATTAAGACTCTATATTTACATTATAAGGTTGAAATGTGCATGCGTGATTCCTTTCGGGGAAATGAGGGCTTCTCCTACGCTAGAATAATTTGTACTGGAGGAACCCACGTATCTACGGACAGCGCTTTCAGAAGTGTACCAAGCCCCGCGCTCGCGTGCAGCATCGAGTATCGCAACATATAGCGGAAGGCGCTCGCCTTAGAATAAAACCGCAGCTGTTGTGTGTTTTTCTCGCCTACTTGTTCACTCAACTCGTTGTTTAGTTTCATGTTTCTCTCGCAATAATTTTGAATCTTTAATTGACCGAAATTGTTGAGGTTAAGTGTGGTTGAGGTTAGTTGCGGAAGTTCCTATTGCGGTCAGATTCTCTCTGTGTGGAATCGTAGCAAAGGCGCGGTCGCGCTCCGAACTACCAGTTTAGATAGCCACCTCATAGGTTAAATTTCTTTCCAGTTTATTACCTGTTGGTGGACATGACGAGCGAGAGCGGTTGTCGCCTCATTGAAGCGAAGGTTGTTTAGTTATTACATATAGGTCCAGAAGCCTATGGGTTGACTTTTTTTTCGGGGTTGAGGGAGGGGTGGTCATTTTTCTCTCTGCATGGGGAAAAATTTTGGGGGGTAGGGGACAGGCCCCATGAGCTATCCCCTGCTTACGCCACTGCTTGGGCCACGTCCGTGAGCGCACCATAGAAGGTGTTGATTTCGGCTCTTTGACCAAGTGTTGAAATTGTTGCTATCAGCGGCGCTCCAGCGTAAAGCTCTCATTATCGTTTGTGGTGCGGCGGTAGCACACTCTAGCATTTCACGCAAGTCAGGGTATAGGACTACATAATGCGTGGCGACTGTTGTGAACAAACCTGCACATATGATCGCAGTGAACGGAAGTATCTCATTATTGCGGAAGTCGTTATGTGTGTGGCAGTACTATTTTACTATTTTGTTTGACGAACATGTTACGTAAGTGTTTGAGACAGTCATATTGTTGTAATGTCTCCAGCGGAGAAGGCGCAGTTCTGTCAAATGATTTAGATCATTCGCAGATGCAGGCGTAACTTGCACGGTAAAGCACAATGTATTTAGTGAATTGAAAACGTCCCAATTACATTTCTCACACTTTGGCAAAAACATGTTCTCCCGGAGTCTATGCCTAGTTGTAATAACGTTAGGACGACTTAGCATATTTTTCTTAGCATCCATTCTGTGGTTTGCGCGATAGAACCAATGAACGTCTCCTCCTGCATCACCATGTTCACAATGAATCTTCTGTTCGGACGGGAATCTGCCTATCTTAAGCTAAATAACGGAAACTTCTTACAGCTTCAAGGAAGAGGAGGAGGAGGAGAAATGGAAGAAATGAAAGGCAGGGAGGTCAACCAGACGCACGTCCGGTTTGCTACCTTGCACTGAGGGAAGGGGTGAGGGGATTAAAGGAGAAGAGAGAGAGAAGTGAAGGGCAACGTGTGTGTAGATGTGACCTTGTCCATTGCACGCTTATAAGCGGTCGCGTAGTCCGGTCGTCTTTAGAAAACTTAGCAGTGCTCGCGTCGCTTTGCTGGCCTGCGACGCGTATAGCGATGAACCAAGGATCTTCTCTTCTGAGAAAGGTCTACTGTCTAGTGTCTCTAACGTTTCGCGAACGCAACTTGCTACAGCTTCAAAAACTTTCACTACTTGTACAACCTTGCACCTTGTATTTTGAGAAACTTCTGCCTCAAAATTGAGGAATAATAACCTACGTATCGCTAAAGAGCGTGTATACGGCGGGCGCAGAAAAAGGCGACAAGCTCCGGCGGAGCAGGTGAGCCCGTGCCGTGACGTCACATCGCCAAGACCGCGGTGACGCCAGTGTTCGTTCCCGGGGCTAATACTCAGCCTGGTGGCACCACTAGAAAATTGAGCATCAGTGTACGCATTTGATGTCAACCTTTTTTGTATGCATATTATAATGACCCAAAATTATAAGAACATCCAGGATGCGTAGCAAAAAGAAGTCATTGCAAAAGAGAACTTCCGTAATAGCGGAGATAGCTTCCGCGATTGCGAAAAATATAGGAAAGTTTGCACGTTTGTCTAGAAAAATACGGAAAGAAAAGTAAAACAAAAAGTATACTATGTTAAATTGGCGGAAAAAATGCACAGAAAGGATCTACAATGATTGCCCATGCACGCGGATAGCCATACGTCTCATTGATTGTAATTTATTATTCCACACAGGTACATAAAATGAACAGCGCGTGTGACAGTGTATATTTGTTCCAGTAAGAATACTTGAGAAAAGTATTTAAAAAAATTTGTTCAGAAAAAAGCTGCTAACCAGCACATCTTTTATCAGTAGTGCAAATCAACAGGATGTGCCTCTCAAACATCTGTAGCAGTTTGCATTTGGCGACGAACGCACCCGAAACTTGCGTAAGCTTATGCAACCACTGAATAAATGTATACATTAACGCCTCCGCAATCGCTTTACTTTCATGAGACACTCGCTGCACGATAGGCGCACCAACCACGGTGGGCCGGTCTTGGTAACATTGGAATACAGAACGGGCTCGTTACTGGTAAAACTGACCCCGCAAACCCACCAACATAAAAATCTGGGTGGCATGGAGAAATTTTCCTCCATAAAGAAACTGTGCTGTTGAGGACATACATTTTCAGCACTTAGAACATTCATTACCCTTCATTATTAAATGCGAGGTATTTATTAAAGAATGGCCAATTTGAGAGTATCTATCTATCTATCTATCTATCTATCTATCTATCTATCTATCTATCTATCTATCTATCTATCTATCTATCTATCTATCTATCTATCTATCTATCTATCTATCCTATCTATCTATCTATCTATCTATCTGTCTGTCTGTCTGTCTGTCTGTCTGTCTATCTATCTATCTATCTATCTATCTATCTATCTATCTATCTATCTATCTATCTATCTATCTATCTATCTATCTATCTATCTATCTATCTATCTATCTATCTATCTATCTATCTATCTATCTATCTATCTATCTATCTATCTATCTATCTATCTATCTGTCTGTCTGTCTGTCTGTCTGTCTGTCTGTCTGTCTGTCTGTCTGTCTGTCTGTCTGTCTGTCTGTCTGTCTGTCTGTCTGTCTGTCTGTCTGTCTGTCTGTCTGTCTGTCTGTCTGTCTGTCTATCTATCTATCTATCTATCTATCTATCTATCTATCTATCTATCTATCTATCTATCTATCTATCTATCTATCTATCTATCTATCTATCTATCTATCTATCTATCTATCTATCTATCTCCGACTTTGTGTTGTCCTGGCTGTTTCATTATTGGGAAGTATACCGAAATTGGCATAACATAACGTGACTTTATGATGAATATAAATGACAAATGATAACATGGCAATCATGGCATGCCTGCCATAAACAGAATGCTTTCAAGTTATGGTTTTCGTTCTCTAGTGACCGTTTAGTTCACGTGATATATGCTGAAATTGGGATGGGATGGCATGACTCTATCACGAACATAAGCGACAGGTCTTAACGAGCGAATTATGATACGTATGTCCTGTACTAGCCACCGCATGGTTTACATGACGTAGCCACCGCATGGTTTACATGACGTAGTCTCAGGGTTGTCATGGCAGCATAACTTGATGAATATATACCAAAATCAGTATCACTGAAAATTTCCGTATGACAAACTTAAATGACAAATCGTAACATAAAAATCATGACATGAATGTCATGTACGACATGACTTACATGTCACATTAATGGAGCGCTGGCGACCGTTTCGCTAGCTTGACATGTACCGTCCCGTGACGAGATTGTATAACGAACATGAAAATCTTGACATGCGTTTTACACCTTGATTCAAATGTCACGCTCATGGTGTGCTCGTGGCCGGTTCATTGGCTCCATATACACTAAAATTGTTATTGTGTGACATGACTATGTGACGAACGTAAATGACAAGACACAACATGAAAACATGACATGTATGTATGTAGGGCATGATTTACTTGCCATGCTCATGTTGCGCTCGTGATCGTCTCTCTAGCTTGATACACACAACACGTGGTGTGTAATTACGTAACCGTATAACATAAATGACAGGTGGGAACAAAAACTTCATGACAGGCTTTTCATGTAGGGCATGGCTTCATCATCATCATCATCAGCCTGACTACGCCCACTGCAGGACAAAGGCCTCTCTCATGTTCCGCCAGTTAACCCGGTCCTCCGCTTGCTGCTGTCAATTTATACCCGCAAACTTCTTGATCTCATCTGCCCACCTAACCTTCTGTCTCCCCCTAACGCGCTTGCCTTCTCTTGGAATCCAGTTAGTTACCCATAATGACCAGCGGTTATCCTGTCTACGCGCTACATCCCGGCCCATGTCCATTTGCTCTTCTTGATTTCAACTATGATATCCTTAACCCCACTTTTTTCCCTAATCCAGGCTGCTTTCTTCTCGTCTCTTAAGGTTACACCTGCCATTTTCCTTTCCATTGCTCGCTGGGTCCTCCTCAATTTAAGCTGAACCCTCTTTGTAAGTCTCCAGGTTTCTGCTCCGTAGCTAAGTACCTGTAAGATACAGCTGTTATATACCTTCCCCTCGAGGGATAGTGGCAATCTACCTGTCAAAATTTGAGAGTGCTTGCCAAATGTGCTCCACCCCATTCTTATTCTTCTAATTACTTCAATCTCGTGGTTCGGCTCCGTGGTTATTACCTGCCTTAAGTAGACATAGTCTTTTACAACTTCAAGTGCACTATTACCTATCTCGAAGCGCTGCTCTCTTCTGAGGTTGTTGTACATTACTTTAGTTTTCTGCAGATTAATTTTAAGACCCACCTTTCTGCTCTCCTTGCCTAACTCCGTAATCATGAGTTGCAATTCGTCCCCTGAGTTGCTCAGCAATGCAATGTCATCGGCGAAGCGTGGATTACTAAGGTACTCTCCATTAACTCTTAGCCCTAACTGTTCCCATTCTAGGCTTCTGAAAACCTCCTGTAAGCACGCGGTAAATAGCATTGGGCAGATTGTATCCCCCTGCCTTACAACCTCATTGATTGGTATTCTGTTGTTTCCTTTATAAAGCACTATGGTAGCAGTTGATACCCTGTATATTTCTTCCAGGATGTTTATATATGCTTCGTTGACACCCTGATTCCACAGTGTCTGCATGAATGCTGATATTTCTACTGAATCAAACGCCTTCTCGTAATCTATGAACGCTATGTATAGTGGTTGGCTATATTCTGAGCATTTCTATATTACCTGATTGATAGTATGAATGTGGTCTATTGTTGAGTAGCCTGTTCAAAATCCTGTTTGTTCTTTTGGTTGATTGAATTCTAATGTTGTCTAAATTCTGTTAGCAATTACCTTTGTAAATAGCTTGTATACTACGGAGAGCAAGCTGATCGGCCTGTAGTTTTGCAAGCCCTTGTCATCTCCTTTGTTATGTATAATATGATGTTAGCATTCTTTCAAGAGTCTGGTACTTTTCCTGTCAGAAGACACCTTGTAAACAGGGTGGCTAGTTTTTCTATCACAATCTCTTCTCGATCTTTCAGCAGATCTGATGCTACCTGATCCTCACCAGCAGCTTTGCCTCTCTGCATGCTCTCCAAGACTTTTTTGACTTCTTCTATCATTACTGGTGGGGTGTCATCTGGGTAACTGCTAGTTCTTATATTAGGGTCGTGGTTGTTCCGGCTACTATACAGATCTATGTAGAACTTCTCCGCTGTTTTAACTATCCTATCCATATTAGTATGGCTTACATGGCTGTAGATGACTTCCCGTTCACTGTCGACCACACTTGTGGCTACTTCGAGGTATCAGGTGAGGATGGTGGCGAAGTTAATAATCCATGCATGTCCGTTCGGACATCATTTACATGCCATGGTCATGGTGCGCTCGTGGTTGTTTCACTAGCTTGATATTCAGCAATATTGGTATTGTGTTACCTGACTGTATGACGAATAAAGATGAGCAGATTTGAGTGCACGTCAAAGAACCCCCGGTGGTCGAAATTTCCGGAGCCCTCCACTACGGCATCTCTCATAAACGTATGGTTGTTTTAGGACGTTAAACTCTAACAATCAAATAAAAAAAATGACAGGTGTTATCAGGAAGATAATGGCATTATTATAATGTATGGCATGATTTACATATTACGTTCATCGGGTGTTTACGGCCTGTATATACCTAAATTGGTATTACGTCAGGTGACTGCATGACGTACGTGACAAATGTTAACATGAAAATCACGCTATGCATGGCGTTATTCACATACCATTCTCTTGATGCGCTGGCGGTCATGTCGGCAGCTTGATATATACCAATATTGGTATTGCATGACATGACTACGTGACGAACATAAGTGCCAGGTGTTAACTTGAAAGTAATGACACGGATGTCATGTAGAAGCCAAGCTCATGGTGCTCTTCCTGCCTTTTTGTTAACTGGATATATACCGAAATTGGTATGGCATAACGTCGAGCTCGTTACCACAACAAATGACAAGTATATTACCAGACTACTGTATGAACCAGATTATACGTTTTATTAGCATGGCATGTATCAGTTTGTACATGCTTGTGTGCATTATAAACATGACATATATAATGAACTAAATGTCATGACATGAGTGACTTCATTTGTCTCAAAGTCAAACAAAGCGATGTATACAGCTGCTCTTTGCCGGCTGCCTCGCATAACATCGATTCGCACAGTGCATGGGATCTAGGGATCTTTTTTTTACTATGTAGTTTTGCAGGATGGGGAGCCAACAACCGATGTTTTCGTTGTAATTTACACTATCAACTGTGGCCGTACGCTGTTCAGCGAACGTGGCTTCCGCGTCTCTGTTGCTGCGGTAAAAACTTAGGCAGCAATTGCTATTGCGGTGGATGGATGGATGGATGCTATGAGCGTCCCCTTTATAACGGGGTGGTGACAAGTATGCCACCATGCTCGACAAAAAAAACACAAAAAAAACCTTTTTTTCTTTTTTGATGTTGGCCTAATGCCTCTACTTCGATAAATTCTATCTTAATGGAAAAAAAGGTAAATTTTCAGCTTAAGTTCTCTGCCATTTACGGCACACTGTCCATATTTTATTTTTCCAATATTTATTTTTGTCCTTTCTCTCTAATTTTCTGCCACCAATACTCTAACCGTCTCTTACTTATTTCAATCGCGGGTGTGTTCAGCTTTCCATTGTTGTCCCTAAAACCCAAGGCTTCCTGTAGGCTCGTGCCCAAACGTACACCTGGGTGGATATCTCCACATTCAATCAGAACATGCTCCACCGTTTCCTTATCTTTCCCACAGCATGTACATTGTTCTTCTTCTTTACTGAATCTTGCTTTATAACTACGCGTTCTAAGGCAACCCGATCTCGCTTCAAACAGTAAAGCGCTTCCCCTTGAATTATCGTAAAATGCCTCCCTCCTTATTTCATTTTTGCCCTTTCGGTAGTTACTCAAAGCCGGTTTTTTCTCCATAGCTGCCATCCAGTAAATCCTCTCCGCCTCCCTGACTTTTCCCTTAACGCTCTTTGTTGACATATGGCTTACAGTACCAGCCGTATATTTACTAGTGAGTCTTCTAGTTCTTTTTCTCCACTGTGTGTCCACGCTCTTCCTATACAAATAACGGAACACCTTCTCTGCCCATCTACTCTCCTTCATATTTCTTAGCCTTTCTTCGAACCTTATTTTGCTCTGCGCTTCCCTCGCCTCAAAACCTGCCCACCCCATATCGCCCTTTACAGCCTCGTTTGTCGTCTTCCCGTGAGCACCCAACGCGAGGCGTCCCACAGTCCTTTGATTTACATCCATTCCCGATTGCACCTCTGCCCTCATGCACACCACTGAGTTCCCAAAAGTAAGCCCTGGAACCATTACACCCTTCCACAGACCTCGAAGCACCTCATACCTATTGTATCCCCACACGCGGAGGTGAGCGCCATCTGTCGGCGATAGACAGAACGAAGCTGCTGACACGGGATGGAGCACGTTCAATGAGACTCACCAAAAGCGGGTAAGTCTATCCATCGAAAAGTGGTGAAAAGTGCTTGGTCAGCTACGAAACCTGGTCTTGGTTGCCAAAAAATAATACTTGGACTTAAAACATGGCTCATATTGAAGTATTAACAGCATTGTTACAGAACCAGGAGTACGTTATGGCGTAAAGATTATTTTATGGAGGGGTTTCAGTGGTGCCATGTTGGTTTGTAAACCTCTGAGTTCTGCATTTTTAACAACTAAACGGACAGTGTTGCGGTAGATGCACAAGCAGGAAAATAGTTGAGTTGACGCCTACGATGTTTCATGACCTTAATGATTCAAAATATGCAAAAACAAAAAATCATTAATTTAGCGGCTCAAGATGGCGGCGCTCATATGGCTTCGGAAAAATAGTCTATATGCTTCAGTCACGTATTTTTTATCGGTTCAGACAAATTTTCGCACATCGGACAAGGGTGATGAAGTCAGATTAAAGAAGGATCAACATAAAAATTTCTTGCACGACAATACATCATCATCATCATCATCATCATCATCGTCATCATCATCATCATCATCAGCAGCAGCAGCAGCAGCAGCAGCAGCAGCCTGACTACGCCCACTGCAGGACAAAGGCCCCTCCCATGTTCCGCCAGTTGATTCACGACAATACACACAAAAGATTAAAGTGCGTCAGTGCTCACGTGCAAAAAAAATTGTGAAAGTAACTTCTAGTGATTATCTCACTGTCATTTATTTAGAAAGACAGTCAAGCATAACATACAAGTAACTGCAGTATTAGCTTTCCACGCCTCGTGGTAAGGCCCTAAATTATGAGGTGACGCCATGAGATGACGTTTCTGCCGTACCCTCACTGGTAGCCCGTAATCTGGAAATGATAAGTTGTCTACGGACAAACTAAACAGATGTAAAGGAATTCGTGCGATACCGGATTATAGGGCGGCAAGGTAGCACAGCTTGTGAACCTTCCTCTAATCGAAAATACAGAAATGCCTTCCTGCATCAGCGCTTTTTTTTTTTGAGAAAAGAGAAAACGTTTTACAATGTAATGCACTTCTGAAGAATTCAAATTTACGGCGCGGCTCACTATTCGTGTCAACATTGAGGCAAAGTACACTTATTTGCTAATGGGAAAGGCCGGAAACAGGCGGCGCGTTCCAGGGAATCAGGGGAGGCTGAATTGGACATGACCGCGAGAATAGTCAGCTATAGGGGATCCCCCGGCTACGCCACTGTCAGTCAATGCAGCTTTAGCTTGTGTGCTTCTGCTTGGAGTCTGCATCATCAGTTGTCGGAAACAGCGTCATGGCTGCAGCTGACCTTATTCTGTTACCAGGTAAACCGAACCGCAAACGAAAACAAGCTTCGGGGGAAAAAAAAAAGCCCTTTTCACTGATGCGTGCAAAACACGCACGGACACTTATGTTTATGGAAATGCTACAGTAAAATGAACTAAATTTTTGAGCACATAATATTTATAATGCACTAAGAAGACGCATCGTCTTAATGTGCTGCTGCTGGAGGTGAAGGTGCCTCTATTATTTGAAGGTGCCTCAATTATTACGTTGACAGTTAGCGCATCACACCATGCAAGAAGGAATGAGCAATGCCGGTGGGCCTCCTGCAGTTGCCTGACTGAAAATACACGTTCTCTAGAAACAGGAAGCAAATTGTTTTGTATGCCGCACTAAAAAGAACGACGCACTACGTGAAGAGATGCGCGCCATATTATTAGATTATTTTTATTTAATAATTATTCATTGATTATTTGACACTGAATTTCGTGTCACCGGCCTATTTTCAGAAGTCTTGGGGTTGTTCAAACAAAAATGTTCAAAAAGGTAATAACCTTGTTGAACAGACCCACATCTAAAGAAAAATATTAGGAAACTTGAGTTGGTGCAGCGTAAAGCGGTTCGCTTTATCTTTAATGCTTACCACAAAATGACCATCAATAACATCCCTACTTTACAACCCCGAAGGGCAGATGACCGGCAGAAATTTCTACACTCGCTTTATTTTCATAAATTTAACACTCGTATAGAAACTTGCATAAGAAATTGGAATTCAAAACCAACTAGGCACACACATGCATAAACTCTTGAGCCTTACTTCGCACGTGCAAATCTTTTCAAGAATTCTTTTTTTCCTTGGACTGTAAATGAGTGGATTGAGTTAACTTTTTGAAGCATTCTATGATAATGATTATCTGGATGTTGACAGCTATGTATCTTTCTCTTTTTAACAATACAGCACAAGCTCTCGCCTGTTACACAGCGCACTTGATTTACATTCTGTAGTTGTGATTTGCATTGTCTTGCTGTCATCTTAATGAATTTATTTTTGTTCTATGTTCAACTGTCTTACAATGTTTTTATTGCTTGAAATTTCCTTGTAATAGACTCAAACTGTGAAATACCATTTTATTATGCCCCCCTGCTTGGTCTTCCAACCACAATATACTGCAAATAAAATAAATAAATAAATAAAACAGGTGAAACGAAAAAAAAGGATGGATCCCACGTTCAGTGGGAATCGATGATATGCGAAGCATGAATGAGGAAAGTTCAATTGTCACATTAAAATCAGCACAGCGTTACGAGGCAGACGCTAATTGGGCGGTACATGACTTCCGTGTCACGATTATCATGTTTGAGCCGGCCATTTGTGCTCGTCGTTGATTATCGTCCCGTAATACCAAATATGGTTTATGGGAAGCTTGCGAAACGGCCGTGAATGCGCTATGAGCGTAGCATGCAGTGAAGTTTTAAGTGACACGCATGTCATGATTGTCATGTTTGGACGTGTCATTTATGTTCGTCGTCTATTCGCGTCACGTGATATCAAAGTTGGTATATGTGACGCTTGCGAAACGGCCACGAGAGCATCATGAGCGTGGTATGTAGTCAGGTTCTTACATGACACGCATATTACAATTATGTTTGTAGCAGTCATATACCTTCGTCACCTAATCACGTCAAGTAACGCCAAACTCGGTATATCTGAAGCTAGCGAAATGACCGTGAGCTCACTGTGAGCATAGTATGTAGTCATGTTTTACTTCACACGCATGTCATGATTATCATATTTGCACAAGTTTTATACCTTCGTGATTCATTCACGTCACGTAATACCAAATTTGGTATGAGTGAAGTTGGCGAAACGACTGCGAATATATCATGAGCACGGTAGTTACTCATGTTCTTAGAAGACACGCATTTACGAATGGCCCCACCATGGTTGGCCATTGGCTGAAGTACTCAGCTGCTGACCTGCAGGTCGCGGGATGGAATACTGGTGGCGGAGGCTGCATTTTTGATGGAGACGAAATGCTTCAGGCGCGTGTGCTCAGATTTGGGTGCACGCTAAAGAACCCCAGGTGGTCAAAATTTTCGGAGCACTCCACTACGGTGTCTCGTAATCATTAGATGATATTGGGACGTCAAACCTCACATATCAATCAATCAGCGTGTCAGGATTATCATGTTTGCACAAGTCACATAGCTTCGTCATCTATTCACGTCAGGTAATACCGAATTTTGTATATATGAAGCTAGCAAAACGTCCGCGAAACATCATGAGCGTGGCATGTAGACATGTTCCTACATGACACGCTTGTCATAATTTCCACGTGAGGGCTTGTTACTTATGTTCGCCGTGCAGTCATATCATACCATACCATACCAGTTTTGCCATATGTCATGTGAATGAAACAATAGCAGGAGGAGCAAGAACATGGTATGTAAATAATGACATTCAGAACATGCATGTCATGACTAGTCACTTATGCTCATGATGCAGTCACGTTATGCTATACAAATTTTGGTATAGATACCATACCAAAATTCAGAAATTACACAAACTCAGAAATTACACAAGTTCAGAAATTACACAAACTTCAAAAGAAAGCCATTCGTAACATCGTTAGTGCCGCATACGATGCCCACACGGAACCGATTTTCAAGGCTCTGCACTTATTTCCAGTACATGAGCTCTATCACACAATTTTAAACAATCGCTATAAGTCGGCTACAAAAAATAACGACACATTTTTCACAGAATTGTCGGCGCTAACTCGCGCTGAACATGTGCGAATTTTGAGGACTCGTGAAGTCTGGAGATTACCAAGACCACGAACCAATTACGCAACACAGATGTTGAAATATCAGCTACCGCTACTACTTAACATATCCGAAAAACATAAGTAACACTTCCGCGTACTCAATTCGCATGTGTATGATGATAAATGTACCTGTGAATCTCTCTCTCCCCCCTTCATTTTGAACGAGTGCATCTCAGTATACTGTACCAGTGCCTTTTTTTCTTTTCTCTTTATTGTGTACATTTTTCAGTTCCACTAGCTCGCTTATGTTGTTGCAATGAAGATAACTGTTATGTGCCCGTTTTTGCCTTTGTACGCTACGATTGTACGCCACTCTGTACGCCACGTTTGCCAAGCCCGGGGGTACGGACCCTGTCAAGCCTCATCTATGGCTTTTTGTCCGTACCCACCAAGCTCCACTGAATGTCTTTGAAGCTGAAATAAATCATGATTGATTGATTGATTGATTGATCATCCAAACAGCCAGGAGAGCTAAAAGTCGTAGGCGGCTAGATAGATAGATAGATAGATAGATAGATAGATAGATAGATAGATAGATAGATAGATAGATATATAGATAGATAGATAGATAGATAGATAGATAGATAGATAGATAGATAGATAGATAGATACGGTAAAACTCACCGAAGTTCGCTGAAAAATGCTTCGCATTAAAAAAAAGTATGTACAATGAAAGAGTTGGATACAGCAAGTAGCGATACTGATAGCGAATTCAGAAATCACTAAAAGAAATAATAACAATGCGACGTGGATAACGACAGAAACGAAAAAAAGACCATGAATTTGTGAAATGAAGTCCGTATTGACACAATCATTTACTCAGACAATTAATGAAAACAAATTGGTGTGAGGTAGAGTAAAGGGGCGTGCCTTTATTGATTATCTGCATCGTGGGCTATTTGGAACGTGACATACAGCGTGCGAAATTCTTCAGGCCGAAAATTACCAGGAGCATGCCGAATGATGATCCTAATTAGGCTCTATAATACTTGGTTAGGAGTGAGAATGACTGCTTGAAAGATGGGGTTAGGCAGCAAAAATACTTTGTTAGCTTGAATGTATCATATGAACGTGATAGGCGTGGCCTACAATGCTTAATATACCGTTTTTATTGAGCTTTCCACAGTCGCAGTAAAGTAAGCGTAGCATTTTGAGGATCTCTTCGATACCACAGTGGTTTCGAGATTCGCGTCCTGTCAAAGAGCGCATACAGATTAGGCATGACCAGGGGCGGGGCCAGGAGTGGGCACGGGGGATTGGAGCCCCCCCCCCCCCTCATTTTTGCCTGCCCCCTCCCCTTTTCCTGGTGAAATAATCCTGGTGCCGCCCCTGGAGACGATGGTCAGATTTGTAAACAAACCTTCCTGATTTCAGTGATATTTTCTCAATTACATATATGTTTGATTGGGTATAAGGATCCCGGACAAAAGAAACGTGTTCTATTAGTGATGTAATGACAGTCTTATAGGCTAATAATTTTCGATTCGGTCTATAGGTTCTCATCAGGTACTCTAGCTTATTTAGTGCTTGTTTTTAATGGCAGTTACATGGTTTGTCCACGCGAAGGGATCGCCAAACCAAGGCATTCTTATTCAGTAACAGACGATAATGTTGTACCGTAAATGCTGCACACAAAATATGAAGGCCCTTTTTTGATTGATGCTGTTTTTCTAGGTCAATACTCATTTGTCATTCTAGGAACCATGTTGCTATAGGGAATAAACATGCATTCAAGATACACTGATCTGCCTTCTTATGAATTCCTAGGTATAGAGGACGCAGTCATCTGTTAGTATCCGAATTTCAACTGTTATTGTGACAATAAAAAAAAGTTCCTGCAATGTAGCTTCGTTGTGTGTTCAGAGCGGTGAATGCAGGGCTGAGAATAGGACATTCCACAAACTTAGAGGGTTCTTCCGCACTTCAAAACTAATTCGAAGCGAATGGTTACATCAGTCCTAACCAGCGAATTTCCGAGAAGTTAGAAGCTAGTTTAACTGTTAATTACTATGCAGGACCACTATTTCTAACAAAAAAAAAAGCCCGCAGCCAGTGAGCGTTATACATTCATACGATGTGTATTCGTGCAGCCGAAATGAACAAGAGTAGCGCTGCAGCGAATGAAAGCTGCTCAGAGACAATTCGGCAGCCGGTGCTGTCACCATGAGCGGCTCTCAAATTCGTGCTTGAACATTTCTATCTGAGCAGGTGAATACGACGAGGTATTTTACACTTTCAGAAACAATAACCCCTATAAGAGTGGATAGAGGCTATTGCTGCACATACACGGTGTCTTTCGCTTTGACGCATGCATGCGGTGACCAAATGTGCAGTCAGGGGCACAATCGGTGTAACAACAGCTCTTCCAAGGCTATAAACTGCATCCGAGCACCAACGAACTCGGGTGCGCCACTTGTGCCGCTGGTTCGCGACAGTATATATAGTTCGGCGCATACGGCACAGCCGGCCCAGACCCGCGGCTGGAACGAGTTGCGCGGGCGACCGTTTCCGAGCCGATGAAAGGCGGCCGCAGATGGCGCGCTCGCAGATGCTCGCCGACGCGTGCGGCAATGAACCGGACGCTTCGGGACTGGAGTTCTAACCATAGAGATGTGCGCGAGCCGCAGGAGGTCCGCCGCGGCGTTTATTTTTGCAGCCTGCATGGGCCGCTTCGTTAGGATATACCAGCTGCGGCGGCCGCTTTTGTTTTTCTGCTCACATCGTGCACGGCTTTCACCTAGAACGCGCAGGGCGTTACGGGCAACACCTGTGCCTCCGCCAGTGCGGCAGCGTGCGCGCCAGAAACGGAACCGCGCGGGCCGCTCTGCTTGGCCCTTCCGTCGCGACGGTATTGGCCGCGGCGTGGCACTCCGGCTGAGTTTCCTTGCCGGTGATCGATGGCCGATGCCGATGGGCTACGCAGACGCGTCTGTCGCTGCACCGGTGCACGGAGAGTCGGCAAAGGCGACGTGCCCCCCCCCCCCCCTTTTTTTTTTTCAAGGCAACCTGACGTTGATAGTCTCGGCGAATGTTTGATTGCAAACGGAGTGAATGAATATTGTGAACACACAGAGATCTAACTGTAAGCATACTTGCGAAATTCAGCATCCTCGACACTTAGACCTGGTCTGGAACTGGGTTAGTCATACATATTTTGGAAGTGACATGCATCTGGGGCTAATCGGTTTCACTTTTAAGCAGAGAAAAAAGTCTCTAATGCTCGTTAATAATGAGACGAACACTAGAAAGTCTGAAACACATATTAATAATGCGAACTAATCATACTGATAATCACGACGGCTTGTAGTGTAAACTATTCTGATAACTTTCACCACCCCATCTTTAATGCCCTAACGGGCGCCTAAAGTACTCGTATAGGAAAATAAAATAAATAAAAGAGTATTTATATCCTCCGCATAAGTTCTTGTGCTAAAATCAACATACTAAATATGCATTTTAGAAACGTTTGGTAAACATGAGAACTGGAATCGGCAGTTTAGCCACGCGATTTATTTGTGCCTCATAAGCTCACAGCAAGTTCAGAATTATGCAACAGACAACAGCTGGTTATCACACCAGCTCCATAGAAGAAAAGTGCGCGCGTGAGAGACAAATAATTTCGCGCTAAGTCATTACAAAGTCGAGACGCTACATGGTAGAACCTCTGCAGCGCATAGGGTGTCAACATCCCGTGCATCTAAGCCGGGATGTCGACATGCCGCAGATATCCCCGTAAAATCGGTAACGATGCTTGTTTTGTGTGTTGCTCTGAAATGTGTGCTGCATGCCTGCCAATGTATTGAATACTGCGAAGTTAGCTGCAGATGGTGTTGAAGTTTTATAAGGTTTTGGACGCTCTTGCACGAATGCACCTTCACCATACTTGAAAAAAAGAAAGCAAAACCAAAAGTTCACCAACCATCACAGTGCTTTGCAATGCAAAAATTAAGCTCAGGGATATAGATTTTTTGATTTAGTGATATGTTCGAAGAATTTGTGAGAAACATGCCTCCGTCTCTGTTCGATTTATTTTTGCTTTGGCGTCGCGGAGCCTCTATTCGATCCGATCATTCAGCCAGAGTGGCAGACTAAGCTGTTTCACAGGTGGCGCCGCTCATTGTTAAAAAAGATCTGTTCGAGAATATTTTGTGTTATGATGAAGAGAATGATGAGACCAGCGTGGCTTCCCCCGAGAATATGTTGCGCGGTAAATTGCTCTGACACGCGTGGGCGCGTTTTGCAGCAGTCGCCGCAGGCAGAGCCCTTCTCAAGCAGTGTTTCGTATGAAACAATGTTATCAGCGAGCACGATCACCACTCGCCTTACCGATGCATGCAGTCATCGGTGAACGGAGGACGATACGCTACACTGCCGCCATCTCTTCGCCACCGCAAACAGACCTCCGCTCAGTGCAGTGTTTCCCTTGGTATCAACTCTCCTCTTCCACTTATATATTCACGCTTTCTGTACGTCCCCCTGCTTTAATCATCTCACTCTTTTCGTTGTCACTGTCATGATCATCTTCGCTGTGCTCTGCGTTTGTCGTTTACTACGATAACGACACGTGAAACAACTAATCAAGCCATCGACGTATATATATATATATATATATATATATATATATATATATATATATATATATATAGGTTTTGGCACGTTATTATAATGTTGCCGATCGATGGGACTGTGCGCAGCAGCTATTAGAGCTACGGGTTATACAACGGCTTCAATATTAACATTCCAAAACTACGATATGCTTATGGGAGACGCCGTAGTAGAGAGCTTCAGAAATTTCGACCATCTGCATGGCGTTCTTCAACTTGCACCAACTTTGACCACTAACCGGGTTTATAGCGTACTGGCTTCGTAGTCTATTAGACTTTGCGAGCTTTATTAGTCGAAGGCTTTTGCTAGCATGTTAATTTGAATGCCCATAATTGTGCACTGCACAGGAAAGCACCAGGTGTGCTGTCGCACGCAAGACCAAGTTAGATATAAGTTTTCTAACAACTTACTTTTTGTGCTCGCTGATTCAGGACAGGGCGTTTCAAGAAATGTTCCCGGATATCCCCAAAAAATGAAGAAAGTTTAGTATTTATTCGCTACCTTCATAATAATATTTTTGTAGTAGCGAACATTTTAAGTTATCTAGAGGAATAACTTTTTGCAATATATACTTAAATAAAATGAATTACCTTTTTTAGTTAGTAGACACAGGCGGGTAGGTTAAATTGAAAAATTGAAGTACTTCCAGCGAAGAGTCCATCGCCGTCTTGAGATATCAAAAAAGTGGCCTATGGTCCCTATTGGGGAATAATAAAATTTGACCGATTTCACCGGGGAAACCGAGGCCGAAGCGCCAATGAGTTCAACTAGCATGCGGCCAGAATTACGTCGCTGTTTACGACTGCAATCGGAGCTGTGTTGTACATTCGTTAAGGCACCTGCACCGTGCGTTTTATAAACCCAATCGCAGATCAAGTAGTCACAATTCAATGTCGAGTGACAGTTGATACAATGACGCTCGCTCATTCTGAGCGTCTCCGAAGAATACGCCAGTTGCATTCTTCGCGCTGTGGATTCGAGGGTGAAATTTGTCCTAATTCACTGCTCTGTTGTAATTAGCAACATTTGCTTCTTGGAATTGTAAATGTAACTATGGTCCCATCGCAGAAAGGGCTCCAATTCCCCCATTTGACCTGATTGCCTCTCAACACCAATTAGACAACCAATCATCTTGATTGTCCTAGTTATTCTTGACTTTTTTCTTCTACGTAGTTTCAGTCTTCCGCTGGAGTAGACAATTTTTAGCATTTTTTGTTTTATTATAGCCTGCCACAACCTACAATCCAGCTTTGCAGCTACTATAAATCCACGTTGGAACAAGTTAATGGAGAAGCGCAATTGAAGAAACACTTTAAGCCCGCTGTTAAATGTGATAGATTTTTGCTCGCACGTTTGTGTCACGATGCTCGCTGTGATTCGTAGAACATGTGCGAGGATATTCCAGCCAGTAGCGATGGCACCGAAGTCGACGTCGCCTCATTACACAATTACGGTGCCGCAATGCTTCTTTTTACATGTGATAGACGTACGAGGAAGCAGCGCTGCTCTTCCAGACCTTGTTTTTCTATGGTATACCTGCTGATGCACCACTATTACCCTGTGCAGATAGTCCACTCGCGTCGTTCACTTGGCATACGACGACGTTCGCTTCCAGCTTGCACACGTTGCTGTTGTGCTGTAGAATGGGGCGCGAAATGTGCACACGAGAGCCGATGCATCCTCCTCCACCTTTAGAAAGTGTTTCATACTACCAGTATTTTGGCCAAAAATGTACCTCTAACCTCTCGTAGCACACCAGTGCCACCTATATATGTAATTAACAATGTCGATCGCACTCTTGGCTACCTACAGGCTACAAACACACTCTTCCAGGGTACCTTCCAATCTAAAACTCATTTTATATGAAACCATTGTTCATCCGAAGCTTGAGTATGCAAGTGATGTATGGGATCCACGTTCTAACACACTAGCCCAAATCTTGGAATCTGTCCAGAATCGTAGTGTACGTTTCACCCTACTCAGACTACGTACGCACATCTAGTGTATCATCTATGAAAACAGTTGATGATGATGATGATCTAAATGTATGGCTCAGATCCACTTTGGTGGATTTTGGGCCTTTCACATCTTTGTTCTCACAGGAAGGTGTCTCGTCTTGTTCTTTTTCATAACATTTTCTACAATGTAGAAATAAAACAAGGCTTTCTTTCCAAATCACACTATAAGTATCTAATAAATGTCACCATACTCACAAAAATACACATTCCGTTTTCACATGCTAAATTATTTCATGATTCCAGTTGGTGATTTATGATCGATGTATACTGAGCGTTAGAGAACACAGATGACAAGCAGACAAGGACAGACAAGCATTTGTCCTTGTCTCTCACCCATGTTTCTACTGCGCGGTGTACATCGACTTTTATTCATTTTACTTGTAACGAATGGAACCACCTACCCTCCTCTATTGTCTAACTGACCGATGCCACTAATCTTAAGGCTCCTGCTCAACGTGATGTTAACTCTTAGCAGCTTTTCTTTTTTTTTACTTTCGCCATTGTATTTCTCATTGCCATGTATACTCTTACCCACTCCATTCGGGAACGCCTTGGGGCCCTGAAAGTTTTGTAGCAAATAAATAAATAAATACACCTGTACGTCTAATTATTCCATGCACATGACCTTCAAGACAATTATGACGCAAATACGTTATCACAATAACCGCCTTAATTAACTTATTTCTTAAAACTTTCTTCGGCTCGCACAAAAAAGTGACATGAACCACTCAATATTAGTTCCTGAAGGACTAAACATCCTACAATTTTATGAGTTTCGGAAGAAAACAGCAATGGACATTATCCATACTCCAGCCAATGGGGAGACGCTTTGAACGTGCACCCAAATCGGAGCGCACAGGCGTACAGCATTTTCGCTTCCGTCATAAATGCAGCCGACGAAGCCGGGATTTGATCCCGCGACCAGCGGGTCAGCGGCGAGTACCTTAACCACTAGAGACTAGACCACCGTGGTGGGGCAGGTTCCTTGAATTCCAACAGTTGCATAAGTATAAAGAGCCAAGACACGTGATCTATCTAGCCGCCTACGACTTTTAGCTCGTCTGGGCGTTTCGACAATGGTATCAATACCAAAATCAGTATGGCATAACATGACTGTATGACGAGGAAAAGCGACTAGTTATAACATGAAAATTATGACATTTATGTCATGAATGTCATGATTTACACTTCATGGTCTTGTTGCTCTTGCGGTGGTTTCGTCCATATGACACGTTGCAGAACTAATATGGTATGACATGACTGCATGGCGAACATAAGTGACAGACCATGACGTGGGAATCTTGAAATGCATGTATGTCATGACTACACACCTCGCTCACGGTGCGTTCGCGGTCGTTTCGCTACCTTTACACATACCAAATTTGGTATTACGGGGCGTGAATGGATTGTGAATGTATATGACTGGTGCAAATATGATAATGTCAGTTCGCAAACCCTATATATATATATATATATATATATATATATATATATATATATATATATATATATATATATATAAGGGAAAGAAGTGTATACCTAAGGGCTCGTTTTTCCGTGTTTTAACACAATATTAATGAGATATAACAGACAGTAATGCCAAGGAATGTACAAGGGAAGTTATTAAAACCAATGGAATGTAAATAAGAAGAAAGAAAAGTGGATGAAAAAATAACCAGCCGTGGGCAGGAATCGAACCTACGACCTTCGAATAACGCGTTCGATGCTCTAGCCACTGAGCTACCACAGCGGCCTTCCCTCCATCCACTTTTTTTGGGGGTTTATATGTGAATTTAGAAGTAGGAGTGACAGTCAGCGCCATCTATAAGCCAAACGACGAGTGTGAAAACACTCTTATGCGCATGTTTTGGCGTCACGTAGCACGTGAACTTATTATGAGCGGGCAGCTGATTAATTGTCCCTCTTTATACAACCTAAACACACCAAGTCTGCCAGTACGAGACCCTCGTTCAATGAAATAAGGGAAAGAAGTGTATACCTAAGGGCTCGTTTTTCCGTGTTTTAACACAATATTAATGAGATATAACAGACAGTAATGCCAAGGAATGTACAAGGGAAGTTATTAGAACCAATGGAATGTAAATAAGAAGGTTCGATTCCTGCCCACGACTGGTTATTTTTTCATCCACTTTTCTTTCTTCTTATTTACATTCCATTGGTTCTAATAACTTCCCTTGTACATTCCTTGGCATTACTGTCTGTTATATCTCATTAATATATATATATATATATATATATATATATATATGTGTGTGTGTGTGTGTGTGTGTGTGTGTGTGTGTGTGTGTGGATTCGCTTCATCTGTTCGTTACTTTAAATTGACGTGACTAGAACGGCGCACCGAGCCATCTCTGCAAAGACATAACAGACAACAAGAAATGCACGGAATGAATACACATGGATGGAGATGTAATTATGTAAAATTAACAACGATATACATAGTAACCATAATTTTTTACAAGCAACGAAATAACTATGTGCAAGCAACGTGTCACGCAGCAAAGAGACCCGTGAAACGCCACAATAGTGTTGATTACCTTTTTCAATTGACACAAAGATTTACACTCGTAAAGAGCAGCGGTCTGGTGGTTGTCACCCTCGCTGTGGCTTCTGAAATTTTCAAGCACATTTTTTCAACGCGTCAACGGAAAGATGACCAAGGAAACAAAAACTTCGTGAGTCCCTTTGCCTGAACTTTCTTTCCAAAAAGGGCACACGTCTTGCAGAGAGCTGCATCCTGATATTTAGAATACACCAGCCAGGCAAACATTTCTAGCCAGAGAGGTCAGAACTTTAGTTAGCGCATACTAACTGAGGCAAAAAGTGTAGTTTGCGCCTAGTTTCTATGGCATCGTTACTTCTGTGGCGTCTCGTCGTCCTGCAACTCCTGATGTCTTGGCCCGTAAAACACGTAAAGACCCATGTGCATTGTCCTGAATCGTGGTTTCTGTGCTTGCATCATGCTCCGATCGATTTTCAGGAGTTTTTTTTTTGTTATACTAGTTGTATTCGGGCAGTGCAGAACTACAACTGGGAACCGTTTCCTTGGCTGCTGTACCCTTTTCACTATAGTAGTAGAATGTGCACTGGGGCAAGCGTCACTTTTAGAAAAATAATCATGAAGCGTTACCTTACGGAGTTTTGGTGCGGTTATAGACTCTCATATAGAAGGGCACCCATTGGCACAGAAGACGAACTACCCGCCAATGCGTGTAGGCAGCGTATTTCAAGGGACGCATTGCTAGGAAGCAACGCCCTCAGCAAAATTCGGGCAGTGACACTGAATGCGAGAACGAGAACTTTAGCGACGATACATATCGGCAGGTAATGTTCCGCCTTAAACACTATAGCGCTCTTTACTCCCCTGGCGTAAAGATTCGCGGGTATACAGTTCCTCCGCTTCTCTTCAGGTGCCGGTAAGGTAGCGCTTGCCCGGAGTCTTACTCTGCGCGCGAAACGTCTCGCGTTTGTTATTGTGGCCCTACAGAGGGGCGGTAGGTTCCGTTGCGGTGTGATGCCATACCACAAGCGTGAATGAGTGCGAAGGGGTTGAAGCCTGCAGTTAAGTTACAGCGACTCGCATCAGAATGCCCGAAACAGACAACCGACAGGCACGGATGGTGCACAGTACCGCGTAAGTAAACTTATGTTGCATGCGCTGACAGTTCTCGACGGAATTAACGCGTTCTGAGAAATTGATTATGGTGCACTATGCTTTCTATGCTTTGAACAAGACCGAAGTACATTCATTCATCACTAGTGAACCGATGACTGCAGATTTTGTGTGGCACAAGGCTACTCCTGTTCTCGCCGGCGTAAGTGCCGCAAGCATGAATGCAAGTACTAGATAGAACAGTGTATACATGGCATAGATATGCTGCGCGGTGAAATACTCTGTACAGTTCTGGATCTGTTGACGTAAAGGTTAATGACGTGTGCACGCTTGCAAGCAGTGGAAGACAGCTTGTCGCAACAATATTTCGGGGAGCAAAGCACCGAAACACACGAAAAGGAAATGAGAAAATAACTCGTTTTGGCGCGCATTTAAGTTTTCTTGCGCATATACGCAGAAAACAAGCTATTTCTATGTGAGTAAGTATAGTCTGGCTTCAGGTGCATTTTCAATTGAGACCAACTGAACATTCCTCAACACCTTGCCCTTGCAGATTGCACGAGAAAACCTCTACGATCGGAGTACTTCATTTCTACCAAAGTCACAGTGCAACTGTAATGTCAACCAAGGATGCGAGAAAGTCTGCCCGAAAAATCACGTGTGCGAAATCGTGCTGCCCACGGGCAGCATTACTTACAAAAAATTACTCAATGCGTATCACATGCATGCTTGGATGCACGCAGAGAAGTAAAACAAGAAACGTTGACTAAAAGCTATCACTGCGTCAGGGCTACTTGACATACAGAGATTAACATAAAAATTATACCCTTAGGTACGTGGTCCCAAACATTAGCAGTAAGAAATTATTCGCTCAGCAAAGTAAGCAAAACCGAAATGTAGTAATGAATGTACAAAAACATGCTGCGTATATCTCTCATTCTTCTTAGTAAGCGGAGCCATCCTTAATTGACTTGTGAAATGCACTTCGCCACGACGAGGACTACGCCATCTACGCTTAGCAGAGACTAATTATCAAGGATGTCTTCTTCAATCGGGCGAGTCATCGCAAAGATGCGTTTTCGAAGACTAGTCCATTCAGTGGTGCGACAAGAGGCTGTTGCTCCAAATGGTCACTTTATCGGTCGTTCATTGTATTTTACTTTGATTACTTTATTAAGAACGCCTAGATAAGAACATGTAACACTGAAAAATTACAGGCCGATAAGCTTACTGTACGTTCTCTACAAACTAATTACAAAAATAATAGCTAATAAAATTAAGGCGACAATAGAGTTCAATCAACTAAAGAACCAAGCAGTAGTGTGTACAGACATCTCCACAATACACCATATTCATACTATCGATCAGGTAATAGAGAAATGCGCGGAATACAACCAACCCCTATACTTAGCTTCCTTATATCACGAGAAGGCGTTTGACTTAGTCGAGATATCAGCGGCAATGCAGGCACTACGGAATCAGGGCATCGACGATCCCTACATGAGCATACTGGAAGAAATCTACAGTGGATGCTCAGGCACCATAGTTCTCCATAAAGAAAGTGACAGAATCCCAATAATGAAGCGTGTAAGGCAGGGAGACACGATCTCTTCAATGGTTTTCACCGCGTGTTTACTGGATGGTCTCAGGGCCTTAGATTGGGAAGAGTTAGATATAAGAGTTGATGGAGAGTATCTTAGTAACCTGTGATTCGCTGATGACGTTACCTTGATGAGTAACCCAGGAGACGAATTACTGCTCATGATTACCGAACCGGACATGGAAAGCAGAAAGGTGGTTCTTAAAGTTAATGTGCAGAAAACGAAAGTAATGTGCAACAGAGCCGAAACAAAACAGGGAAATAACTAGAAGAATAAGGATGTGGTGGATCGCATTCGGTAAGCATTCTCAAATCATGAATGGTAATCTGCCACTAACCCTCAAGAGAAAGGTGTATAACAGCTGCATCTTGCTGGTACTTACCTATGGAGCAGAAACCTTGAGGCTTACAAAGGGGGTTCAGCTCAAATTGAGGACCACGCAGCGAGCGATGGAAAGGAAAACGATAGGTGTAACCTTAATAGGCAAGAAGAAAGCAGTGTGGGTCAGGGAACAAACCGGGGTTAAGGATACCATAGTTGAAATCAAGAAGAAGAAATGTACAACGAACGGGCTAGTAGCACGTAGGTAGGATAACAACTGGTCATTAAGGGTAACTGACTGGTTTCCCGGAGAAGGAAAATGCTCGACGGGGCGACAGAAAGTTAGGTGGGCCGATGAGTTAAAGAAATTCGCAAGTACAACGTGGCAGCAGAAAGCACAAAACCGGGTTGATTGGCGGATCATGGGAGAAGCCTTTGCCCTGCAGTGTGCTTGGTCAGGCTGATGATGATGACGACTTTACTTTTACTTGCTCAGCACATGCATAGGAAAAAAAAAGTAGGGGGGGGGGGGTCTCGTGACTTTGATAGACACGTACACAATCTGCTCAAACTATATTGCTGATAGTCACGCCACAGAGAAAAGCTGACGCCTGCGCCCCCCCCCCCCCCGAAAAATATTTCTGGAGGGCGGGTAGTTTCAGTCCAGTTGCACTGAGTTGATGCAGGTAACTTTAATTCTAATGGTGCAATTGATACTTTTATTGGTGAAATTGTTGTTATTTCTTACCTTTCTCTCAATCTCTTAACCCTCGATCTACCTCCTATCCAAATAGGGTGGAAAAGGATGTGTGACAGCCTGTATGTGGCGTCTCATCTTTCTTCGTGCGCTCCTTTTTTCTCGTAATGTTATGGCAACACCAGCCAGAACAACAGATACTGCTATCAATACTTCATTCCGACGCATTCGTTTGACTCAGCGTTTGTTCGTCGATTGAGGTATGGTGCCAGGTTTAAATAATAAAGTATTGTCTTTCTGAAACATTAAGTTTAAATGCGAAAGGTGGTCCCAGATCAAACATAATGATTTTTACACATTCGGGTCGAGTGTTCACTGGCCTTCCCTCAAACGTTTCCATTCCTCCTTGTGAAAGCTTGAGGTACTTTTCTTTCGTAATTTCACTGTTGCAATGTTTACTAAAGCAAGTTATTATTCGCTAACAGGATAGATATCAACCATGAGAACGAGTGATATCCCTATATAAAGAACATTTACTTTATTCACGGCACGCCTTCCGAGTGCATTTGAAATTCCCGCCACATGCAATAGTTGGTGTAGGTGCGCCATCTGCCTTGAATGTTCGCAACTACTTTCTGCAAAATGGTTTTTGCATAGTGGCTTCTCCTCGTGGCTACGCTGTGGGTGGCAGAGCAATCTTTACAAAAGGCAGAATTATTGCTGTTTTCCTGACACATGTACCTCCATCTATATGGTGACAAAAACTCCAGCGTTTATTTTTCATTTAAATAAAACAACAGCAAAGAACAGCCATACCTCAATTATCATTTAGTGCGCAGTATTAGATCCAGCTTTTCGCATTGAATGGGCAACCGTGCTGTACTTGAATCACTTTGATTTGTTAGGATTATGAACAATGGTTTTCTTGCAACTAGTTGCTGCTTCTACGGGCGCAGCATTTTTTTGTTCTTAGTGATAACGTAGCGAGAAATTTGCTCTTCAAACTAATATTGAAAAAAGAAATAAAGACACGAAATTCTTCTTGTTTTCTTCATTGATTCTCAGCTTGCACCACAAATCTATTGCAAAGCCATGAACCATGTCAACTTTGCATGAACCATGTCAACTTTGAATTCCGGAAGACTGGAAGGTAGGGAAGGTGATTCCCTTGCACAAGTCTGGGGATAGGCATTCTCCATATAATAATCGACCAATCTCACTCACATGTATTTCAAGTAAAGTTATGGAACATGTTAATTGCTCTCATCTCGCATCTTTCCTACAGTCAAACTCCTTTCTCACAGATCACCAGCATGGATTTCGCAAGTAATTTTCATGTGAAACACAACTTTAGACATTCACACATGACCTAAATTCTATTCTTGACAGGGGTTCTATTGTCGACTGCATATTCGTAGACTTCTCAAAAGCGTTCGACAAGGTTTCTCATCAACTGCTTCTTTTAAAACTCAGCAAACTTAACATTGATCCAAACGTTGTTCAATGGCTTCACTCTTTTCTCACTGATCGTTCCCAATTTGTCACTGTGAATAACACCTCATCCATCACTTCTGCAGTTGAATCGGGCGTGCCTCAAGGCTCTGTGCTGGGACCTTTGCTTTTCCTCATCTTCATAAACGACTTACCTGATAATCTATGTTCATCAATAAACCTGTTCGCTGACGACTGTTATATACCGTGTCATTAACAGCGACTCTGACGTCTATCTTCTTCAATCAGATATAAACCGTGTTCATGACTGGACTAACACGTGGAACATGGAGTTAAACACTAACAAATGCAAGCACATGCGCGTTTCACGTTGCGATACAACATTGCCCTCTTATCATCTTAATAATACTAACCTAGAACCTGTGTCATGTTACAAATATCTAGGCGTACTCATCACTTCTGATCTTTCCTGGAAGATGCATGTAACACGTGTAGCCAATAATGCTAATCGCACGCTGGGCTTTATACGCCGTAATTTTTATATTTCTTCCTTTTCAGTAAAATTACTTCTGTATAAATCATTAGTACGTTCCAAAATGGAATATGCTGCATCTGTGTGGGACCCCAGCCAAGAAACACTCATTCATCAGCTTGAATCCATCCAGAGTCGGGCTGCTCGTTTCATTCTTTCTAACTACCATCGCACCTTCAGCGTCACTTCCACGAAAACAACTTTATCATTACCTCTGCTCTCACAACGTAGAGAAATATCTCGCCTCTGCCTGTTTCACAAGATGATATTACCACAATTCAGTCCTTAAGAATAAATTGATAACCCCTTCTTCTCACGTATCCGCTCGCACCGACCACCGTCATAAGGTTGGCATTCCCACATGCCACACCAACCATTTTTACAATTCATTCATCCCCCGTAAGTCAGCAAGTTGGAATCACCTTCCTCGATTGGTAGTCGAGATGTCTAGTACCTCTATGTTTAAGGCTGCTATAACTAACCTGTCGTCATAATTTTTAGGAATATAGTATTTCCATTTTTCAGTAAACCTCTTAAGCTTTGTAGTTCTTTATTACCTGTTTTTGTTCTTATAATGTTCATTATTTCTTGTTGGTTTCCTTCTTTGATCCATGTAACCACCAAATTTGCGCTTTTTCATTATGCTGTGTAACCCACTCCCCTCTGTAATACCCTCGGGCCCTGAGGGTATTGAAATAAATAAATAAATAAATAAAACTAAAGCAACATGCTGCTAAGGGTGATACGTAAATCAATTAAAAACCTAGTTAGGGATAAATATTCCACTCGCACGCGTGCGCAACACCCCTCTTTCCACACACACACACGTGCAAAGAAGGATGAGCAGAATGAGTGAGAGGCCGGTTAATAAAATCTGAAGGATAGTGTGATGCGCAGAGTAGACCTTATAGATGGACACCAGCATCAGAGCGATATCACGTATTAAGCACAATAATCTGATTTCGCACCTCGTTGACACTAATAAATGTCTTAATAGTGCTGGACGACCAAAGCTCCCTTGTAGGCGGATACGACTGTGAGTACTAGCTCATGGCCAACGCACGTGTCACATTACGCCTTTGGGAGACATCGGTTACTGCGAAGCCACTATCAGGTGTCCCAAGGGAAAAAATTGCACATCAATTTGGTTCGCCATAGAAAATAGTGACCTACGTCTCACGAAAAGCCGCTGAACACAAAATTCGGCTCTGTACGTTGACGTTTTCCTTCATACAAAAAATAAACGAAACAAAGAAAACTTTAAAAGTGCCAAAGTGTCTCACTTACTGCTAAAGATAGGCACACGCTGTGCGTTTTTATACGCTGTATAGAGGCATCAGGATAATAAATTTGACGTAGCGGGGCCTACGGGAAAACTCGCAACAGCTTTTCTCGGCACAGTGGCTGTGAGGTCGATCCAGGAAGTAGGAGACAAAGACGTGAAGAAAGGCGCGAAAACATAAAAAAACACACAAATATCTCATGTCTCTAAAAAAAGAAAAGAAAAGACGGTACACGTTTGTAGTGAATGAATTACCAAGCAATATTCTTTCATTACGCCTACTATTACGAAATATGCCAGAAAGGCTCGCCGGCTGCTCATTCGTCTTTGTGTGATGTACCACGAAGAATTATACTCGCTTTACACTTTTAGCAGCCCACAGAATCTTTCTCTTCGTTTCCTGCAAGCAAGAACATGCAATTGTCATGCTTCGCTTGTAGTTAATATCTAGAGGAATGGGAATTTTCGTGTAGCTGAAATAATGTCGCGATTGAAATAGACACGGGCTCCGTACGATTTGTTATGATTTAGATATTTAATATGCATATAGACACTGCTCCAGTTTTACGCGGCACCTTGCTCCCACAGCAGTTAACTTCCATTCTCCTTTCATTCTGCCGCTGGCTCACTTATAGTGTGGGTGCACATTCCTGAAATGGTAGTGACACTTTTGAAGATATTCGCTGAAAAAATTGTGGGCACTCTATAGAATTCCACTGTCGCAACCGGATCGTCTGGCTTAGTTTTCCGATTTAACTAGTAGTGAAAAAAGGATGTATTTGATATAGAAAACAGCCTTTAAGGCATGCATAAGTAAGCGACAAAAATAAAAATAATAAATTTTGATTGGAATTCTAGAAGTAAGAAAAAAAGAATTCAGCACACCCACGTACCTTGGGAATTGATGTTAAGCGAAGAATGCGGATGGAAGGTGGCTGTGATGTAATTTTTCTATACAGTGAAACGTTACAAATGGCGCTAAAAATATGTACAAATGCACGCTCAGACATGCGTTAAACAGACGCATATGCTTTATACAACCAGTTTTTTATAGATGCGTAACGATGCCTACAGCAGGATGGATATTAACGACACTAGAAGCGGTAACCTAATATGAAGCGTGGGTGGTCGTGATAATGGTAGCCCTGGGGACTGCAACATAACCCAATTTCAGTGGATGGCACCTTACCACAATTTACGTTAACCCGATGTGACGGCTGTATCAAAGGAGTAAATGTGTATTTGAAAAGTAGCTCTAAAACGTGGCTCGGCTCTGTGATAGAATACTTGATTGCCGCGCAGAATGCTGGGGTTCGATTTCTGCTGGGATCCTGAGATTTATTTTTTTTTGCATTCGTCAAATCAACGCTGCCCTAGTCGACTTTTTAAAAATGCTCCCGCGTTGAATTTACCCATCTCTGTTTTCGCCGCTTATGGGTAGATACAAACTGTCAATAACCCGTGGCACGTAGTCGCATATCTGTGGCACATACACATGGACGAGTATGTGCCACATGTCTAAGGGTTTGACGACGTAGCAACGGGATTGTTGCATTAATAATGTCCTCACACACACACACACACACACACACACACACACACACACACACATATATATATATATATATATATATATATATATATATATATATATATATATATATATATATATATATAGGGCCTGCACTGTGGAAAGAAATGCATTTTAAAGTTAAAGATCGGTGATGTAGATCCTTAATGCGATAATGCGAACGTTCACACGATCGGTTTTTATGCGTGTTTCATTGTATGACTCCTCCGAGTAGTCATTTGTTCACACTGCGTTAGGGAAATGACTATGGGAAAGCCAATTTTTTAACGTACTTTGACAGAAAAGGGACAAAACAAACACTAAGACAGAACAGAATTTCTTGAAAGGTAACAAATGTTACGCAATTTTCTCGTTCCAGCTGTGCATAGCAGCTGGCCAACTTCTTTTTGTGTGTGTTTCTGAAGCCTCTTTGTGTTGCCACGTTATTCGCGTGAGTAATCCGGAGAATATATACTAAACCGGCTTGACGGCACAGTAGATAAACTGAAACAATCCTGACCAAGCCTATCGACATTAGTGCACGCTAGTACATGATTCCACCACTCTTGCTCAATTTTCTCCACAAGCCCTATTTGCAAAGAATTGCGTCATGAGGAATTGCCCCAAAACAGTCACACTCACTCATGTCGCGTTCTCCATCGCCACTGACTATAGCGAGTCGCAGTGTTGTAGCGTACATGCTCGCGCCCACTCGGCCTTTTTTGGGTAAACGACAAAACGCAGAGCTTTGTCCCGAAGCGTGCGTGGAAAATTCTTGCGTAAGCCCATGAAGAGGGAGTAAAAATTCTATTCGATATTTCCGGTGGTATTGAGCGGGGTCGGGGCACATGCTCCCTGGCCTAGGTGACGAAAAAAAAAGTTTCACTGGAACTCTCAAAATAGAGTTAGGGAAATTGTTTTCACTTACGAGATCAGTAACTGGATGTACCTTAGTTCTAGATTGACCTATTCAGGGCTTCGGGAAAGATAGTTATTCCCTGAAGTTGAAAATCTATCAGTGATTATCATAATTCTCCCCTGTAAATACCTATACCCCAGCTATAAATTTTACTAATGAAGATGATCATATTATTGCGTGTTACACACTTTAAATAATAAAGAGTGACAACATTAAAGTACGAGACATGTATGCATTTATCAGAGCAATTTTTCACTGGAAAAATATTAAAAAAACTTCTCTAGCAGGTATTTTGACCCAAAATTTCTGTAAGAAATGTTTTCAGCTGTGAAGTTTTCTGTGTTTTAACGTTTTCTTACTCCTAAAATTTTCTGCATAAACACGATTCTCAGTTTTTTTATTCAGTACAATACAGTGCAAGTAAAAAGTTGATATAATACAGAAGGAGGTCCCAAAGTAAAAACTGTCAGGGGGACCTCCTGTGAATTCATGTATAAAAATATAGAACAAAGATTGGCAACTAAGGAAAAAACAGCAACAGTTTTACGTTATAGTAAAAGTATTTGTTGTATATTAATATTTATGGTATTTACCCTTTTTCTATTTTACTGCACAGACATTTCAAGCTTAAAAAACATTGCTGAAGCTTGCACGAAACCACGCAGGCCTTCAAGGAAGACCATAGAACGCCTGCGAAACACAAGAGAAGCTAGATGGCGACACATCACCAAGATCATCAATGCAGTTGATGAGCTTCTAGCCTCAAATGAATTTGACTTGGCGGGGCTTCGCAGCATTCTTCAGCGCCAAGAGAAAAGCCCCGATGAACTCGCTAAGGCTAACAAAGCACTGCACGCCCACGTGACGGATGACGAAGTGCTGGCGGACAAGGACTCCGTACTAGAGTACAAGGATCAAACTGCGGAGGGCTTTGGCCTTCTAAAACATTACATTGAGGAGCTGGCTGTCCAAAAATCAGGGCCGGCCAGGTCCAACGGTGAGTTGCATACCTACTCTTCTCTGCCGCGTTAAGCAACCCGGTCAGATATTTCCGGTGGCGTCGGGACGCTCTCCACTTCATCTCCTGACGTATTTGTCCTTGAAACACGGTTATATTCGATAGAAGATTTCGGATTATACAGAGCCAAGCCGAGACTTGTTAGGTAGTCCCCGTTCTGAAAAATGCTGCGAAGCCCATCAAGGCTGTGACTCAGCCTTGCTGTTCGCGTGGAAGCTTTCCACATATATTTATGTTGCAAAAAGTTAAAAAAATGATCCGTTCTTTCCTTGGCGATTGTGTAATTTTTTAAAGACCATTGCTGCCTCGACAAAGACGAGTCGATACAGCGACTCCTGATATGGTATTTCCAGTGATGTTGAAATACTAATGGCATTTAGTTATTCGCAGTTAATTCATAACGAGAACTACAAAATATAATTAAGAAACAGTGAAGTGCATTGATATTCATAGGGTCTTTTCTCTCTCTCTGTCCCGCGCACGCACTCTCTTCATGCACGTAGAAAGGAGAGGAGGGGGGCGAGGTTTAAAACAACACTGAAGAAGGTCAGAAAACGCCTTCGAAATCTTAGCGAACGAAAACACTTTTCCTTCCTCGGACAACGTGGGCTTCTTGATGTGCCCTCTACTGGTCTCGTCTAGTACTTCAACCCGAGGGCTTCGGGAAGAAAGTGGACTGAGGGTTGAAGATAAGCTTTTGGGGTCTTTGATTAACATTGAGATTTGCAAGCCCTTAACTGCCACGCAAACTGCGGGTTCCTGCGGGGGCTCTACAGAGATACGGAGGGAAAAATACACATACAGATGTGACACTTGGGCCATTGTGTGAGCACCAAATTCTTCAGGCGAGCAACTAAGCCGTTATCTGGACACGTTTTCGCTTTACGAGATAAAGACTACTACGCTGTACTCAACACATGTCTTTCAGCCACGAAACGTACGTGTAGGAGTAAAAAAAAAAATATACGTACGCATACGTATTCAGATAAGAGAAGCGAAGATAGCGTTTTAGCCGGGAAAACCCCCTTGGTAAATAAAAGACGACACTGTACTCTGCACTTCCTACGTAGCCGTTATGGTTTGCCTGAAGCCGTCTCTTGCCCGTTAGAAAAAGATTATATTTTGAAAAATTTTTTGACAGAATCAGCTGCGATAATTGAATATAAAAACTGTTTGAAGAGAGCATCCTCTAGTCTTATAATATTGAACGTGATTTTAGTAATGTACTGATTACAGGCTATTCCAACGTGATAGCATTAAAGAGTTAGTTTTGCAAAAGTTTCGATGTCACTGTCGACGTTGGCGTAGATGTAGGTGTCGTTGGTTGTTAGCGAAAAGTCTGCATTGTAGGGGACCAAACAATTTCGAAAGATACAAATAAAATAAAGAATGAAAATCTTAGGCCCGAATGAAAATAAAAGCCATGCCTTCTCCGCAGTAAACAGACGTCTTAACACAGAGCCACGTCATTGCTTGATGATGCTTCAAAAAACAAAGAGACAAACAAGCAAACAAACAAACAAAGAACCGTATGAATGACATGTAGTGAAAGGAGTCTATTTAACACATCTTACAGCCCCGCCGCGGTGGTTTAGTGGCTAAGGCACTCGGCTGCTGACCCGCAGGTCGCGGGATCGCATCCCGGCTGCGGCGGCTGCATTTCCGATGGAGGCGGAAATGTTGTGGGCCCGTGTGCTCAGATTTGCGTGCACGTTAAAGAACCCCAGGTGATGGAAATTTGCGTAGCTGTCCACTACGGCGTCTCTCATAATCATGCAGTAGTTATGGGACGTTGATTGATTGATTTGTGGGGTTTAACGTCCCAAAACCACCATTTGATTATGAGAGACGCCGTAGTGGAGGGCTCCGAAAATTTTGACCACCTGGGGTTCTTTAACGTGCACCCAAATCTGAGTACACGGGCCTACAACATTTCCGCCTCCATCGGAAATGCAGCCGCCGCAGCCGGGAATCGAACCCGCGACCTGCGGGTCAGCAGCCGAGTACCTTAGCCACTAGACCACCGCGGCGGGGCCGTTATGGGACGTTAAACCCCACGTATCAATCAATCAAATCACACATCTTATATTGCATGGCAGAAGCGTATACACACACCAGGCGTCAAAAGATGTGCATTAGCAACAAGTGAGCGTTTTAAGGGCCTACCTATTACAAAACCTTCAGGCCTAATTGATCATCATCAGCAGTAAAAGCATAAAGTAAGTGGGCAGCTGCGTAGGTTCGCGTGTTGCCGTACAAAAGAGTAGTGGGCCCTTCGCTTATTCGCGAGAGGAAGAATAAGGCGTAGTGGGCACTGTGCAAGAGAAATTGCAGTAGGCATTCAATGATACGCGCATAGTCTTGCGTTTCTTTGCGGTACTGTTGAGGCGAGCTCCGTGAACCGTAGACCGGCTAGCAGTTAAGAAGGCGATGCACATGGCGTCTGTACGCTATCACGTTCTGCTCAATCATTCTCCAAGTTCTATATCGTTTTGTTCTTGGTTTACATTGCATCACTAGCCCCGCCGCGGTGGTCTAGTGGCTAAGGTACTCGGCTGCTGACCCGCAGGACGCGGGATCGAATCCCGGCTGCGGCGGCTGCATTTCCGATGGAGGCGGAAATGTTGTAGGCCCGTGTGCTCAGATTTGGGTGCATGTTAAAGAACCCCAGGTGGTCGAAATTTCCGGAGCCCTCCACTACGGCATCTCTCATAATCATATAGTGGTTTTGGGACGTTAAACCCCACATATCAATCAATTGCATCACTATGCATGCTGAAAACCTGACGAACAATTCGGATTCGCATAGCTCGTCATAGTCATGCGATGTCTTTATAATTTTTTAGTAATAATTAATTACGATACTTCACAAGTTTAAAAGGGTTGGTTCCTTGAAAAGCAAGAGCATGACTAAAAGTACGGGTAAATAAAAAAGTGCAGTGAATTCAAAGCGGAACACCAATGTGTTTCTTTTGGCTTGATTGTTGTTACGAAGGAGTGCTAAGAAGTGCTCTCGCCGAGTTTTGTTGAACACCAGCTGATACGGCGGACTGATATCGCGGATGAACGAGCTTTCCTATGACATGCATATTCGCATCCCATCGACCACTTATCAGCGTTGTTGTGCACTTGCAAACTATAGAAATTGAGACTAAGTAAAACAGTCACTCGGCACGAAATAAAACGCAGTTTCTTTAATCAGCGCGATTCGAAGAAAAAAAAAGGGCAGATTCCACGTACAGTGGGAATCGATGAAATGCGAAGCACAAATGAGGAAGGTTAATATGTCACCTTAAAGTCAGCATAACGTTATGAGGCGGACGTAAATTACGCTGTACAAGACTTCCATGTCATGATTATCATGTTTGGACGTGTCATTTACCTTCGTCGTCCATTCACCATTACGTAATACCGAATTGGGCATATGAACTGGAACTAGTGAACGGCCGTGAACACGCTATAAGCGTAGCATGTAGTCATGTTTTACATGACACGCATCTCATGATTATCATGTTAGACGTGTCATTTACCTTCGTCGCGTGTTGACGTCACACGATACCAAATTTGGTATATTTAGAGCTAGCCAAATATACACGAGCGCGCTATGAGCCTAGCATGTAGTCATGTTTTACATGACACGCATGTGAAGAATATGATGTTTGAACATATCGTTTACCTTGGTCGTTGATTCACGTCACGTAATACCAAATTTGTCCTAACAGAAGCTAGTGAAACAGCCGCAAGCGCATTATGAGCATGGTATGTTGTCATGTTCTTACATGACACGCAGGTCATGACTATCATGTTCGCACCAGTCATATACCTTCGCCATCCATTGACGTCACGTAATACCAAAATTGGTATATGTGAAGCTAGCAAAACGACCGGGAGCCCCCAATGAGTGTAGCATGTAGTGATGTTCTACATGGCACGCATGCTATGATTATTATGTTTGGACGTGTCATATACCTTCGTCATTCGTTCGCGTCACTTACGTAATACCAAATTTGGTATATGCTGATTGATTTATATGTGGGGTTTAACGTCCCAAACCCACGATATGAATGTGAGAGACGCTGTAGTGGAGGACTCTGGAAATTTCGACGACCTGGGGTTCTTTAACGTGTACCCAAAGCTGAGTACACGGGCCTACAACATTTTCGCCTCCACCGGAAATGCAGCCGCCGCCGCCGGGATTCAATCTCGTGACTTGCGGGTGAGCATCCGAGTACCTTAGCCACTAGACCACCGTGGCGGGGCAAAAATTTGGTATATGTGAAGCTTGTGAAACGGCCGCGAGCGCATCAAGAGTGTGGCATGTAGTCATGCTGTTTAATGACACGCATCTCATGATTATCATGTTAGCACCAGTCACATACCTTCGTCATCCGTTCACTTCCCGTAATAACGAATTTGGTATATTTGAATCCAGCGAAATGGCCGTGAGCGCATCATGACCATGGCATGTAGTCATGTTGTTACATCACACGCATGTCGTGATTTCTATGTTAGGGTCTGTCGCTTGTGTTCGCCATGCAGTCATGTCATACCATGCCACTTTTGCAACATTGCACGTGAACGAAACCACCGGAGAGCAGCCAGACCATGAAATGTAAATGATGACATATATGACATACATGTAATGATTTTCATTTTATGACTAGTCATTTATGCTCGCCACACACTCATGTTATGCTATACTAATTTTTGTATCGATACCGTTATAAAAACAGCCAGCAGAGCTGAAAGTCATGATATATATATATATATATATATATACACTAAATGTCGCCGAAGTTTGCCAAGAAATGCGGCGCATTTAACAAGGCGCATCTGTTCAGGAGCGTGAAAAGAGCAGTAAAACTGATAACTGGCCGAGTGGTCATGTATCCACGTTTAAACTTTTTCTTCAACGTGCCTTATCCTTGTGTTCTGTGCGCACAAAAAGTGTAAATATAGAAAAGGAGCACTTCTGTGAGAAAATATTTAGAATTATTTCATACTCTCAGATAAAGAATAGACTGTTCATGATTGACGAGCGGCAAGAATTTATGATATTTATACAATGAACATAGGTCAGCGCTTGGAGTCTCGCGTCCAATTCAAACGGGTGGCTTTTTTATGGTAATTGTGCAGTCACTACATGTGGGTCAGTACTGCGCAAGATTAACAAGTGGAATTTTTTGAAAATGGGGCTGGTAGCTGGCTGCTGGTCTCGGCTGATTTTTTAGGCTTATTGGCATATGATCCCTCAAGGCTCACAAGTTTGGAAACCAGCTGGTTTCTTGAACCAGTGCATTTAGAACAGTCCTAATAGCATGTCCACTGCCAGTTGAAACAGAGGAACGATGAATGCTTACTTTTTTTATAAAGTATTTCACCAACAACGCACTGCGTTAATAGCTGTCCATGCATGTTTACCTGCTGCAACACGAACTTGACCAGATGCACTGATGGCATCTTGAACTTTTTGTGTTGTTTTGTAGTGTTAGCGAAAATATCGGCTTCCAATGATTCTGATACCCTCCTTCTGTAGTCAACGTTTCTTGAACGCCAGAATGATGCTGCATCATTTCTAATGCACCGCCTTTTTTTTCTAAGGCGGCGTTATCTTTCTGAATGCCATATTAACGCACTCACATTGCTTCAAAATGAGTTCAGTAAAATTCAAATCAATGCGAAATTTCATTGTTTTATTTTGGAAGTTTTCTTTCTGTAGTCTCCAACGACACGTTTTCTGCTTTGCATTCTTTGTGAAACTCCTAAAACAACGTCTACCGACGTTATTTGCCTTCATTCTTTGCATCAAATTGACCGCATTTGTTTGTTTAAAGTTTCTTTTAATTAACCTTGGTTGCCTCCTTGTACTGCCAAATTCAGATTTGCACGTACGTCGTTTCCCGTTTTATTACCATCATCCTTCCGTTAACCCCGTGTATGTCACGTGGATATATCTATTCACTTCAAAGAACAAAAATCCAGCCAATAAAATTTCAGAACAGAAACGAACTAGCCCGGCAATGAGTGTTATTAAATTAATAATTCGTTCTAGCTGCTTTCCTATTATCATCCATGTTCCCAAGAGTTTTACGGAAGATTATATTCCTTTGCGATTCTGAGACTGAACAAAACGTATCCATGCGATGTCACCCTACACTATATAATTACAATCGTCTTGGAATTTTCGATAGTGCAGGAACTGCACGTTTTTTGTTGACAGGTATTGGCAGCTGGAATGTGGTCTTCCATTGTTAAAACGACGTTGTCAGAAACAAAAATGAACCTTGTGTTGTGTTAGGCGAACATAAAACGAAGTCTCACATTCGCGAGTATGTTTTGGGAGCTTTGGCGAAAATGTCTGGCTCAACTTGCGCAACACCAGTTGAAGAAATTGAGTAAGGTTATCAATTGTGACAGCGCCAGCTACGAATCCTGTATTTATAAGCTCCACATGACCCTTCTTGATTATCTTCCCTTGAGACGCGCACCATAGCAATACATCATCTGTGCCTTTACCTCTGCCGCAAATGCATCGAGAACCAGCTGAGTCTGTTTGAAGTGTAAGATGTCCCGCCATTCAAGCAGTGTGTCCCCCTGCCTTAGCTGGAGTCGTTGCATGCTGGAAACTGCAATCATCTGCACAGCAGAAAAAGAAATAGTGGTTGCTTATTTACATAGGAAGAAAATGTGCGATTGAAATCGCCTGTAGCTGGTATGCTTTCACCTTTAGGCTTAGGGAGGCCAGCTGGCCCTACGTATATACGAGCTCATTGTGTGGCTGCAGCTGCTGAATCTATAGTCTCCCAGATACTGCATGTACATGAAGAGCACGACTTCCTTGCACGAAAATAAAAAAAAGCGCTAAAGTAACTTTAGCTTTGGCGAGCTATTTCTTCCTCGACATAGCGTTCATCTGCAAAGATGTCTTCCGGGTATAATTTTTTTAATAGAAAAAATGTAAGCACCCTGTATAGAGCATATAACACACTTTCACATTGTGAAGGAAATAAATGTACATTGAAGAGCTGCTTTCTTTGTTAGACAGAATACTACTGAGATCTTCCGGACAATGATGCCAATGAAAGTAGGATATATTATTAGAAATAGTTATAGTGTAAATGTGAAGAAATAAAAGTGGACCAAAAGATAACTTACCGTGGGCAGGAACCGAGCCTGCGACCTGCGAATAACACATGTGATACGATAATCTACCAGCTCAATTACCATGGCGGCCATCCCACCATCTACTTTATGGGGCATATATGTGGATTATACGTGGGAGCGTCAGTGAGCGCCACCAGTATAGCCATGACGGTACGTGTGAAACATTCTTTCTATGCCTATTTGGCGCCACGTAGTACGTGAACTTGTTACGCATTGGCAGCTGACCAATAATCCCTGGTATACTACCTCAAAGCACCTAGTCTGTCACAACGAGATCCACTATATATGAATGAAGTAAAGAAGTGTACATTTAAGGGCTCGCTTTCTTTGTTAGACAAAATATAAATGTGATCTAACTGACAGTCACACCAATGAAAGTATAGAGAACGTTATCAGAAGCAATTGCAATGTAAATGTAAAAAAAAGTGGACAACGAGATAAATTTCTGTGGGAAGGCACTTAGCCTGAAACCTTCGAATAATGCGTCCGATGCCCTACCAACTGAGCTATCACGGTGGCCATCTCTCCGTCCAATTTATGGGGTATATATGTGCATTATACATGGGAGCGTACTGCGGAATTTTTCGCTGTCTATTAGCTTTTTACGCTTAATAAGCAAGTATAGTTTTCACAGAGGCCTATCATGGGAAACATCATTAACGCTCTTAAAGACATGATCTCTATCTTAGACTTGAACGTTGCTGTTGACGCAGTCTTTTGAGATTCCGAAAAGGATTTTGACGAAGTTGCGTATCAACTGCTTCTTCTAAAACTTTCTCACTGATGGCTTAATCCGTTTCTTCAAAATGAATTAGAAATTTTTTGAATATTAGTATGCAGTTCGCTTCTGCTAACATTCATTCCTTGCAAAGAGTCTTGCGCTGTCTTTAAGTCTTGAGTTACTCAATACACTTTCTTGTGACCTCTCTATTCACTAGTTTTGCGTTAACAATGTCATCCGGCAACATCACCTGTGCGCGTTGTCGCAGACGGGTGTGCAGTTTATTACGCTAGTTGTAATGATAATTAGTCCCTATTACTGCAAGAGGACCTGTATAATATCACTGTTTGGTTTAGCCATTGGCTAATGTCACCGAATACTACTGAAATGTGACTAGCTTCTTTTACCCGTGGAGAGAATTTCCGACCAAGGAATTATGCCCTCTGCTGAGCCGAAATTTCTTCTTTCGACATGCAAGTATACCTTCGCGTCATCATTTGAGTTGATGAAGTGAAAGCTCTATTCAAGACAAAAACAACCCTCATTACCCTTATTGAATTTAAACATTCGCCGTATTTTTAACCACCGCAATGATCACATCGCTCTTCTTCGGTGATGATGTGTGGGGTTTGACGTTCCAAAGCCACCATTTGATTATGAGGGACGCCGTAGGGGAGGGATCCGAAAATTTCAACCACCTGTGCTTTTTTAACAAGCTCACAAATCTGAGAACACGGGCATTCAACATTTTCACCTCCATCGAAAGTGCAGCCGCCGCCGCCGGGATTCGATCCCGTGACCTGCGGGTCAGCAGTCGAGTACCTTAGCCACTAGACCACCACGGGGGGGCCATCTGTCTTCTCTATGAATCATGCCTTTTCTTTCGTATGCCTATCTGAACCTTGGGTATGATCCCCAGGCAGGAATCGATATGAACTTTCTGGTTATACTTCTGAATATTATCATCTTGAAGGTTTTTGTAGTGATAATTAACCCATTTTTGTGAAATCAGCATTGTCATACAAGCGTTATGTCCTTTTTTTTTTCTTAATTACCTCTGTGAATAAGTATGCTTATAAGTCGAGAGTCTTAACCTGCAGCTGTTTCGCAAACGTAACATAATGATTGCGTGCATTTATTGTTCCCCTTCATCATCTAACATCGGGTTTTGTAGAGAACTTGAGTGGTTGCCAAACATACTAGTCGATGAATAGAAAACCGCTTTATGTGTTGATATTAACACCGACGTTATCGTTCTTACTGCGGTTATTCCCCGCTAAACGTCCCATTCATTTTGGTGACCATCGCAAAAGTATCCGAAAGTATTCGAAAAAGCTCGTGCTGATTTAATGCTAGCGGGGAGCTGGATTGATTTACTGCATTGGAAAGAGTGAATTGCTAGAAGATTTCTGAGAGAAAATTTTTTTGGTCACGTGGGTGCCTTCCAAACTTCAGAGAAGGTCGTGTGGGTGTCGTCTGTAAGAAAGTTTATTTTAAAAGTACGACTTCTTCTTTATATACCGAATTCGGCCTACATATTAAGTAAAGGTGCTTGTGAGTTTGAACCTCAGTAACATTAGCGCAATTTTTCTGCCACAAGCCTCCAAGAATCCAGCCAAAAGGTTTTATGTTTGCGTTTTTCTATGGCAATACTGCACTCTGCATGATTATCTGAGCTAGAATAGATACTGTGCCGAAAGTATATTTGCGAAAAAGTATTTTTAGACCCTTCAAGTGGCTAAACTTTACGAAAAAATATCACGATTTTCACAAGTTGGTCAGTTCTGAGCTCATTGAGATGCAATATGTGCCATGTGGTGGTCCAATTAAAATTCACTTTTATACCTAAATCGAAAGCAAATAAACAATTCTTTTTATATGGCAAGTTTTAACATTACAGTTTTTGTTTTAAGTAAGAAAATTTTGAAGTTTCCCGACAACGGAAGCTGTCCTATATGACCAAATGGGAAGAGAGGCGTCAATGGGAAACTTCAAAAATTGTTTTCTTCCTTAAAAGAAAAACTGAAATGGTAAATCTTGTCATATAAAAACAACTAATCATTTGATTTTGATTGAACTATGGAGGTGATTTGTAATTGGGCCATCCCACGGTGAAAAATGCGCCTCAATGTGTACAATTATGACAATTTTTTGAAAGTCGTGATTTTTTCTCGTAAAATTTTGCAGCTTGCATGGCCTAAAAATATTTTTCCCAAAAAATAGAACTTCAGTGAAGTGAGTATTTATTGCTGAAATATTCATACAAAACGTAGTATTGACATAAAATACACGAACTGAACACATTTCAAATAATTCTTGAAGGCATATATGGCAAAAAATTGCGCTACTATTACTGACATTCAAACCCCTTACACAAGCACTTTTGTTTAATATGTAGACCAAATTTGGTATAGAAGAAAAGGAGCAGTACGTTAAAATAATTTTTTCATCACAAACAACACCCATACGACATTCTGGGACGAAGGCGCCCACGTGACCAAAAATTTTGTTCTCTCCAAAATGTCCTAGCAATTCACTGTTTTCAATACAATAAATCTGCACATTTTTTTGAATACATTTGAGATAGTCGCCAAAATGGCGGAGACGTTTAGCGTGGAACGACTCAGTAGTCAGTCTCGCTCCGCATATTTACGCACTCATCTGAGCTGAGATTTGTAATGACTAATTTACGTTCTAAATAGATCTCTAATTGATCTGCCATGTATTTTAATTGACCACCTACTTTCTCGTTTACCGACAGATTATTGCGCAGCTGGAATGGAAGAGTATGCCGCAGCAGACCATTACTCTACTTTTATTTTTGCATAGGCCCTTTATTAGGATCTCAGCATGAAAAATGTGCCAGCACATTCTTAGATTCTAAGAAATTCATTAATATGATTCGTGCTATTCACTGGGCTAACGTGCTTGAAAAACAATGCAGCGATAAACCTTTTGAATGTTTCTTTTGCAAGAATATCAATGTTCTAATTCATGCACAAGTACCATAATTATGACACGATAGTTAAGCTTCCCAAGAAAACCCGGGATTTGTGACTATTTACAGCGCTCTATTAAAAAAGATAGAACCTTCGTAACAAACTTAGAGTCTAGCCGTTTTATATTACATTGAGATCGCGCTTCAACGCGTATTTAAATGTTTTAACTTCCTCTGTAAACATGTCAAGTGTCATGAAATTAAGATAAAAAACGGAAGTGACGCCAGGCAAAATTGGCAGGTAATTAAGGAATTACTGAACATCAGTATGACTAAAACTAGCATATTCTCTGTAAACCACAACTCTGCTAACAATACTGACCCTTAAGATATTGCTAATGCTTTTAGTGATCATTTTGATATTACAGGTGCCAATCAGCCTAATTCGATGGTACTTAGTCTTCCACGATGTTCTCATTATTTTTACTTATTCCAAACAACGCCGCAAGAAGTATGCAATATCATCAACTCTCTTAAAAAAACCTGTGCAGGTTTTGATCTTATACATTCATCAAGCATTAAACTCGTGAGTGAAGAAATCTCACCTGCGTTTGCACATATATTAAACAAATATATTTAAAGATAGCATCTTTCCCAACCACCTCAAAATAGGCAAAGTTATTCCAGGGCTTAAAATAGGTGACCAAAAGTGCATGAGTAAGTATCGTCTCATCTGTATTTTGTCTTTTTTTAGTAAGATGACCGAAAAACTAATATACTATCGTCCGAATAAATACTTGTCGAAGTTTGATCTTTTAACACGTGATCAACTGTGTTTTTCTTCAGATTTTGTCTACTGAACTAGCATTTAATACTTTTGCTGAAAGGGTCAAATTAGCGATCGATTAAGGTCTTTTAGTCGGTACTCTCTTTATTGATTTCAAAAAAAAATTTGCTAGATTGACCATCGCATTCGTTGAGGCAAATGTGAAGCCTATGACATTTCTGAAACATCTTTAGAATTTCTTTTTAAGTATTTCACAGACCGATTATACAGAGTCGAAATGAATGGTGTTCTCTCTTTATAGAAAATATAAATATAGGTGTTCCTCAAGAATGAATAATTGGGCCACGTCTATTTCTCATATTCATCAATGATTTGCCACAAAATGTAGCGCATGTAAATTGTCTTCTTTATGCTGACTACACCACCGTTTTTACATCCGAAAGATGTCTTGGTTCACTGCAGGACAAACTTAACACGTATTTAGCAAATGTCCATTCATGGTGTGTAAAAAAAGGTAATTGTAGTGGTGAATTCGCAAGGAAATTACACGTGTGACCATCTTTTAGTGCGAAGTGCGAGCGGTGTGCACAAGCTGTAGATGCTTCGCACTAACAGATGGTCCCACTGGTCATTGCCTTGCGAACTCGCTACTACGTAATAATTAATCCATCTAAGACTACAATTATGATATTCCTTTCCTGAAAAGCTTTGGCCAATAATTATATTGCAGTTTCTTTAAATAAATATGTAATTTCAAGATCCCAGTCCACTAATTTTTTGGTGTTGTTCTATGTGAAAATTTTAAGTTTAAGTGCCATGCTCAATGACGCATTCAAATAAATCTCATTCCGTATTCACATCATCATAAAACTCGCTCTTACTTTCATCAAATATTGTCATGTCTTTATATTATGCATACATACACAGTCATATATCATGTTGCCTTTACTCTTTGGGTAATGCATGTGTCACACATCTTCATTCCTTAGACATTTCGCAAAAGCAGGCATTACGATTACTTACATTCCAACCAAATACATCTCCTTGTGCTCCTATACCCATCTTAAATGAATAATAGCACGACGTAAACATGGACGGGAAAGAAAAGACAAATGAAAGCGCTTTCGTTTAAGATGGAAGTGCACCAACTCGCCCGATTGTTCATTCTGATGCACCACATTGCTCACATACCCAGTGTCCTAAATGTTTTATCTGTACGTACGTTATTCAATCATGAGGCGGCACTACGAATGTTTTATCTTATAAATACCGACATAATATTTCAGGTTTTACTCAATCCACCCTTACTATGGTAATTCTACAAGATTTTCCCAAGAATGTAATCTACATCTTCCTAAAGTTAGAATTAATAATGGGAGATTTCACATTGCATTCTCAGCTATTTCACTTTGGAAATAATTACCATCAGATATCCAGTCATCTTCATTCTTATCACTTAAACGAAGAACTAAAAACACTTCATTAACACTTTGTCGCAAGCATGAAATTCATTACATTTTTTTTCTTACAGAACATTTTCACAATGTACTGTTGCCGATTTTAAGTGTTCAAGTTTTGTCTATTATGCATCTTCACGTTGCTGGTTATCCGTGCCATTTATCCTTGTCTGAATTTATGTGAAATATATTTGCACTTACTACCATTGTCACTTCGATTTTTCTATTGATCGATCATTGTGAATATATATATATATATATATATATATATATATATATATATATATATATATATATATATATATATATATATATATATATATATTGGCGCTGTTTTGTTTGGCTGGCTGCATACAGTGCTCCGCTTTCACGTGTTCTTGGCCCTTCACCGGGCCCCGTCCATGTCTGGACAAGCTCACTATTCCTTCTAGAGGACTTCCGGGACACGCCGACACCAGCCGGGCCCCGGTCCGACCCCAGGCTGGCCCTCCAGGCCCCTTCAAAAGTATGAAGCGGCACGGCACCTTGCTAACCCTAACGCGCCGCGCCTGCAATGCCGTGATGCAGCGTCCCGCCTAGCACTCGACACCAACGACAGCTGACGCCCTGTCGGCAAGCCCAGCCTCCTCCGGTCATACCGCTGATAAAGCCGTGCCTCCGCTGTCAACATCTGGCAATGTCAACAGCCCCGCGCCGACAACAATGCAGCAACAGACAGCGTTACTCAACAGCGCGCACGGTCCAGCAACGTCCAACGCTGGTAGCGTCTCTGCTACTCCCAGCTTGATAGCCACGCAAATGCCGGAGCCCGAGAGTCGTAATGCAGCGTTGGCGTTGCAATCAACCACGCCTGCTGCTCTTCCCACCATATCTGGGTACCCACCATTGGAAATTCCAAGTCTGTCGACAAGCGCGTTTCGACGAGCATCGTTCCTTCCACCGCCGAAGTTTTGCCTTCCACCACTTCAGCTGACGACTCATCGATGGGAATGGACTTCACGGCGTCGCAGGTCAACGATGAAAATACGCCATCCATCTCAGAAGGCAGCTAGAACACCGTTAGTGCCAATCAAAAACCTGCCTCGAGCGCCCGCCCCCGCCCCCGCTCCGAACTTATCACCGTCGGAATCTATCTTTCACCCGGCACACTCACGCCGAAACTGCCTCTCTATGACCTGCTTTCTACCATCATAGCCGCCCCAAATCTCTCTCCCAAGACCAGTGCGGAGGTCACCCTTCAGGCCAAACTTGCTCTGAGCCTTGCGTTTCTGCAAACGCACTCGCCCCTCACTGCCCACCTTCTACTGTAGCTTACAAGTCTGAAACTTAATGGTAAGCCAATCCCCTATAAACCCTATGCCCCCCGTCCTCCAATATCATGTCGGCGTCATACACAACGTCGGTGGTCACTTCACATCATCTCAGCTCTTGCATGACATCGAATCCTTTACTTCAGACATACTCGCTGCACGTATGATGGGCTCCACAGAGTCCGTCCTCATAACATTTGCTGGAACCGTCATCCCTCGCTTTGTGTATTTTAAACGCGTCTCTTTCCGATGCCATCCACATAAACCTAAGCCCCCTACTCGCACTCGGTGCCTTGCTATGGGGCACTGTGCTCATCAATGCCCCAACACAGCGTTCCGGCCAAGTGCCGCCGCTGTGCGTCTCCTCTACCAGCAGATCCCGATGCTCGCGTTTGCGCCCAATCCTGGTACATCCATTGCCAAATCAACACCCACTAATCTCTCGACTCCACCTGCCCCTACCTTCTAGCTAAGCAACGCGATTGCGCCAAAGCAGCTTTTCTCCGTCGCTCAGCCATGCGCTGAGCCACTCAGCCTTCGCCGCCCTCCTCTTCAGCGCATGAGTTCCTTTCACCTCCTGCAACACCCCCCCCCCCCCCGCGCTCATACTCCGCTAAGGTGACGCCGCGTGCACTTCCTTATCAAACACACCTTCACCATCCTTGGGTAACGGGAGCCGCTCCTTTGATCTGCGACTGGCTATGTTGGAGTGCTACCAGCGCTAGCAACAATGCGTCTCAGATGATCTACAACAGAAAATACTCCAGCTCCCATGTAACCAAATTGGCCGACATGGTTGAAACCACCACCACTGCGCATCACACTCGTTTGATCCAGATGGAAAATTCAATTGTCCGGAATATTACGACCCTCGAAACCCAATCCAAACAAATGGAATCCTTCGCCTATATGCTTGAATCCCTGCAAGAGTCGCTTCCCCCGGCAAAAAAGAAGAAACGCGCACGCGCAAGCGCTTCCTCTACTTCAAAGACCTAGATAGCGCGTGAAGAGGACCTCGAGATTTTGCAGTGGAACTGCCGCAACTTTCGTCAAAATAGGACCCCTCTCCACCAATATCTTCTCACCCGCCCCACATTATTGCCCCGCCGTGGTGGTCTAGTGGCTAAGGCACTCGGCTGCTGACCCGCAGGGCGCGGGTTCGAATCCCGGCTGCGGTGGCTGCATTTCCGATGGAGGCGGAAATGTTGTTGGCCCGTGTTCTCAGATTTGGGTGCACGTTAAAGAACCCCAGGTGGTCGAAATTTCCGGAGCCCTCCACTACGGCGTCTCTCATAATCATATGGTGGTTTTGGGACGTTAAACCCCACATATCAATCAATCAATCATCGCCCCACATTACCCCATTTTCTCTTTATACAGGAGACTCAGAAAGCCCTTACCGTCCCGGGCTACCGTGCATATTACGCTACGACGGGAACGCCACTTGCGGCCATTTATGTACGCAATGACGTTCTCGTTGAACCACTAGATGTACCCTCCCCCCTCCTGAAATATTTAGTGGGTGTGGTCTATTACCAACCATCTACCTGTATTCCTCTCGCTCTGATGTCCTTTTACAACCCCCCTGTCACGTCCTCTTTGTTTAGTGCTCTTGGCAAACTCCTGCACTCCCTTCCTTTGACCACCCATATCCTTCTTGGGGCTGACTTTAATGCTCCTCATAGGCTCTGGGGTTCCCCCCAAACATTCAGACCAGGTCGCCTTCTACACTGCCTCGCCCAGGAACGCCATCTCACGCTTCCTAATACTCCTGACACCCCTACTCAAGCGGGCACTGTTTCACAGTGCTCCCCTACACCCGATCTCACTTTCTCTCGGAGTTCCCTTCCTTTTCACTGGCAGGTGTCCGCTGAAAACTTTTTCAGCGATCACTTTCTCATACACATCACCACCCCTCTTTCTCACAACAGGCGGAAACAACGAGTTGCTCACACTGACTGGAAAGCATTCCGTAATAACCTTTTGTCTGACTCCTCTGAAACTTACGACGACTGGACATCGCGAATCTCCGCAGCAATGACAATCTGTAGTGGCCGCGCTCATTTTCAACTCCCCATTCCTGACCCTGATCCTCACTTCCTCCGTTTATGGCGACGTCATCAACATTTGAAACGCTCCCTCCACTCCCAGCCACACAACGTCCAACTTTCCTCCCGCATTGATGCTCTGCGGGCTGAAATTCAATTTCAGCCCGCAGAGCATCAATGCGGGAGGAAAGCACTTCCCTCGAGCACTCTCGTTGGAGCACGCTGTGTGACGGTCTTGACTCCGCACTGCACTCATGCTCTACATGGTCTCTGTTTAGGTCTCTCTTAGGTACCAAGCCTGCCGTTGCTCCCACTCTAGCTAAAGCTCTCACTGATGGAACTCCATCTGATGTTTTTGACAATTTAAAATCTCTATATCTCCCACCCCCTCACACCTTCCTACCCAGATTACTGTGGCGAAGCTAAACCAGACCTGGACAGCCCATTCAAGCTCAGGGAGCTGGAAGCTGCCTTAGCCACTCAATATACCTGCTCGGCTCCTGGTGAGGATGATGTATACTACACTACGTAATTTCCCCGACAACACATAAGGAATTTATCTTACACACATTCAACGAAGCATGGAACAGTGGCTGTCTTCGAAGATTTTGGACATCCTCTCTAATTTTCATGATTCTGAAGCTGGACAAGCCTCCATCTCTCTCTAACCTTCGCCCTATCTCTTTGACGTCATGCGTTGGAAAGACTCTTGAAAGAATGACCTTGACTCAATGGTCTGATTTTATTGAGGTGAAAGAGTTTTTCCCTCCTTGTTTTTTGGCTTCCGACGCCACGCATGTGCGCAGGACATGTTCATTGTTCTTCAGCACACTTTTCTTTCACCTTCTCGTAGTCAGATTCATGCTCTTGTAACCGTCGATGTGCGGAAGGCATTCGATGGCGTGAGTCATGACCACATACTCGCTCAGCTCTCCTCCCTGTCATGTGGCTCCCGATTGTATTTTTACATCCAATCCTTTCTTTCCAATCGAATTGCTCACTTTATAGTTGATACTCATTTGTCTAACTCACACTAAACCGCCCGCGGCACTCCTCAAGGTGCCGTACTATCTCCTACTCTATTTAATATGTCTATGGCCCCCCTTGCCTTCCAACTGTCCCAAATACATGACCTCCGCCATATTTTTTATGCAGACGATATCACTCTCTGGTGTACGTCTGGATGTCCCGGCCACGTGCAGGGTACTTTGCAACATGGCCTGGACCTTATCGCTTCCTTTCTCGCTACTGCTGGCCTGTCTCCTGCACTGGAGAAATCTGAACTACTTTTGCTAAGCCGGTCTGCGTACCAGCGCTCCCACAACACCCTCATCTCCCTACATCTTTCTAGCTTTCTCATCGCCACTGTTCAGCAATGCAAAGTTCTTGGCTTCCCTTTGCACGCGACAAAGATCGCGCAGGCCCTATATATATATATATATACTGCGAGGACTTGCCACTCGGTGACTCACCTCCTGCGACGCGTTGTCACTCAGCAGTCGGGGCTCCACGAGGCTCATGCGTGCCGCGTTGCACATGCGCTCGTTCTTAACAATCTCTTGTATTTTGTACCCTACGTTCAATTCACCCAAACGCAACTCAACACACTCGAAAGAGCTTTATTAGGCCTCTATAAGGCAGCTCTAAACCTCCCTGTCACTGCCTCTACCACTAAGCTCGTTGCCACAGGCCTCTTCCATTCATTACGTTCTCTTATATCTCTACACCACGACTCTCAGATTGCCCGTCTTTCTCTCACTCGTCAAGGCCAATGGCTATTGGCCCAAGCCAGTATCCCTCACATTCCCGTTTCCGTTCCCAACTTGCCTTCTGCCGCTAGCACCGCTGCTTCTAACCTTCACACATCCTTCCTTTCCCATCCAATATGTTTCCCGTTCTCCACGCCGGGCGGCGTCATGCGGCAGCACAACATCATTCTCCTCCTCTCTCTACACAGAGAGTTGCCTACCTGGATGCCTCATACATGACTCCTCGGGGCCCGTGTGGCTACGTTATCTACCATCCACACCTTTCGGCACCTGAACCGCACACCAGCGGGCCATACTCGCACCCGCCAAATGTACTTTCGCTCGAGGTCCTTTCCATAGTCCACGCCATGCAGTAATTTTCCTCCCTCCCTTCTCTCCCCGAGTACACGATTTACTCCGACTCTCACTCCGCCATCCGTCACATACAGAACAACACGTTGCCCCCTGCTCTTCAACAGGAGGTCGAGCGAGCGGCCTCTGCTCTTCAACCCTCCACTGTCTTCCTCCGCTGGGTTCCTGGGCATTCGGGTATTAACGGCAATTAGCTAGCTCATCAGCTTGCCCGCGATATATTGCACCGGGCACCGTTCATTCCCTGGCCCACACCTTCGGAAGACAGCGAAAGCTCGTTCCGCTTATAATGATGGGCAGATATCCTTGCGTCACACTATCAAGGAGGTCTATCTCCAGCTCCGGCTCGACAAGCATCTTTACCCTCCCCCTCATCCATCACTCACTGCGCTCGAGGCTCGAACTCTACGGCACAACCAAATGAATTGCCTGATAACCCCCTCTCGTCTTTTCCTTTATAAATATAGGTCTAACCCCTGCTGTCCCAATCACCTCTCCCCATATGTCGACCTGTCACACTGCCTGTTTTGCTGCCCAACTGCTCAGCAATCCAGCTATTACCCTCCCCCCCATGCCAAAAGAAGGACAACGTCGACTGGTCGCACAGGCGGTCGAAATGCTCGGCACCTGTAAATTGTGGCTGAATAAAAGCCTATTACTACTACTACTACCATATATATATATATATATATATATATATATATATATATATATATATATATATATATATATATATATATATATATATATATATATATATATATATATATATGATTAGTCTTCCCCTTTGATATTTACGCATTTGATATTGTATAAAATACATGACTCAATGTTGTACGATATTTCTGTAACCCCCGTTTATTTTATTTTTGTAAGGATGTCCCCCCGATAGTTTTCACATCGGGACCTCCATATGTGTATTGATATATCTATCCTGTATTTTTAAATAAATAAATCAATAAATTTTTCCTGGCCTATCAAATAACAAATAACGCTAACCAAAGAAACCACATTTGCCTTTGAATAATTTCAACAATACTTGCATCTTGCTCCCCACTACGTAAAACTGATTTCCTATATCTAACCTGTGTGTAACTTAAGCTAGAGTTCACATGTTCTGCTTAGGACCCGGATCATTATAACTTTCGCGAAGCACATGAAGCGCTACAAAATCACGCAGCTCGCGAATACTTCTTCGGTTGATCCTATCCAAGCAGCGTCACACTAATAAAAGTATAAGTGGATGATACTAACTTGACTCTAAGGCGCGTCAGAATTCAAGTCCCGAATTTTTCACAAGCTTTATGTTTATAATCAGCAAGAACGACGAAAAAATAGCGATACTAACCGCAGCCCCCTGCTTGCACATACTGCTGTGAGCTGCAATCCTTTGTGAAGACTGCAAGAGAATTGAACGGATCACCCAGAAAAATTCTGTTGCTTATCTTAACCTACATGATTTCAGGTATCGAGTCGAACCGATATACCTGAATGATACTCCGTTCCTTATGCACAACACCATGCGTGCACACTTCGGGTATAAACAAACAAACAAACAAACAAACAAACAAACAAACAAACAAACAAACAAACAAACAAACAAACAAACAAACAAACAAATAAATAAATAAATAAATAAATAAATAAAGATATCTATTTTGTGCGTTCTAAACTATATGTGATGGCATACCGCCCTAAGCGAACAACCTCCCGTTATTTTTTTAACAAGTAGAACGCAAGGACATTACGGATGACACACATACGGCACAAATTGATTAAACGATTTAATGCTGGTGAAAAGAAGTGTACGAGTAAAATAAAGAAGGTTGGGCTCCGGGAATAATTTCGAATAGGTTTCAGGACAGCTGACATTGATTTACGTCATGCCACGTAAAGCGGAAATTGCACTACGCTATACCACCTTACGTACCTCACGGCCCTCAGTCCCCAGCAGCTGCGAAACAACTGACCACGTCGGCGGTCTGATCTGCGACGCAGCAGAGGGTGCTAAGAATCTCTGGATCCGGACAGACCGCCATTGGAACCTGAACTTGGTACCGTTTAACGCTAGAACCTTATCAAGTGAGGCAAGTCTAGCTGTACTATTCAAGAAGCTAGAGGGTGTTAAATGGTATATAATAGGGCTCAGTGAGTATAGAAGGACAGATGAGGCCTATACGGTACTACATAAAGAGCACGTTTTTTGCTATCGAGGCTTGGCAGGCAGAAGAGAACTGGGAGTGGGGTTCCTAATTCCCAGAAACATAGCTGGTAACATAGAGGAATACTATAGCATTAATGAAAGAGTGATAGGTATCGTAATTAAACTGAATAAAAGATACAAGATGAAGGTGATACAGGCTTACGCACCTACATCCAGCCATGACGACGCTTCAGTTGAAAGCTTCTATGAAGACGTGGAATCGGCAACGAGTAAGGTAAAAACACAGTATACTATAGTGATGGGCGACTTTAATGTAAAGGTAGGGAAGAAGCAGGCTGAAGACCAGGCAGTAGAAGATTATGGCATCGTCACTAGAAACGCCAGAGGAGAGCAACTAGCAGAATTCACAGAACGCAATAATTTACGGATTTTGAATACCTTCTATCAAAAACGAGGACACCGTAAGTGGACATGGAAGAGCCCTAATGGCGAAAATAAGAACGAAATAGACTTTATAATGAGTGCACACCCAGGCATCCTGCGGGATGTTGAAGTGGTTGGCAAGGTACGATGCAGTGACCATAGAATGGTACGGTCTCGAATTCGCCTAGACTTGAAGACGGAACGACAGAAACTGATACGGTAGAAGCTAATCAATAAGCTAGCGCTGAGAGGGAAAGTACAGAAATTCAGAGTCTCGCTTCAGAACAGGTACTCGGCTCTTATTGAGGAAACCAACCTTAACATAGATACAATGAATGATAATCTGACGAGTATCATTACAGAGTGTGCAGTGGAAGTTGGAGGCAGGGTAGTTAAACAGGACACTGGAATGCTTTCCCAGGCAACGAAGAATCTCATTAAGAAGCGTCAAACATGAAAGTCTCAAGTACAACAGACAAAATGGAACTGTCAGAGATTTCGAAGTTGATTAATGAGCGTAAGGTATCTGATGTAAGACGGTGTAACATGGAGAGAATTGAACACGCTCTGAAAAACAGAGGAAGTGTCAAAGCAGTGAACAGGAAACTTGGGATAGGCAAAAATCAGATGTATGCATTAAGGGACAAAGAAGGCAAAATAACTACCAATAGGGATAGGATAATTAAAATAGCGGAGGAGTTTTACAGAGATCTATGCGGTAGCCGGGACAACCACGACCTTAATACTATAGGAACTAGCAGTGTCCCATATGGCACCCCTCAAGTAATGATAGAAGTCAGAAAAGCCTTGAAGAGCATGCAAAGAGGCAAAGCTGCTGGTGAGGATCAGGTAACATCAGATCTGCTGAAAGATGGAGGAAAAACTGTGATAGAAAGACTAGCCACCGTGTTTCTGAGGTGTCTCCTGAAGGGAACAGTACCAGAGTCTTGGAAGAAGGCTAACATCATCTTAATACATAAGAAAGGAGATGACAAGGACTTGAAGAATTACACGCAGATCTCTTCGTAGTATACAAGCTATTTACATGCAGGCAGGCAGGCAGGCAGGCAGGCAGGCAGGGAAATTTATTGTCAAGCTATTTACAAAGGTAATTGCTAACAGAATTAAGACAGCATTAGAATTCAATCAACCAAAGGAACAAGCAGGATTTTGAGCAGGCTACTCAACAATAGACCACATTCATACTATCAATCAGGTAATAGAGAAATGCTCAGAATATAGCCAACCACTATACACAGCCTTCATAAATAACGAGAAGGCGTTTTATTCACTAGAAATATCAGCAGTCATGCAGACACTGAGGAATCAGAGTGTCAACGAAGCATATATAAACATCCTGGAAGAAATCTACAGGGGATCAACTGCTACCATAGTGCTTCATAAAGTAAACAACAGAATACCAATCAAGAAGGGTGTAAGGCAGGGGGATACAATCTCCCCAATGCTATTTACCGCGTGTTTACAGCAGGTTTTCAGAGGTCTCGAATGGGAACAGTTAGATCTAAGAGTTAATGGAGAGTACCTTAGTAATCCGCGCTTCGCCGATGACATTGAATTGCTGAGCAACTCAGGGGACGAATTGCAACTCATGATTACGGAGTTAGACAAGGAGAGCAGGAAGGTAGGTCTTAAAATTAATCTGCAGAAAACGAAAGTAATGTACAACAGCCTCGGAAGAGAGCAGCACTTCGAGATAGGTAATAGTGCACTTGAAGTGGTAAAAAACTAAGTCTGCTTAGGACAGCTAAGAACCGCGGAGAGCACCCATGTACTTCAATTTAGGCACACGTACACCAAGTGGTCAAAACTGTTCCGGTTACCCCCATACGACATGTCTCAAAATAATGCTATTGTTCTTGCACGTAAATGCCAGAAAAGTACTTAATCTGCACCGTGTTTCAAACACACATTACATGACACGTAAGTCACGCATTAAATAAAGATGGTTTATTTTAAATACACACAGCAGGTGGTCTTCGTGTAACGAAGAAGGCATGCCACAGTCATGGAGAAGTGCAACAGTCATAAAATTTTAGAAAATGCTGGCCCCAAGCATGATATCTGGGATTAGGCGGGGATTGTGAAGCACGGAAAATTTTGCGGGTGACTTGCTGGGATGTGCATCTCGTCCACCACTAACAACAGACCAGCATTTTCATCGCTTGTTGCCTTGCCGTGGTGGTCTAGTGGCTAAGGTACTCGGATGCTGACCCGCAGGTCGCGGGATCGGATCTCGGCGGCAGCGGCTGCATTTTCGATGAAGGTGAAAATGCTGTAAGCCTGTGTGCTCATATTTGGGTGCACGTTAAAGAACCCCGGGTGGTCAAATATCCAGAGCCTTCCACTACGGCATCTCTCATGAACAAAAGGAGGACTTGGGACGTTAAATTCCACATATCAATCATTTTCATCGCTTCCATAGAGGAGTTATCTTTGATGGGAGGCTGCTCGTCACATGCAATGGAAAACCATGGTAATACCCGACTCGTATTTATGACACGCTGGCTGTGCTGGCTGCGACTGTTGGTTCACCATCAGGTATACGACGTATATGCCCGCTGCCCCTAGCGCTGATGAAAGCCGGTGTCAAGAACATGCATGCTTACTTTGATCGTGAGTGCGAGAAGCCAAATCCGCGAAATTTGAGCGTCATTTGCCACGGTTATTTCAACAGCCATGTTTATTTCAACCATACCTAACATATATTTTTATTTGCCCAAGTAAACAATTACTGCAGTTGAATGTTTACGGACTGCATTCACTCTGATTTTTCTAGGACAGTCGTGTTGAGACTACAGTGTCAGAATAGATTTGTGGAATCAAAGAGTTAGACGTAATGTCCTAAAGCTGCAAATGATCTATGAGGAACGCATTCAAGAAAGGGGACTTGATTAATACCTACGTGAAGCAGTAATTTAACGGGTGCCTGAAAGGAAAAAAAAAAACAAGATCGCATTTGTATTTCGTAAGCATCACCATGCTGCTGCCATGGTATGGAATCGAAATAGCGGTTGCAGGCTGGGCGGGAGAACGCCCCAATTATACACACTCAGCCATCGCTGTGGTATAACTACTCTATACACGTGTAGGTGCCATATGCGAAACGAAACAGTGATGAGAACTATACGTTCCGCTGAGCACTGTCACACTGCGGCATGCATAAGCAACAATAAGGGCGCATGGAATAAACCTGCCGGATCATATGGAGCTGCTTGGCTGCGGTGTTCTCCTACGCCTCACTGCCTACCACTCGCGCCTACTGTCTGTCAAAAGAAAAAAAAAAGCGGACTGTCATACGAGTACAGATGCTTGTAGCTATACCAACGCGGTTGCCAAGTTCAGACGGTCGCGCAGAAATTGAACAAGCAACTGCGCCCGTTAGAGTGAAAAGTACAGCTGGCGGAGGTTGCAAAACGAAATATACGCGAAAGGGAGCCCGGTTCGCTATGCGTCTGTACGCTGCTTGCGGCAACAGCAGCGTGTTTGTTGGGGGGCCCCTGCACAGCGGGCCACTCGGGCGTATGCGTCGTTAGGTGCTGCCGACCACTGTTGAACCAAGGGCTGCACTGGTGTGGCAAGCCGCCGCTGTATCGCGCTGCAATGATTTTGCGCGTTACGGTGCGCTTTGTTCCCGGGACGTGATTCCATAGAGCGCGCATCGCCGCATGTCTAGCTACCGGCGGTGGGAGCATGAATGCGACGCGCACAGCCCATATTGCGCCACGTTTCCGCGTTAAGTGAATGTCGAGCCGCATATCCCTGCAACTGATTTGGCGCTGCTGATTTCGGGGTGGCAAGCGTGTACATAATTGTGCTGGAACTGAGCGAGTATATGAAACTCTGGACGGGAAAGAGACGCCTCTTTTAATTGAAATACTTGCTGGTAATTAAAAGAAATGTAGGAAGGAGGAAAAGGCGGCTACAGAAAATTGAGAAGACAGCCTTGCGCACAGGCGGTACGCTTATGAGATTGAGTCTTAACAGCTGCCGGATGTACGCCTTTCCGCGGGAACATCGAATAGAGCAATTATTTGAAATGTCCAAGCGCGACTGAAGCAAGATCGAAGCGGGATGTGAACAAAACAAAGAAAAAGTTGACAAGGGTTAATAAGAAGGAAAAAATAAAAGCACTGCGCAAGCACTCTCCACGGATGATTAACCAGCGAAGCTGGAGCTTACAGTCCTGCTGTTTATTACTGGAATAATTCCGAAGTTCATTGAAGCGTTTCTGAATTATTGGTCACGCCTATTCAGAATTCTTGAATGGTGTTGGCCACCTGAGTGTTCCTTTGCTTATTTTTAGTGACGCAGTGATAAATTGTGGAGTCTGGCCAATATCGTCGGCACATTGGCGCATGAAGTTTTTGCTTGAATAGAACGAACGAGTTCTGGCTATGCTTACATATGCAGCTTTGCTCTAATAATAATAATAATAATAATAATAATAATAATAATAATAATAATAATAATAATAATAATAATAATAATAATAATAATAATAATAATAATAATAATAATATATGTTATAAATTCTGAACAGAGGAAGAAACATGTTGTGGTCGCTGCTTTGGTGCAGTGTTTATGCTGCTCAAGCAGAGTTGATTATATTTTAAGACTGCGGTAAAATAACTGCAAAGTAAAATTTTTTTGCACGCTTTGTTTGCATTGCACGAAAAAAAAAAACCACGTGATTGGCGTCCAACGCGCGGCGTTTATAGGTTCCCTAAATGTAAGTTCAAGGAATCACGAAAAAGTGTTCACGCACGAAGGTCCTTTGAACAGGCCATCGGTGATTACGATAGATGTTGAACGATGGTATACATGGTACCGGTAAAAAAACGACAAAAAAACTAACTTTGCTGAAGAAGCAGCCACAACGTACAAATGCAATACGAGACCACAGGCAGCACTCGCTGCAGCGCTGGCCCTTTTTTCTTTTCTTTTTGGGCTAACGATAAACATGTAGCCCTCGCCCCCTCCGTCGTGTTTGTTGTTAGCCCGAAAAGAAAAGAAAATAGAAGGAAAATGCCGGTGCTAGGTCGAATGCTGCTTCCGGTCTCGTATCGCATTGGCACAAGGCGGCCAACTTTTCATTGAAGTTTTTTTTGTCGGTATCATCTTACCAGCGCAGAAAAAAGCAAGACATGATTAATAGTTTTCAATATAATTTTTTAAAGGAAGGAAACTTTTGCAATGCAAAGGAGCAAATAAAAAAAGAGAAAATGCCAGGCCTGCGTGGAAGGCGCAGCACAGCCACAGCGAAAGCATGAAGAGTGACCCTTGAGAACCTTTTCTAAACACTCTTTGGGTAAATGCTAGAAGGAAACTTGCTGGGTACCCCTTACGCCATAAATATTCATAAGTTCTGCATTGTAGGGTGGCATTCACTATGCTATTTTTCGTCTCTCTTCGGAGAAACGTGGTATCCGCTAAGCACTCGTAATTAATTTTGTGTAGTATTTAGTGGCTGACGATGATGAAAGATTACGCCCGAAGTGTGTATGTGCCAAATTTACTAGGTGATGAACAAGCTTTTGTATTGTGTTGGAACGTCGAAGGACTCTCTCGTTACACGACTCACATTGTGTGACACCCGGTTGTTCCTTTCTAAAATGCGTTATTACTCATAATAACGCGAATCCTTTCCCGACATCAAGCCTGCCTAAAGCAAATTTGCGAAGGAGTTCAAAGCACCCGCTTGGCTCAGCGGCAGAGTACTGGGCTGGCACGCAGAGGACTCGAGTTTGAATCTCACTGTGTGACCACATGTCTTTCGAGTTTCATATCTGAGTTTGTTGTTTTACTTCGTGCGATAATTGTTACAGACGCCAGTGGCGGTGGTGGTGTCAGACAACTGCGGCGTTGCACATGACCCGTGTTGTGATCTCATGACAGCTTCCGCTGCAAAAGAAGTAACATTGCACGACAATGTACAGTGTCAATTTTTATGAAAGAAAACATGGCGACGTGTGGCCTGCACGCTCTGGCGGCTGCTGGAAGCGCGTTCAAGCGGGAGCAATAGCAACCACGGTCTCTTTTCACGCCATCTCGCTCCGAGCAAAACAACCATTCGTTGCTGATATATAACGGTAAGCTTGCAACCCCCCTCCTCCTTCTAGGCGATTACCAGCACTCGTGTAACCGCCTTGAAGGCAGAGGGAATCGCAATCTTGTCACTGGTTCAACATCAGCAACGAATAGTTGTTTTTCTCGCCGCGAGATGACGTGGAAAGAGACTGTGGTTGCTCTTGCTGCCGCTTGAACACGCTGCCAGCAGCCACCGGAGCGCGCAGGCCATGCGCTCCCGTGTTTCATTTCATAAAAATTGATACTCTACACTGGAGGCCTGTAGCCTGGCGGGAAGGGTGCTAGGAGCTCATTTCTTCTCACTCCTTGCATTTTTAGGAGGGGTAGTTTTCCGAAAATAAACAATGAAAATGGGCGCTTTCATCAGATACGTAACAAAGGCCTTAGGCAAGTTTCCTCCTTCTTCGTCCCCCTCCCTCCTCGGGAAAAATTCTAGGCGGAACTGGTTTACTGTCATTCATACCTCACAGGAGCGATGGAACAGTGGAAGGGCAAGTGCTATGAAAGGTATTGAATATGAGCAGCCTGCTATCACTTCAGGATGTCGTACAATCCTCGACTTCGAGTACTTCGTTCCCTTAATCAAAGTTGAACCCAGCGCTGCCTCTTGACTGAACAAGACACCATGCTTAATAAAAAAAATACCATGAAACATCGATCAAGTGACGCAGTCACTTTGTCGAGTGATTGAGAAGAATCGAGTGAGGTATGCGGATAGGAGGGAATACCTTTTGGCCGGTGAGGTTACGAGCTATAGAAGCAAGAGTATTTCAGTAAAGTTAGTGGTGGCCACTGAGGCCGTATTATCATGACGCTTCAAGCCGGAATCACCGCAGCTGCTCCGTGAAGCTGAAAAAGAACAGATAATTAACCAGGTCATTTATATCACGCAGCTGTTTCCAGCGATTTCGATAGATGGGCCTTTCCGGGTAGAGACGTTTAACGTGAGGTTCTGTTTTGTGAGGATATGTATTATTTTCTGTTCATCATTCTCCATCGTTTCTTTAGCCACGTGGCCGATCCCCGAACAATAACCGCGGCGTAATAGCACCCAATCTCTGGCGAAGGAAGTTGAAGGACGGGGAAGACAAATTGTGTTGCTGCAAAATAAAGCCTCGAAAAAGTTCTCACATTGAGTGTATTTCCGACCTGCACCGAAGCATTAGAACATTTAGCGGGATAAAAATAACCCAAGTTTCCAACATGAAAAATGAACACGTAATTATGAGGAGAGGTTTATTTAGAGAAATTGGCAACTTCGCTAAATGATAAGTAAAGTGGAACTTCATAATTTTTTGCATATCTAGAATGCCGTTATTATGAACTTTTTTATGACAACTACACATTGTTGGATTAGTCGAATAATTAGGCGCTTTCGTCCCCCACTGGTTAATCTGCCGACTCTCCTCTCTCAGCGACGACGACGGATTTTTTTGGCTGCCTGTCTCTCTATAACGCATTTTCATCGCTGTTCAAAAATTGGATTCAGTAATCGAAGTATGGGTATTTATCGCGTGAGATTTAGCCTTTGCTGTGTTTCTTTACACTCTTGAAAACTGGGGAGATCTGTAACAAAATTGTCGCCTTGCGGGACTCTATTACCAAACCGTTCATGCGGCTGAATATATTTTATCATTGCGGCAGACACTTCCCTTATTACCGAGTTCATGGTGTGTTGACAGTGCATCGGAAACATTACGGGAATAATAATAGCGAAGTGCGTAACTGTTTATTAATATTGAATTTGAGCTGGGTAAGCAAAGCGAAGTTTGTATAATAGTGAAAGCGGCGAGAATATATAGACAATACGCAATCGTCGAGGCTTGCCTTTCTCGAGCTCATCGGGGTTCGACGGATGCAACATGTTGATGTGATGAGTGTAGCAGAGGTGCGTTTATCATGAGCGGTACTGTACTGCGAGTACTCGTAGCAAAATCTTCTGCAAGATAATTTGCTCATAGCCCTAGTTTCTGGACATACAAACTAAAACGTTGGCGTTAAGTGCCTTGCTGTTAAAGGGAGATATTTTTTTTGTATGTACTACAACGTCACACGGTGAAAAAACAACACAACTGGAACGGCAATACATTCGACGTAACACTATTGCACGGACTTATTTGTCTAAGACAGGCTCAGAAGTGTTATGAAAGGTTGTGACTAAAAATGAATAAGTAAAATAAACAGCTATACTGGACAATTCTGGAGACTAGTCTAGTTACGTCTATATTGTTTCTAGGCCTTAGATGGGTAATAATAGGTTGCTTCTAGGACATTGCTATGCTCTACTAGGTGAAGCTCGGTTATTTCTGCGTTGATTGTAATCGCAGAGAGGTTCGATTTAAACCAGAGACAGTCACATGATGACACGACACAGATGTTTAATCTCCCGAAATAGAACCTCGTGCTTAAACCAAGCGTTCGCATCTTCATAGATTCACACAATGAACTTACGCCAACGATGAGCACGTCGTCGTTGGCGCAAGCCTTCCATCGCTTCGAGTTCTCGGAGCCGCATGCCATTGCGTCGCCTAGTAAATCCTCTTTTCAACGTACTCGGGGCCACTGACTCGCAACCGTCACTTCGGAGCTGTTTGCTGAGTTATACATTCTATATTTTTAGTGGATCATTCCTTCTACATTTTTAGTGGATCAGTCAGAGTAGTGGGAATTACCCTATTTCTGTGGTACGTACCCGTTTATGATAATGATAGTGTTCCAATAGGCCATAAAGTGGTACCTCACACGTTTGATGGTGATAGTTTTCTTCTTCCTTTGCAGTGAACCAGCTGTGAGTAAGGAATTTATCCAATTATAGTGGAACATACCTGTTTATAATGATGATAAGTTTTCTGATAGCCCATGACACATGCCCGTTTATTATAGGCTGTGTGTACAAATGGCGGCTAACTTATGAACAGCTTCACTGTTTCAATCAAAGTAACCTTTTGGCAATATCTTCGCTCACGTTCATCAGTGCCCTCGCACCGACGGCGAGTTGATCAGTTCGCATTCTACGGCTGGTGGCTTCATAAAGTGCCTATTTTGTTGCTTTCCCACTTTTTTTATATTCACAGTTACGCAGGCATGTTACTGCGCATTCGCATGTTATTGAAGAGAAGCGGAGTGAACTGTGCAGAGTATTTTTGATGACGTCACAAGGGAAGTGACTCAGTTCGAGCGACATCGTTCGAATTGATTGCTGCTAGATAGTCGAGTGAATGTGAATGCTACCAGAAAGGTGAGTGACGTTGCTCACCTATTCCGTAGCATTCACAAGTGGGGACGTAAATGCGGGAGGCGAAACCTCTGCAATCCGTAGTGATGTCGATGCCTACAGCATTGTTCTTGCATAACACTTAACTTTGACGATCCCAAAGACCTGCCATGCCGCCTTTGTGCGAAGACGTCAAATGTGACCCAGGTTCTCTTTAATATTATCTTTAGTGCTGTTTTGGAGTATTTCAAAGAAAGCGACTCTTTAATTGTACACTTCATTCCTTAATTCACAGCGAGGGTCTTATTCTGGCAGACTTGAAGGCGGAAGGAGGTGTGCGAGGGATTATTAGTCAGCTGCCATCTCGTGATAAGATCACGTACTACGTAGCACCAAACAGGCGAGAAGAGTGTTCCACACTCGCCACCATGACAAAAGGTGACGCTGACTCACGCTCCCACGTTTAATTCACATATATACCCAATAAAGTGAATGGAGGGACAGCCGCCATTGTAGCTCAGTTGGTAGAGCACCGGGAACGTTATTCAAAAGTTGCAGTTTCGGTTCCTGCCCACGGCAAGTTATCCTTTCCATCCACTTTTCTTTCTTGACATTTATATTACAAATGCCTCATGTAATATGCACTAAATTTTCTTTGGTATGGTTGTCTGTTATATCACATCAATATTGTGTCCAACAAAAAAACGAGCTCTTCATTTTACACTCATTTTTTTCCATTTAATATCACATGGTTGTTTTTCTGCGGTCTTCACAGTACCAACTAACAATATTGTGTATATCGGCGGTCTCATTTTCTCTTATCTTTCTTTTTTGGGGGCATTAAATACCGCTCCATTGAAATGGTGGCTGACGTGCATGAACAGAGTCTTTGGTGCATTGCCTTTACTTCAGAAAAGCAATCGATATTTGGCTCTCTTATGAGCGAAATATTTGTTCACCTGGCTGTACACTTTATTATCACAACTCTACGCCATTGCCAAAGTTCGAAGGAATTCCGCATTTTTATTAAATTTTTGCAAAGGTTCTAACTATCACATATGCATTATGACAGGGAAAATTAGAATATTAACGAGAAGAATTTTAGTTTTAGACTAACATTCCATTACCTTAAAGTCCATCCAACACTATTTTTCTTAACACTTTGCTGTATTTCGTTTGTAGACCCACTTCCGGTGTCTATAAACGCAGTTACTTACCCGAACGCTCTTGGCTTTATCTGTTGCCAAGTTTAGTATTTGTCGTGTTAAGAAAAATAAAAAAAAAACCGCTCCTTTTACGTTCAGCGCAAAGGCAAACTGCTGTAAACATTAGCCAATTATCTAAATTAACAAACAGTTATTAACATGGGCACAGGCTCACACGAACAATTTTAACTAGATTTCTGCGACCACTCTATGTCATAACACCGCGCCGGGTGCCACACTCAGGCTGCCGTTAGCAAACGTTTCCGCTTCCTGCTAAATAGTTTATCCACAAGAGCAAGTTATCCAAACACCACACTTACGTACGTTGTTCATGTAAAAGCATATAGTTAAAAAGGAGTGAGGGTTCCGATGTATCGCCAAGAACCCGGCCAACAAAATAATCATCTTCACGATGATGATAGCAGAGGGATGATACTTCCGCTTCAGTGTTGGTAGATTTTCGAGCAAAAATGGCTTCATCTGGAGATCAACGTATACAGCGGTGAAAATACGGTGAAATCTAGAACTGCATGGATGCTGTTACTTCAGTTATCTAAAAAAATATACGGGATTCGAAGGACCTAAACCACGATATGAGGAACGACGTAGTAGAGTGCTCGAGAATGCTTGACCATGTGGTGTTCTTTAATGTGCTCTGACATGTCGCAGCACACGGACGTCTAGTCTTTAGACTTTTTAGAAATGCAACCGCCGTGGCTGGCATGGAATCCATGACCTTCGAGTCAGCAGCCGAGCACCATGGTGAACGTTAATTCAATCATAAAGAAATAAATGCTTGCCTTCACTGTTCTAACAGTTTCGTCCTTATAGATTTTCTCGATGGTGCTGATTATTTGAAAAAAAAAATCTGTATTTGGAATATGCACTATACGAGTTAAGTACCTGATTGAATTGAACGCCAATCGATTCTATATTAGAAATTGTTGCAAAACAGGTCCCTGACCAATGCCAAAGACAACAAATGACGTTTCGGGGTCTGTACAGATCTTTTGTTCAAAATGGAATGACGGCTGAGAGACAGATTTTTATGTAGCGTTGAGCGCATGACGCAAAGTCCGGGAATAAACGTGGTTTAGCGTGCCAAACCATCTATTGATTGTGTTACTTGTCTGAATGATCAGGGATTCGAGGTTCAGTCTCCTTGTAAAATTGTTCTCCGTGGCCACGATGCGTGGCGTGCGTTGTCCCAGCTTGTCTCGTGGTCCGTAATATATATATATATATATATATATATATATATATATATATAATGGTTTTAAATTCGAGTTTTTGTATAGAATCAATAATAATATAGCAATATGCGTCAGCATATTTTACGGTGGTATGAGCAGTGTTTAGTACAAAATAATGGCTGCCTTACAGTGAGCGTGAATTTCTTAAGCCTAATAATAATAACTGTTGGGGTTTAACGTTCCAGAAGCACCATATGATTATGAATAGAGGCCGGAATATAAGCAAACGACTCTTTTGTTTCTTGCATTCTTATGGTGCCATTTTGATATATGAGCAATAATTAGAGGTTAAGAAGGGCTTTTATAGTGTTTTTATAGTTACTATAAATGACTATTCTGGACGTTAGTGCCTACATTCATATGAGCGCTTATAAGCGCCTATTTTACAAATCGGTGCCTATATGAACACTATTTAGACTCAAATTTTGTTTTCAAGTACAGTTGGAGACCGGTATTCATGTTACTGGGCAAAACTGAGCTTTAAAAACTCTATGGGGTCAAACCTATGCTCCATCTCAGAAGTTAATTTCAAAACTGCCAGGCTACAAGGCCCCTTAGCCAATAGGGAGGCTAATTAGCCTCTACGCATGAATTCATGCGCGTCACGACATCTGCTCATCATCAGACCGAAATTTGTTCGGACGCGTCCGGAACAGGTGCTTTTGTACAGCCGCAGGACAATGAAGAACGAATGCGAAACTATAGAGTGTCATCAGGAGAAGGTAGGCTCTATAGCTAAAAGAGAATCAATTATCCACATGATTTTTGCCTTTGTACCCTTTGCGTCTTAAAGGATCACTTCACCAGGTCACATGAGAAGCTTTAGTTAGACACTGGAAGTTGTTGCGAGTCACCGCTTTGTACCACACGAATTCTTTCATTGGTTCATTACGAGCGGCAAAAGCTTGATGCGAGGAGGTGAGCTTGAAACCATTGCCACTCGCCCGGTGACTTCGAAAGCCCAATTCTTTCCCTGCCCTCTTCGGTATCGGAGCCACTCGGAGCCGGAAGATCACACGACTCAGGAGCATCAATTCGCCATGCACACGCAAGGTTACATTTGCACGACACACCGAAGTCGCTTCGGCGTTCTCTATATTGTATATACAGTCTGTTTCTGTGGGTTGTATCCCTCTATGCGTTCACGTTTGGAGAGGCTGGCATGAATCATGCATCCTTACCATGATACACCGAGTCGCACCGCTGGAACTTCTCTGAGAGGCGATGCACCAAAAGTACGCCAAGCATTGTCAGGGTTGTCATCGGCACGATTCGAGAACGGCGAGAACACTACCGCAGATGTGAAGGCAGCTTAGTCTTGCTTCTCGCTCGGATGCAAAGTTAAAAAAAAGGCGGATCCCATGTACCTTAAAAAGCGATGTTATGCAAAGCATGTGGACAAAAAATGGCTTTGGTGTATTTTTTTTCTATTGAGTGACACATTATGAAATGACGCTAAATAAATGTACAATTGCTGCATGCACACTCAGACATATGTTGAATGGTTGCAGATGTGTAAGTAACCATTCGTTTGCACTTGCGCAACAATTCCTAAAGAAACGTAAGTATTTGCAACACCAGAAGCGATAAGCTGATATAAAGCACATGTGCTCTCGAGGATGGTAACCCTGGACACTGCTACTTGAATCATGTTTAGCACATGGCCCCTAACTACAATTGACGTTAACCCGACGTGACGACTGTATTATAGAATTGCATATGTAATGTTTATAAAATTGGATAGCTAGCACTGCAGTCACAGTTGGCAGTTCACGAACATTTGGGTATATTTAAAGAGTAGTTCCAAGACCTGACATGGTTCTGTGGTAGAATATTTGATTGCCCATCATAATGATTGGGTTCGATTAATTATTGCTGTAGCACCACAGCATTTATTCTTTGCGGAGCAACGCTGCCGAGGTCAGGTTTTTCATCACGCTCACTCATTAAAATTACCCATGTGTGTTCTTGCCGTTCTAGTGTAGATACTAATGAAGTGTCAATCTCATGTGGCACATACCCACTCACAGGTATGTGCCACTGTTTGGCGGAAAGTGTTTGACGATGTACACGACGGTATCGTGACCTTATTGATGTTTTGATAGATAGATAGATAGATTGTTAGATAGATAGATAGATAGACCGCAAATGTACTTGCAGTACGCAGACAAATGCTTCACATTTTAAAAAATAACGTGCACAGATTCTGTTTGTATGTTTTATTATTTTTATGTCAACCTTCATACTTCTGTTAAAGCAACAAATCGCACAAATTACTGATGTCACCTCAAATAATTCTTACAGCGACACGTACTACTTTGACGTACGCAGGACGATTCCTTGTTGTACGTCACCGCCTCTATGTTGGGGCGCGCGCCCGTGAGGTGAATGTCAAGCGTTATTCAGTGTGCTATTTCACCTTATTCCGGGGCACTTAGCATTACAAATTTTGGCTCACGAGATTATCAGTGGCCAGTGCATGCATTTCTCTTGCCTGATTGAAAGGGTCATACCTTTTGAGGGGCCCTGAAGGTGTTCTTAGACAGCGGAGAAATCGACCCTGTGCGATTCGACCCGATTAACAAGAGGCTAAAAGACTCTCATGGTTCATTAGCGGTGTGGTTATTTGCCCCTCTGCGGCCCTTCTCAGCCATTTGGAAATAAAAGAGACCGAGAAGCGTGTTTTTACAGCGAAAGCTGTTATGAGATCACAACTCGGGCCTCGCGCAGCGTCGTAGTTGTCCGCCGCCGCATAGTAACCGGCGCATCCACCACCGCTGCTGCCGCCGCCGCCGGTCCGTAACCAGTGTCGCACGAAATAATAAAAAAAATGTTTAAAAATAAAACAGAAAAGCGTTTTAAAAAATCAAAAGAAGAACCAGTCATCGCACAATGCGAATAGTGTAACGAATGGGTCGCCCAATACTCCAACCCATTACAACAGCTTGTTCTTGTTCTACTATTAACTGTGGCGCATACCCACTTCAGGAATAATTCCTCATCGTCGTCAGCCACTGCATGAAGAATTGGTGCAAAATTTCTTGCTAGTGTTTAGCGGATATCATGCTTCTCAGAATAATGACGAAAAATATCATAGCGAATACCAGCCTACTACACAGAGACTTTTATTAATAATGCCGTAGTGGGCATCAAGCAAGTGTTTTTGCGGCAGTTACCCAATGTGTGTTCAGAAGAGACTCTCAAGGACCTGTGCTTTCCCTGGGACTGTGCAGGCCTGGCTTTTTTTTTCAAGGGTGGACACTGGACACGATGCTCATCATGCTGGACAATTAAACGAGATACTATGTTGAGCAAACCCTGCGGGAAAAAAAAGATTGCATGACTATGCTAAAGTACTGGTGCCTTTGTACCATTCTAAACTATATCATTTATTCTTGATTTTCCATCATAGACAAAGGTCGCACACGTATCACTTCAAAAATTTGAATATTCGTGAAAATTTATTGCGCCATACTTACGAATTTAGGGACCCAAAACTGTGTTTTGCCTGCCTATTTTAGGTGCCTAAAACCCAATTTTAGTGCTCATAAATTCATCTTCTACTAATTAGAGACACAGTAGTGAATGACTCCGAAAAGTTTGACCACCTGGGGTCCTCTAACGTGCGCCTAAATCTATAGGCACACGGCCCTCAAGCATTTCCGGCTCCATCGAAAATGCGTTCGCTGCAGCCTGGATTCTACCAAGGGACCTGCAGGTCAGCCTCGGGTCAGCCTGCAGCAGAGTCTCTTAGCCAGTAGACCTCCGTGGCGGGTAATTAGTTACGCCAGATAAGGATGAGGCGGCTGGTACATTCGCCTTTATCTCTCTCTCTCTCTCTCTCAAAGACACACACACACACACACACACACACACCCGCCGTGGTGGTCTATTGTCTAATGTACTCGGCTGCTGACCCGCACGTCACGGGATCGAATCTGCGGCGGCTGCATTTGCGATGGAGGCAGAAATGCTGTAGGCTCGTGTGCTTAGATTTGGGTGCACGTTAAAAAAAAAAACCAGGTGGCCGAATTCCCCAAAGCCCTCGAATATGGTACTCTCATAATAATATGGTTGTTTTTGGACGTTAAATCGCACATATCAATAAACAATCACACATACGCGTACGCGCGCATGCTCACGACAGGATAAAATTTACTTCGGCCGCACCGATTTTTGAAATGAATACAGAGTCGTGTAGATACGGGGAACGTTTAAACCGGCCATTGTGGCTCAGAAATGTCATCTGTGACAGAACAAACAAGTCCACCCTGGCTGCACAACACGGATCATGAACTTTTTAAAGATACAGCACTTACTTCCTTTCTATGAGTTTGTCTTTACTGCTTAATTCCACAGCGACCCCATTCGCCGTGATCTTCCACGTCCTGCATTGCTCTTTGTCTCTGGTATCACCTGATGCTGACACAGAAATCATCGTGTAGCAATAGTGATTATCATGAGAAAAAAAGCGCCATTTAAGAAGAAAATAGCTTCGCGTCGCTCTTCTTAACAATTGCGAGCTGAGAAATGAGTTAGGTTTATGAAAACGAGCAAACTTCTGACACTCACGTGAGTTGCGAAATTTCGGCTAATTAAGTAAGGCAAACACCGCGCAATATCAGATAAATAATTTCAGCCAGTCACACTTGCATAGTTTTGCAGGGGATCAGAAAGGTCAATGAGCACATTCTGAGTGGCTGCGATGCGATCAAAAATCTTTACGCGTGAACAATAGATGGGTAGCCACTTTTTAGTGTTTCCGTATTTCTCATCAAATAAGCGGTGTTTAACAGGTGTTATTTTGAAAGGCATTGTTCGCCGTGGTCGTGAAGCTGCCACCTCTTTGCAGCCAGCTGCAGCGATGAACAATTTCATTACAAAAGAAGGGATGCCATCATTTCGTACCACCTTCGCAGACTTTCAGATACTTTATGATATTCCGCTACTCTACACGCTGCGCCACTGTAACGCTGTTGCAGCGTGTTTTGGTTCAGAAGCCTCAGCATGGCTATTATCACGTATGCGTACATTTCGGTACTCACCTTGTAAACAGGTAATCCATACACATTGCAAAATAGTGCAGGGGTTGGTGAGTGCTCAATTTAATCAAGCAGGACTACGCTTGAAAACGTTACAATGAGCTCACACAAACAGCTTACGCAAGCGTTCTTCATTCTGTTGTCAGCACTTAGCCGGTGCAGAATTTCACACTGATGCAAGGACAGCATGATTGAATCGGTCGCCTTTCGAGACAAGTTCGCTCACTTTTGTACTTAATGTTGTGGGCTTTTTCTCTTACATACAAGTAGCCTGAAAATAGCGTGAAGGTTGAAAGGGAAAGCAACGAAAGAAAAAGAAAAGGTTATAACATGGAGGGAAGAAAAAACAACAAAAGAAAACTATGGAAGAAATGCAGACGAGGCTATGATGATGAGATTGTTTGAAGGGCTGAGCAGCCAGATGCGAATGAACATACGTACGGAAGTGGCAACGTGCGCTACAGTTCTCTCACTTTATCCAATTTGCTGCTCACTTATTAATTTAACAAGCCTAAAAGTACTCCCGCGGCACCGCGTTATGTAAGGCTAACGAAAAAGCAGAAGCGAGAACTAAAAGGAATGTAGCGTTCAATAAAGTGAAAATTTTCGCACGAGCACACAAATATAGGCTTGCATTGAAAAACTAAAAAAATTTGAACACTGCTTATTCAACATAAAACAAATGATGTAAAGTTTTGATGATTAAATATGTGGGGTTTAACGTCCCAAAACCACCATATAATTAGGAGTGACGCCGTAGTGGAGGGCTCCAGAATTTTCGACCACCTGGGTTTCTTTAACGTGCACCCAAATCTGAGTACACGGGCCTACTACATTTCCGCCTCCATCGGAAGTGCAGCCGCCGCAGCCGGGATTCGATCCCGCGACCTGCGGGTCAGTACCCGAGTACATTAGCTACTAGACCACCGCGGCGGGGCAAATGATGTGAAGTTTTGTAGTCATTAAATTTCGATATATAAATAAGGTAGAAGTTCGGGGCATGATGGAGCCTTCTAGTCACGAAGTATTGTTGAACAAGGGATTCCGCTGGAGTCAACACTGCTGCCTTGATGAAGACAAGACGACCTGTCGAAGGGTTGGTACTCCCTGTTCAAGAATCACACTTAAAAAGACACTCCAAACAGCAAATATGGCCACCTACTCGTAACTGAGTTTCCTTGGCTAGATAACGTAGTCTGAGAGGAACACCTGATCGAGAGAGACGTAACGAACAATAACAAACTATTTCGGGCCATTTAATAAGGTCAATTTGAATATAGTCATATGCATTTCCATTCTCGCAGCCGGACTTGCCACTAAACGCTTGAGCGTGAACTGAGGTTGCCGAACTCGTAACCTTTTACATCTGCACTGTTAGCTGGGACTGTTGTTAGCCGTGGAATGCACATGCCATGCTATGTGGGATACCCCTCTTATGACTTTCCAGACGCGTTTATACTTTCCCTTTCCAGCTTGATTTTTATTTCGGCAGAAAACTATAGATGTTCTTAGAAGCCACGTATGCTAGAGTACGACTTCACGCAGATTCTCGTGAAAGCAGCGAAAACGCATTTGTTCACAGGGGTGATACGAAAGCCTAGGAAAGCGTGGACCAAAGTATGACACGAGTAATAAAAGGGATGTTGAATTGACTTCCTGGTATGCGCACGTAAGCAAGTAGACATTACGTAAGTTGAAGGAATTCACAGGCTGCAGTTCCTCTTATACTCATGCTTATGTACATCGTTGTACTGTTCTTTTTTGCGACCCATATTGCATGTTTGTTCCGGACAGTTACAACACGTGGACTGTAGCTGTTAGAGTACCATTGCGTAAGTGATCCAGAGAGGTTCGCCGCACGGAATGCCTTTTGTAACGCTTCTGCGCAGTGCATTTTATAACGCTTCTTTGTTTATCCGTGGACCTCTCATTTTCAGACATGTTTGACCATATACATATTTGTACCTTTTTCAAGTGTTCCCATGAATAACATTGCGGTATCAGTGAAAGGGGACAGAGGACACAAAGCAAGTTGAATTTTATAGCGCTAAATAGAAAGATTGTAAGAGATTCACTCCATCTTCTTGTTAAGCCGGAGTAAACCTTCCGCAGAAATGAATTCACCTGGCTCATGTAAAATATTTGCAAGCATAGCTGCAATGAAGGGTGCTCCCACATACACGTTTTTTTAGGGCGTTTTAGTGCGCTGATTACATGAGAAAGTTTGCCAGCACCACTCCTGTAGCCCAGGTGGCGAGTGTACAACACTGTTTTTGTGCCCGAAGGCATCCTCCGTTGAAGCTCAAGTGATAGAGCACCAGAAACATATATCCAATCAACGGAAAAAGTAATTTTTCATCCGCTTTCATTTATTTCAAGTTATAGGAGAATCATTACAATACTACACGAGAATCATTACAATACAGTTAACAAATCGCAAATAATGTATCCTGTACTTTCCTTGATAATTTTCTTAATGTACTGTAGCCAATTCCTCTCTTCATTGGCTCGTACCCACTATCGTCGTCTTTTTCTTCGCGCAAGTCTTGCCATAGTGATCCTAACCGACAACTTCATCCACCATGTCCATTCCGGCGTTCTTACAGCACCTAACGCGACACCAGCGCACTTCTCCCAGCGCACCTCTCCCATGACGCTGCCACTCTCACTAACTCACGTGATGGGCACCATTGCTGGGAGTTAGCATATGGTTGCTGAATTTCCTGAAAGAGTACGCAACTTTTAATACCTTGCTAAGGTTACAGGAAATCGGTTTGTTCCTCTGCAAAGGGACCATAGCAAAGTCATCATGATGGCAATTAAAAAAAGAACTTTCTTTAAATAGAAGGTACCATATTCGAACACCTCATTTTGCTGTCCTAAAGTGCACGCTTCAACCAACTCTTGGCTCCACAGCTTTGTTTTTTTATTCACTTGCTTTGTCGTGTCGTACTGCAGGTAAATACCTCAATGACAACTCGTACATCAATGTAATTATGATTTGTCGTGAAGCTGTTCAAGGACGGTGGAGCGGAGTGTTGCAAGAATAACAAGCAGAACCTGCGGGCATTCGAAGCTCATGTTACGCCGGATGAGAATACTATCACGGAGCATGAACAAGCGAAGGGACGGGTCAGAGTCGTGAGATAGTAGATGGTGGATGATAGACCGCAGAGTGGCATCACTGATCTGTTCACTGCATATGTCGGTGACGTCAGATATGGCGAAGACACAAGCGTCTGAATTGTGCTATGACAGGTCAAGGGGATCTACAGGATGACGAGATAGACAGTCAGCATCTGGGTGTATTCGGCCAGAATTATTTGTAAGTCCCTTCAAAGCTATATTCTTCAAGTTTAAAAAATGAATGACCAAGTCGTCCAGTAGGCTCTTTTAGGAATGATAACCAGAACAGGGCATGGGGTCTGCGATTACGAAAAGAATTTTTCAACGGTTCAAACAAGCGCGAGGCAGTCACGCTCAGTGATCGAAAACTTGTACTCGGATTGGGAAAGAACAATAAATTACGGGGTGTAACGTCCCAAGACCACGGCATGGTTATGACACACAATCCAGCTTCTAATCAATGCACACTCAAGAAACGAAGCCTGGAAAGTTATAGCAAAGACCAAGCACTCACCACAGCACAGCACCATGTCGTGAAGTCCATCCGCCGCAGTCGGGGGCTCCGAAGAGTCAAGACCACCTAGGGTTCTTTAATGTGCACCGAAATCCAAGCGCATGGGCCTCTAACGTTTTCGCCTCTATCAAAAATGCGGCCACCGTGATGGAGAAAGGAGGCCACTGACGTAGGTGAGGACGTGATTTTGTCTTTTTTTTTTAACGCTGGGTGAGAACTGCGCCGATGCCATGTCCGCTGGCGTCGATGCCGAAGGGTCAAAATGCTCCAAGATGGATGGAGGAAGACGTAAGCAACGCAGTAAGTTTGCGAAATGAATTAGCTTGGTGGGGACCACAAGAAAACGGCGTATCCTTCCTCGAGAGTTGTATCAAGAAACGGGTTATGTTGGTGAAATTTTTCACAAAACGTCGTAAGTAAGAACATAGGCTAACAAAGCTGCGTACATGTTTCATTGATATGTGGGGTTTAACGTCCCAAACCACCATATGATTATGAGAGACGCCGTAGTGGTGGGCTCCGGAAATTTCGACCACCTGGGGTTCTTTAACGTGCACCCAAATCTGAGCACTCTGGCCTACAACATTTCCCCCTCCATCGGAAATGCAGCCGCCGAAGCCGGGAATCGATCCCGCGACCTGCGGGAATACCTTAGCCACTAGACCACCGCGGCGGGGCCTTTATTCTTCAGGTAAGTGGGGATGTGGTCGCTTTCGGAACCTCTCAGAGGATTACTTAAGTACGATTACCTCAGAATAACCCTATTAAAGGAGATCTTAAATGTGACCAGAATGATGGTAGCGAATGCCTCAAAGGGGGCTCCGATGTGGCAGTTGCGCATTTTTGTGTTGCATTGGATGGGATATATAGTGGTACAAAATTTGTGGGAAACCACGGGAAGGACTTAATCAAGGAGCATAAGTGCCACACTTCAAATGCCAGGAGAGATATGGCATGTCCGAGACAAATGGAAAGAGTGCGAGTACTACACCTACACGCAAATAGAATGCCATCGAACGTGCGGAAGACCGTGTATGATGACGTGGCAGGGCAAGATGATCTCAACAGAAAGCTAGATTATGCTGAATACAACACCAATTCAGCAGCTGAAATTGAAGAAGGTGGACAATGAGCGTGGCATAATTTATTTAGTAGAGAGCCAACTAATGCTTTTAACAAAGCATTTTTGCTTCCAGAGGACATGTCCTTTAAAATGTTAATTCCGCCAAACAATTTCAGCAAAGCAAGGCAAGGTGTTCGCAAACTTTTCGGGCTGGAAAAAGCCGCTTGGACGCTCATGTCTCAATGCATCTTACAAAGCCTAAAGTGCGGGTCAATTTCTTGTTGAACTGCGGTAGAGTACGTTCTAGCTGTGGCTATTAGATATTCCAGTAAGCGCACAAGTGTTCATTAGGGAGAAGTACACAGACGCGTTTCCACGAACACAGTTCAAGGCATTTTCTTCCTTGATCCTTCTTAAACATCCAATAAATGCCGCTCAACTGGTTTGGGGCGCTATAACCTGCGCATTTAGTTCATTACCTGATTGCTGTTTTCGGAGTTTGACTCGGGAAGACAGATTGGAAATTCTGGTCATCAAATTTCTCACGATGATACATGTGACGTGACATGGTATATGCTTTGTACCGTATTTTAACAGCCTTTGAACTTAACAGACATATCGTGTCAACATTATGTGAGCATTATTGTACAATAAGCGTGTTCATTTGGGCTCAAAAGTGCTGCCCGCATAAAAGCTCGGAGCTTGGAACGAGGACAAATACAGATAAAAGAAAAAAAAAACGCGCATGCACACGCCCAGGAAGGGCACCTAAATTAAAGCGTTTCAGACAGGTTGATAGAGCGCAGAAAGCTCAGTAGCGCTTTCTCAGTTCCCTTTGGTAGCGTAGGACTCCTGCTGATGGCGTAAGATTTTTTTCTTCAATTGAGGTCTATTGTTCAAGTTGTACGCGTTGCATATGGTGATTTCCTTCACGCCATATACTATATTCGGGAATACTTGCATAAGCTTATTTTGCAAGGACTATACCTCTCCGAACACTGCAGTTCAGGAGTTTAGAATCCTCTCTCTTGGAGTGACAATTTCAAAGACTACTGCGCAGATAACTTGCAAAGAGAGAGAGAGAGAGAAAGCCGGTGATATCAATCGCATTTAGCTGCAGTATAGTTAAAATTAGGTGTCGCGGTACAGCACAAGGAAATGAAAGAAAAAAGAAAAAAATAATTGCAGCATATCCACAGAGGGAATGACGATGAGTGGGGTGAAGCAGCCGTCTGTCCATCCGTCCATTTGTCTGTCTGTCTGTGGATATGCTGGGCTGGCTACGCCACCGGAAGGACACGGGACTTACCTAGACTCTAAGGCGCTTGACCCCTAACAATGTATTTAGCTATCTACGTTGAGCTCAGCAATAGAAAACAAGATAATCACTTTTAGACTCCTACAGACGAATACATAACTCTGCCCGCAAACGTAACATAGAATAGAGCTGGACTTTTATGAGCCTCGAGAGTCGCTAACTCAAATGCTCTAGCAGTGCCCTGCGGATGTGGGCTTTTTTGATTCATGTAACTGGGACTCGTGGCGACAAAGATTACACTGCCCGGACTTGGGTCTACGACTACTGGCTGTCCGGAGGTCTCGGGTCATCAAGGAGGGTCTTCACATTCTTGTGCTGACTTGGGTGGAGCCTCCGACTGGTTGAGGGGGTCTTAGGACTTCGTTCAACTAGCCCCTCTTTTGTTTTAATAAAGTTATTTGTATGTATGTATGTATGTATGTATGTATGTATGTATGTATGTATGTATGTATGTATGTATGTATGTATGTATGTATGTATGTATGTATGTATGTATGTATGTATGTATGTATGTATGTATGTATGTATGTATGTATGTATGTATGTATGTATGTATGTATGTATGTATGTATGTATGTATGTATTTACGTCTCATCGAGAGGAGCCAACAACCTTGCGGACATCATACGATAGTATGGCGTGTACAAGGCTGTTACTGAATTCACCACTATCAATACCGACTCCTGCGATGGCACGAGAGATAGAGAACACAACTTTATTGTCGTTGGACTTAAAGATGTAGGTGATCGGCGATGGCCCGAAAAACAGCCGCATTGTCTGCCGATATTTCTGTCCACACACCGAAACATTTTGTCAACTGCAACTAAGCAACCTGGCGAAACTTTATGCGCCTTGTGTATGACACATCTCTTTTATACAGCAAGGCACCACTCGTTTCATGATCGATCCTCCATGTAAGTTACGCCAGGATAAAAGAGACAATTATTCAATAAATCAATGAATGAATCAATCAATTAATCACCTCGCACGGTGCGTAAAATGTGTCATGTGTTAAAACACACTGCTGGGATACAATGGCTTCTTTGCGTACTTCATCGCACATTCATGAGTGCTTGTTGTAACTAATGATCGGAAATGCTCACAACTACCGTTTGATCGATGCTGTGGTGCGTCACAGGCCACACCCCTTTACTGCCACTGACGGGGCGGGATAAAGAAGGGAATGAGATATCCGCACATCAAATATTTGTCGCTGTAGGATCACAACACATATATGAGTATTGTAATATCATCATTAATTCGACGCTTAACGTTAGCACTTGAAGCTCGCTCTATTTTTGGTCCGTGGAAAAACGAAATGTCATAGCGATTCTGTATGTGCACGTAATATGCAGGTTAGAGCGGAACAGAAACACTGTGGTAAAAAAGCTTAACATTTTTAACGCAAATTATAGGCATATACCACGAGGCATATGGGCACAACGTACACCCTCATGAATCAGCTTTTGGGATGGGTCCTGCTAATTCGATCGGGAATACTCGGTTGCATTTCGTAATTCTGACCAAAACATTTCATTTTGCTGCCCGAATGCCATGAGCAAGGAAATAAATTTTATTGCCCAATCAAGAATAAATTAGCCAAGCTTGCACTAAGCCACTCAAGCCTTGAAGCAGCGAAACGACATGGTTCTGAAAAGTAATCTGGTTGCTTATAGGTTGTTTATAGGCCTCACATAGGGGATGAGGTTGCTTTTATGCTGCTGTCGTTGCTAGATTTTAACTAGGTGATGCTAGGTTTCTTCTGCGTTAATTATCAGCGCAGAGAGATTGAAGTTTAACCACCGACAGTCACAGACATGGCAAGGTCTCATCGTCGTTGGCATAGAGTTTCCTATTAATACAGTAGAGGGAACTTTGGCACAAGTGTCTATGGGAGCAGTAACGCACGACGCTTTAGCCAGCATGGGAATGATGGGTAGTACACGGATTTGTCCACACCTCGTTCTTTCGGCTTCATGTGGTGTGGCGCAGCTTCGTCGTGAGGTGAAGTTCTGCAAACTTTCAGCAGTTTCACTTCACCATCTTGAAATTTTCCTAACGATTCGCTCTTAAAAAACGCTAAAACACAAAAACGCCAGGCTTGCGCGGAAGGCGCAGCACAGTCAAAGTGAAAGCTAGAAGAGCGGCCTTTCAGAGCATTTTTAACACTCGTTCGGTAACTGCTACAAGCAAACTTGCTTGATACCTACTGTTGAAAACAATGATGTGGGGCATGGGTTTGTGGAGAGGCGCGACAGACGTAGAGAAGGAGAAGAAAGAAGGAGGGTAGGCGGAGCTAGTTCCGATAGAATAAACAAGGAATAAACAAGGTAGAGAAAGAATGCAGGAGCAGTGTGCCCAAGGCGGCGTTCCATCAGGTCATGGCAAAATCTTTACGGTTCGACTCAACGTCCCTTGTTCCATCTTCAGGGTTGCGGTCAAGTAGCCAGCGGTTACTTTTATTTTATTAGATCTACCTCTTGTTCCGTAACTGTTTTGAGTGCATTGCTAACTGTAACTTCACCTTCTTTCATGTCTGTTTCTTCTCCGGGTCACGCCTACCCCCTGGTCAGCCTCTGTTCCCCCTAAGGATCTACCCTTGGGGTTGTTTCTCCGCAATGGAACCCATAGCGTTCCTGTTGCTTTGGTGCCGACCATTGGTGGCTTCATCCGTATAAAGAATCTCAAGGCAATTCAAACGAAACTTCGTATGATCACTCCCCACTCCCTACTGATAACAGTTCGTCAGTTTGGACGCGAGGGGAGACTATGCTGCTCACCAGACAAGGCCTGTATCCACGACCTACATAAGTGCACTACTTTTGCATCAAATTTGGTGAGCTCTTTCATCCCGCCCCATCTAGCTTGCTGCAATGGATTGGTTTGGGGGGTAGACGTAAGTCCAGCAGAAGTGCTGGACATCTTTTCTCCAGCAGATGTTATTTCGGTTTACCGCTGTACCAAACAAGAAAACAAACAGAAAGTTCCCACTGAAACCGTAATTACCACAGTTGCTGGAACGGATTGCCCTTCGGAGATCGAGGCATGGACGTTTATCTATAGGGTCGAAGCTCTAGCTCCCCGTCCACTGCAATGTGCTCAATGCTTGCGCTTTGAACATAGTACTAAAGGTTGTCTATCGCACACTCGATGACGCATATGCGGGGCCATATGCGGGGCCGGCCATAGTACTGCTAAGTGCCAATCAAACAATAAGACATGCTGTTTGTGCAAGGCAAATAACGTTGCAGACGATCCTACCTGCGCTGCAAGATCAAAGAAACTTCAGGTGCTTGCAATCATTCAAAGGAGACGATGTTCTCGTAGAGAAGCAATGGCTTAAATTCAAAGCAGGAATCAGGGTTATGCCCGCATAGCAGCTCGTCCGCCTCTTGCTATGGATGCATGCCTTACTCAGTCCATTTCGGCTGTGGTAGAAAAGGCCGTAGAAAAATCATTACAACAATTTTCGCTCTATATGTCCGACTCACTCAATATTATTATGAATTCACAGATGCCGGGCGTATCTGATTGAATAACTAAGCATATCCAACCTTTTAGCACTTAAATCAATAAGCTTGCCGAACATCAGGCAGATGCTTCTATCGATGATGAAGCAAGGCCTTCTCGATCTGACACAACTGAGCAGGAAGGTATATCTGATTCCGAGTCAATAAATAGTCCGGATGTGGATATGGATGCTCGCCTTCTGAAACGAACCAGATCCCCTACTAGCAAGTTTTATAATTCTTCTCACCCAAAAACAAAAAAAAAAACCTAAGACTAAAGAGGACTTCTTAAAAGACAGTATTTTAGATCAAGCAGTTGATACTGCTTGATTTTATCATAGGGTGCCTTAGAGTACTTCAGTGGAACTGCCGTTCTATTCTCTCTGCAGCTACAGACTTACTATACTTAATTTTTCAACAACCTCTAAACGTCATAATGTTACAAGAAACTTGGCTGTCAGCTGATCGAATATCATATCTGGACAACTATCAGTGCTTTCGACTGGACAGAGACTGACGGTGTGGAGGATTATTTTATTCATTTCACCCAAAACTTGTCATGAAGCACATTTTGTTTACGAACGGCTATCACACGATTATGAAGTGTTGGTTTTAGAAATTCACTTTCCAGGATGCGCGTCACTATCTATAGTCAACAACTACTTTCCAGCTTGGAAAGAAGATGAAAGAGCCCTTGATGTGACTGTGAGTTTTCGCAGAAACAGTATACTGTTTGTGGGAGACTTCAATTCCCATCACCTGTCGTAAGGTTTCCGCAATGATTCATCGGGGAAACGGTTGTGGGACTGGGCTAATCGGAATAACCTTATTTTTTTTGCATTCAAGAGTTCCCATATTCGTTCGATGTAATTCAAGGACCGTTTTAGATGTGACATTTGGTAGCTAAAATGTGACCTTATGATGTTGGACTGTTTTTGATACCGCTGGATGAATGGATTGGATGGATTGATATGGCTGTACCCTTTAGATCGGGCGGTAGCTCACACCACTAAGCCGTAATACTTAGTGAACAAAAAACTAAATTTCTTTTTTTCCTTTAATTAGTGAGGTTGAGGACTCGTACTTTGCCGTAAAGGGTTTAATTTTCACTCGTGCCTTGTTTTTAGCCACCAATCAGATAACCTCCTTCTTGTTAGTTCTACCCGCGTAAAGTCTATTTTGCCCTCCCTGTCCCTAAACCCAGTGCTTTGAAAAACTCTGCGCCATCATCCTGAACTATAGGGTGAAGCCCTTTACAGAACCTTATCAAGTGTTCGGTAGTTTCCTCTTCCTCTCCACATGCACTGCATACCGTGTCTACCCCTTCATATTTGGCCCGATAGGTCTTGGTTTGCAATACTCCCGTCTTGGCCTCAGACAGTAGAGAACTACCCCGAGTATTATCACAGATCCTTCCCTTGGCAATTTCCCGCTTAAAAGGTCGCTAGATCTCTAGTGCGTTCTTCTTAATCATGCCAATTCTCCACATATTGGTCTCAGCTTCCTTCACCTTCTTCTTAACCGATAATTCTTCTTGGTTTTGCCCCCTGCTGCTTTCTAAGTATTTACCAGTCAATTTTCTGGTCCTCTTCCTCCATTTTCTATCGACATTCTTCATGTACAAGTAGCTAAATACCTTCCTAGCCCAACGCTCCACCGCCATTTCTCTCAATCGCTTCTCAAATTTTATCTTGCTGCTAGGCTCTCTGCCCTCAAACGATGTCCACCCCATATGGTACTCCCTGATATAGTGTATTCCGGTGAGCTCCTAAGGCAAGCCCACCTGTTCCACGTTGCCTAATTTCTAATTGTGCTTGAATTTCTGATCTCATGCACAAGACCTCATTTCCGAACGTCAGACCAGGAACCATGACGCATTCCCATATTCCTCTGACAACATCATACCTATTGTAATTCCACAGTGCCCTGATCTTCATCACCGCTGCATTCCTGTTACCTATAGTCACGCATATTCTGTGTGGCCTTAGGTACTCGGCCTCATTGCTTATCCATACGCCCAGATATTTCTATTTATCTGTTATCTCTAGCGTGAACTCCTGTATTCTAAGCTCACTACCTTCATTATCATTAAAAATCATGACTGCTGATTTGTCCTTACTTAATCTGAAATCTAACCTATCTCCCTTTTTACCCTCCATTACCCCCATTATCTCCCTCCCGACAAGTAGTGATCCCTGCCCCCTGGTATTAGAAGTCGGCATCTCTTTAGTGACGGTAAACCACCAGGTGCAAAGTTTCGTAGACTGCTCTAAATTTAAAAAAGAATCTACTGTCAACGTTGTCTTCATTGCCCAGAATGGAAACAAATGTTGAAGCTATGAGCCTTTGTTCCGCTCTAAAGCGTACAATTACAAAAATCACAGTTCACCATATTTTCAACAAAAGAAAAATCCATATCTGCCTAGTGGAATCTGGATTGTGCTTCAGATTATAGATGCCGGAAAGCTGCATGGAAAAAACTCTTCATCAACAATTGTCCTACTAATTGGAGAAATTATTTATATGCTAAAGCTACGTTTCAGGAAACAGTTTCATTAGCGAAAGACGACTATGAAGAAAAACGGTATAGCTATCTATTCAAGAGCGGCAACAAGAAAGCTCTATTCAGAATTCTCCGAAATAGTAAAGATATTGCAGCACCCGTAAATATTGACTCAGTTATTCTTGCCCCACAGGAGTTGGAAGATATATTAGCTGAAGTTGTATTAGGATTAGAGAAGAGATTTACATGGCAAATGCAAATAAAGTTTGTAAAACCTGCATTCGAAAATGATTTTATTCAAGTAAGTAGGGATGAACTTGCGCACGTCGTTCGTATTCTGCCAAACACAGTACCTCGGTCAGATTGTGTCACTTCAGGAATGTTAAAAATATTATTCGACATCTCTCCTGAAGACCTTCTTAACGTAGTCAACCACTCACTTGGAAATAGTTGGATACCTCCTGACTGGATACATGCAAAAATAATACCACTTCCTTAAAAAAAGGGGGATTAGGGATGCAGATAGATAATATTAGACCAATCGCTTTAACATGACATGCAGTTAAGTTAATAGGAAGAAAACTTTAAATTAGAATCACGATTTTCTAACAGACAATGCAATACTCAGTACGTGCCAGATTGGATTTAGGCCAGGTAACCTTATATGGTGGGCACACGTTGATTTAGAGGCTCTTATAAAGCTTGCTCACTACAGATGACAATACGCAGCCCTAGTAACCCTTGATTTAGCCAAGGCATATGATAGTGCTGAACATGCAATTCTTATCAATGCTCTAAAAGACCTAAACTTCTCACATTATATAACGAATTGGATGTACGAAATTTTAAAAGACAGAAAATTCTATTGCTCCCAACGAGGTCTTTCAACACCGAAGTATAGCCAAACGAGAGGTGTTCCTCAAGGCTCTGTTCTATCGCCAGTGCTATTTGACAGTTTGTCAAGCTCCATACCACTGAGTTTTGAGGTACAAGTATATGTATATGCAGATGATATTGCGTTTTTTGCATCTGACTGTGATATTCATTTACTACATTCAACTTTACAGTTTCATTTGGCATCATCAGAAACCTGGTTTCAACAAATTCATATGAAACAGAACAAAACTAAAAGTGCTATAATAGTTTTTCTATTGCACGTACCAGTTAATATTTCTCTTCAGTACCATCAAGAAATAGTTCCCCAAGTTAACTGTATTAGATATCCGGGTGTACTGTACGATGAAAAACTGAGCTGGCGTGATCATATTGAACATTTTAAATTATGGCTACACGCGCTATTGGGATGATAGGCTTGGCCGGCTCCGTTCCGGTCTTCGCAGAGATACGCCGATCATATTTACCGCATGTACGCTCGCTCGATTCTTGAATTCGGATGTGTACTATTCTCTGGTGGACCAGCATACAAAATAAATCACTTGATTCTCTCAGAGCGGGAAGCTCTTCGAAGTTGTTTAGGCATGCTAAAATTCACAGCTAACAACGTTTTGTATCAAAAAGCTTGGATACCCACTCTTGCTTGCAGATTCCGTATTTAACAGTCAAAACCTATTTAAAATTTTCTTAATCCACTTTAAGAAGGTGTGAGTTCATATTCTTTGACGAGCCCGGTATCTTTTTAATTGAGCATTAGTCCCGTGCATATAAATCTTATGTGCTCTTTGTTAAATTAAATTTAAGTTATTTCTTTTCTTTCACTTTTTTCACAGTGTGCAAAATAATCCCGCCAAGTAAAGAAAAAAGCGATCCTATTTCCCTAGCCTGAATAATCTTAACGTATTGACTTATATTAACCGCCGGCTTCTTGGCCTGTCCCCCTTAGTGGGTGAAAGCCACGAAAAAGGATCAAGCAAGTAAAAATCGTCGTTCCGAGCCACGATCATGGGCCCTTGTTCTCAACATTTGGTGCCGTGAAACCCGGGATGTGGTCGTTCTAAGAGTACGATGTCGTCATCCGAGCGTCTTCGGAAGGTGTCTGGGACTGTCAGGGCCAGCGTCTCATAAAATATTTCGCTACTAACAGGACTACTGCAGAATTTTACCACTGATACGCGGGAGGTGAACAGACAAGTCACCGTTTTGAAGACGAAACAAGCTCGGCTTCACCAGCTAGATTAAGATATTCTCGACCTCACTGAACACGACGGTATCAAAAAAATCGAGCGTGCAACCGACTACCACGACAAGATTCTGTACGCGATCGCTGACGCGCAGGTCTTCCTGTCAGAACGAGAACACTCGATCCGTTTCAGTGACCTATCAACGAGTGGGCAGCATGGCGACCGGGTAACCGCCATCCAGATAAACATTAGATCTGATCATGCAGTGCAAGGAACCGTTAGTACGCCGCGTTTCTGGTCTGTTGCACATACGCGCTTCAAGTCCCAACGTATCCCAGCGATCTACGTCTATGGCGAGAATTCTGGTATCACTACAGCGCCACAATCCGCAACGACCACAAGTTGCCACCGATCGAGAAGTTCAGATATTTATTGACATACCTGACGGGAGCAGCCGAGCAAGCTACCGAAGGCATCAGGCTGGCTGACCACAACTACGATGTCGCTGTCAAGAGATTGTAAGAACGCTTCGTCGACACGAACTTCTGGATACCGAACACATCGACCAACTTCATTCACTTTCAGTGGTACGGAGTTCCAAGAAAGTGCGGAAGCTTCGGATGCTGCACGACAAAGTACGTTTTCGCGTAAGGGCGTTCTAAGTGTGGCAACTTGGGCTAGTTGGTATGGCATGACGATAGTTATAGCGCGAGAACAAAACGACGACACAGAGACAAGAAGGACACGAAAGACACGAGCGCTCGTGTTTTTCGTGTCCTTCTTGTCTCTGTGTCGTCGTTTTGTTCTCGCGCTATAGCTATCGGCGTTCTAAGGCCTGCGTGTACCACATGAGAAGTACACTGTAGTGCTTAATCGCATCCTGATACTGCTCTCCAGAAGACTTAGCTATATTGTACCGACAGAAGAAGAAAGAAGAGAACATCCGGGATGGTGTCGCATCAGCTGAGCACACGTTGCCAGACGCAAGACCAGATAAGGCAAGCAATATTTTGTCCTTTCAGGAAATCCAGGTCGAGGTGCGTGTGGAAGAAAAGCAACAAGCACCGTCGTCGCATCTCCGCCACTCGGCCATTGTACCTCATGATATGTACTCACAAAACCATGATCTGCACAAACCTTGATCTGACATGATCTGCACAAAACATTCTAATGGCAGCTGCGTTAGTGGCGGCAGAAGTATCACAGCAGCGCACAATTTCTTGCGTGCTGTGTAAGAGAAGAGCTTACAGCCTCGCAGAATGTACGGGCGATATTTCGACCGAAGAAAAAAAGATTCAGGTTGCGCAACACTCGCTGCTGCTTCAAGTTCGGAACGCGCAATCACGTCGCTCAATTCTGCCAAATTTCGCGGAACCTCATGAGCGACATGTGCCAACGTTGACACCTAACGGTCTTCTACGAATTTCCACGGGCCGTCGCAATGACTGCTTGTCCACAACTGACTGCCCGGCTTGGTACACCTGGCACTTCTTTCCTGACGCTAACCACGGCCTCCACTGGTGACACTGGAGCAACGTCGGTACTGCTCCAGACTGGTCGAGTTTTGGCGAAAAGTGGACCAGAATGATTTCTAGTTCGTGTGATGCTAGACAGTGGCTGCCAGCATTCATCGATCTGCACCGATGTTGCAAAGAAATTTAAGTGCGGGGTCCTCAGCATGGAAGAGCAGTCGTTTGTGACGTTCGAGAATGGCATTATTTGCGCTGTCACCACGTATACGTCACGCTGCGGAGTCGATTCAATGGCAGAACATTACGTTGGAAGCCATATAGATACTTGAGGTATCCTCTGTGACTAGTCCGCCACTGGATCCTGACATTCTCGAGCTGTTGTACGCCAGAGAACACGATGCGGCGGTCCTGTTCGACCCAAAGACTTGGCACCCAGACTACATCAGTATCTTGGTTGGCTCAGACGCTTACTGGAAGGTTGAAACAAGAGTGATCGATTGCCTCAACCAGGAAGTTAATGCAGTTGAAGCATCTTTCGGGTGGACTGTGTAGAGAAAAAGCTCACACCAGGAAGATATCGCAACTTGTGACCTCCTCATGTCGACAGACGTTCAGGGTGACGAAGCGGCTATGTGTTGCGTCGACACGATTGGTATTGGGAGCATGAGGCCGACTAAGGTAGAAGATTGTCCAGACCCAGAAAGGTGTGAACGTTGCCTGAACAGGCAAGTTCGCTGTTATCAAGTTCCATTAATGCTCTTTTGGCCTGGCCTCCCTACAGGGAGCGACAACCAACAACCAGCAGGATGTCGACTGAATAGGCAGCCTAACTAATTTCGGGAACGACCAGTAGGGCTGCAACAGTTTGACGAGGCCATCACTATCTACTTCAAAGATTACCATGCAGAAAAGGATGAAAAAGACCAGATTTTTAACCCAAAAGAATAGTCCACCGAAAGCTTGTCCAGATGCAAATGTGGCCCCTTTGAACTTTTCGGTGGAGAAGCTAGAAGTCCAGTGTCTCCCGTAATGTCTTCGCCATTGGATGAAAAGTTTGGACGTCAGGATGGTGTTCCTCTCAACCACGAAAATCTGATTGATGTTTTGACAAAACAAGGCGATGGTGGCCGAAAAACGAAGGTGAAAACATTGCTTGTGCCGCTGAAAGGGAATGAAGGTCCTGAGAAAGGAGCCGAAGCTGGACCGACACCATGCGAACCAACCGCGCAAGAGTCTCATCAAGAATATTGATACGGATCCGCTAGAGAGCAAGGCGCAAGGTTTGAGGCGCAGCAAGAAACGTCGCAGCAGATGTTCGGGCCTTCATGAAGAAGAATCCAAAACGCTGCCAAAATGGTCTACAGGAGAACCTGAGTGTGCATTACCGCTGCAACAGCATACTGAGATGGAAACGACGGAGATGGAAGCGCGTGCCTCATTCATGTGTCGGATCAGCAGGCTTCATCTCAGATTGGTGTCAGAGACATGGTGACTGTACAAGTACACCTGTCCGAATGGCGTAACCGCATCATGGACGAGACGAAGTGGTCAGAGACTGCTCCGTGCGTTTATCAACTGACCACGTGGCGAACCAGCCGGGATGTAAGTTGTACATGTAAGCGACAGCATGGATTGTGTCATGCGTTTTCTGCCCCTCGGGAGGAGTTGAAAATAAAAAAGTGGGGCATGGGCTTGGGGAGAGGCGTGACAGACGTAGAGAAGGAGAAAAAGGAACTAGGGAAGGTAGAGCTAGCCCTGATGGAATAAAAATCGTCGTTCAGAGCCACGTTCAAGGGCCCTTGTTCTAAACACCCACTACGGCATAAATTATATTTTTTGGGTAGTAGGTCGGCATCCGCTTTGCTATTTTTCGTAATTTTTCTGAGAAACGTGGTATCCCCTAAACACTTGCAAGTAATATTGTGGCAATTGTTCATGCAGTGGCTGACGACGATGAAGAATTATGTCTGAAGGGGGTATGTGCGACAGTTAATAGGTGATAAAAAACAAGCTTTTTCTAATGGGTTGGAGAACTGCATGACCCACTCGTTACGCTATCCGCATTGTGCGGCGACTGCTTGTTCTTTCGCTGTTCTAAAACAATTTGTAAGTCGTAATAAAGCAATTACTTACCTGATATCAAGCCTCCTAAGGTAAGTTCACCAGCAAGTCCCAACTAACGGCGTGGCTCAGTGGTAGAATACTGGGCCAGTACGCAGCGGACCCTAGTTAGAGCCCCACTGTCCCATTGGTACTAGGTTTATTTCCTCATTTCATGCGATATGGTTACGGACACCGGCGGCGGCGGCAGACAACTACGGTGCCGCGCGTGACCCGAAGTTTGATCTCATAAGGGCTTTCGTTATAACAAAACAAAGCTACAAGTATATTTTAAGCGATAAGCATGAAATTGAGGTAAATTCATGTACTACTCATGATTCCTGTATGGTTGCAAGCAGCGCTAGCCTTAATGCTGATTCGGAAGACAAAAAAATTGGTGTGACATCAAGGCACAGTCGGCAAAACAGACCTGTCTAGAATCGAGCAAGTCCAGACGGGGGCCGAAGTCGGTGAGACCGGCTCTGGCGGCCAGTCACGTGCGCTGTAAACTTGGTGTATTCCCAAAGCCTTTTGTAAATTCATTTACAAACTCATGAAATTTCATTGCAACATCTGTTCTTGATAATAGGATGGAATGTTGCACGCTGTCACCGTAAGCAGATCGAGCAGCTGCATCAGCACAATCGTTGCCCAATATGCCAAAATGACTTGCGAGAGCCACTGAAATAGTCTCTTGTGCTTGGACGACGAGTAGATTTAACAGCTGTCAACTTTGCGACACTAGCTGGTCGTGAGGGCTCCGGTACAAGGTAAATAAATAGCAAGCACTGAAGAACTGACCTGCAGTCTGTGAGCATGCTCCATTTCTTTGCTAGTTGTGAATTACTCGAAGTGCGTTACGCAAACCAGCAGGTTCTGCGACTGTCGATGTCGTCTGGTGGGGTATAGCATAATATTCACGGTTGTAAAAATCACCGATCTTGCACTCGCATCCACAGGGGTTGAAATATCAGTATACAGGCGGCTGTGCTCACTGTAAATTTCTCAAACAGCAATAGTTGAGAAAGCTGCTTGAGCGGTAAAGTATTTGCCGAAATACGCACGTTTGGTTCCTGTGGCAAGTCCCATGCCTACAATTTCAATGTCGGCGGTTATTATCTGCAGCTGGTAAAGGAACCAAACGATGGATAGGGGTCGAACCAGCGGCCTCTTGATCCGAACCGCACGACGTTATCGGCTAAGCCACGTAGCATACGTTGCTGGGCCTGCTAACGGTGAGTCATTCACACACACTATGTACCGTTGGCCGTCCTCGGAGCTCAGTAACTTCAGCAGGTTTTCGCCATGTGAGGAGAGCGCGCTATAGGTATGGCACCCTAGAGTTCCTAGCGTTGGGTAAAGAGACCTTAGCTTTGGGCGCGCGCCTAAAGGTCGTCGCCCCTGTGCCACCCCACGCGTTGCTTGCGCGCGCGGCTCCATACGGCCTGGCCAAAATTGACTATAAATGTTCTCTGGCGTGGTCGCTTACTCGTACGCGCACTTATCTCGGGATTTGGTCGTTTTGTACTTTTTGTGCTTCCACCGCGAAATTTCTTTCAAGTTAAGCGCTTAAAAAAATCACGAAGGTCACTTATCTTGCTGCCACGGCCTCGTTTACGAAAGGAGCACACTGCTCTCACACGAAGAAAAATTGTGACAGTTGCTCGAGCTCGTTCGGATGTATAGTTGTGCGTTCGTTTTGTGCATCTTCCATTCTGTTCGAGCAGCGTCCTTTAAGTATAGAGCTGCGAGTTGTGTGTCCGCGTTCGTCCTGCAGGTGCATGCTCATTTCGTGTGTGCTTTGTGCTCGAGGTGTGTGCTGGAAGTTTTGAGCTGCTTGGCGTTCTTCACGTGATATAGCAATTTGTTGATGTTGTATTAATTCTTTCACGGCGAAACAATGCACAATAAGTGCCAATTATCTCTGCGAAGAGAAGTTTTACTTTCGTGTTAACCCTATTCCTAAAAGGAGGGATCAGCCAAGATCAATTTCACCAATCACGATGGTGTATTACACCCATTATATTGAACGAGAAATACCAAAAAGAATTCTGGAGTATATTGGCTAATGTCCAGATTGTTTTTCTCGGCGTCTTTAAATAATGCATTTTCCAAAAAGAAATCTGGGCAGGTTGGTCATAGTTTACTTCCGATCAGCTCACAACACAAGAAAGGACGAGCACGCTGCCCGAGGGTGTGACGCTCGTGTCTTCTCACCTTCGGTCTGCGTCCTCGTCCTTTATAAACAGTTTTCATCTTTCCTCAGCTTCTTCTAAATGCGAAGCATTTCTTAGTGAACTTCGGCGACTTTGAGCGTATCTATCTACCAGCCGCCTACGACTTTTAGCTCTCCTGGCCGTTTCAATAATGGTATCAATACCAAACTTGGTATGGCTTAACATGACTCTATGAAAAGCATATCTGACTAGTTATAACATGAAAATCATGACATGTATGTCATGAATGTCATGATTTACATTTCATGATCCTGCAGCTCTTGCGGCGATATCGTTCACATGACATGTTGCAAAACTAGTATGGTATGACATGCTTGCATGGCGAACACAAGCGACAGACCCTAACATAAAAATCATGACATGCGTGTCATGTAACAACATGACTTCATGCCACGCTCATGATGTGCTCGCGTCCGTTTCGCTAGCGCCACATATACCAAATTCGGTATTACGGGACGAGAATGGATGACGAAGATATGATACTGGTTCAAACATGATAAACATGAGATGCGTGTCATGTAACAACATGACTACATGTTATGCTCATGATGCGCTCGCGGCCGTTTCGCTAGCTTCACATGTACCAAACTTGGTATTACACGACGTGAACGGACGACATAGGTAAACGACACATCCAAACATGATAATCACGACATGCGTGTCATGTAAGAACATGACTACATGCCACACTCATGATGCGCTCAGAGCCGTTTCGCTAGCTTTACATATGCGAAATTAGGTATTACGTGACGCCAACGGATGTCAATAGTATGTGACTGGTGCAAACATGATAATCACGAGATGCGTGTCATGTGAGAACATGACTACCTGCCACAGTCAAGGTGCCAATACAATTCGATGTGACGCGGTGCGCGTGCTCTCCGGCGTTCATTTCGTTGCGTCATGCTGGCGTTGCTACGCCAGGCGCCGGTCCTGGCATATACTCGCAGGCGCACGCCGCGCTGCGTTGTGTTGACGCATGCGCGTTTCAGCGCGTCCGGCTTCCCTCCGTCACGAAAAGAGGGAGACGCAGTGTTATCTAGGTAACGCATGGGAACGAAATGCAGCATGTCGAATTTTGCGCCAGGTGCCGTCGGGCCGCGCTGACGGACGCTGGTCGCGTCGGTCGCACCTGGCGTCACACTATAGAGTGCTCGCGTTTTGCTAACGTAGCGTCACTGTGACCAGAGTTGACGCTCATCAACGCTACATTGGAGCATAATGGACCCTTCATGATGCGCTCGCTGCCGTTTTGTTAGCTCCACATATACCTAATTTGGTGTTACGTGACGTCAATGGATAACAAAATATATGACTGGTGCAAACATGGTAATCTTGACACGCGTGTCATGTAAGAACATGAAAACTTAGACACGCTCGTAGCGTGCTCGTGTGCGTTTCGCTAGCTCCACATGTACTAAATTTGGTATCACGTGAAGTGAGTAGATGACGAAGGTAAACGACACATCTAAACATGATAATCATGACACAGAAGTCATGTACGGCATCACTTACCTCCACCTCGTAACGTCGTGCTGATTTTAAATTGACATGTCAACCTTTCTCATTCGTGCTTCGCATATCATCGATTCCCACTGTACGTGGGATCTGCCAATTTTCAGTCGGGACATTGAAGTTTGAGGCAGAAGACTTATCCAGCGCGTACTCACTGAAAATAATTGGAAGTGCACAAATTCAAATATGTTTGTGACAGTGGGTACCTAAGTGTAAGGGCATTTTAGATTTTCATGATGTTTTCGAATCAGCTGTATTGTCTTGAACATGTGCCTAATGGAAAAAAAGTATGTTATTTAGACTGATTTATCAGCGTAAAAAAGACGGAACTTTTAGAAAAGACACACACACATACAGCGCTGTACTCACAACTGATTTACTGTTTCAAATGCAGGGCCTTTTTGTAGGCACGCATCGAAATAACAGAAAATAACATGATGAAAAAAGGCGTGATTAAATCCACGTGACAACCGCTTGGCAAAAACACAAAAAAAAACCCGAAAACAATCACGCCTCAAGGTACACCCCTAAATTGAAAGGAGAAAAAAGAAAAAGAAAAAAATTATGTAGTTGATGTCAAAACCAACCGGGCCGAACAAGTTAAAGCCAGAGAAGCACAGGCAGCCACACACGTAAGACAAACAAGATCTGAAACGTTAAAAAACTAAAAAGAATTATAAGAACAGTGTAAATCACAGATTAAAACTATTAAAAATGCTTGCGCTGCCGGTAACTTATTTCCTTACTTGAGAAGGAAATGGAAGGCCTGTTTACACATTCGTCGCCCTTACTCTGAATTTCGGCTGCTTCCAAAATTTCTCTCACAACTTGTTCGCCATGCCTGGCTAGGACAATTGTACCCTCAAAGTGCGGGGAACAGCCGCAGTCCCGGCGATGTATCGCTAAATGACTGCTGGGGACCACTGAGAGGCTCAGCAGGTGCTCTCAGAGACGGATATTAAGACACCTGCCGGTCTGTCCAACATAGTACATGCCGCATGAGAGTGGCGTGGAATATACTACTCCTTGCTCGCACGGCAGAAAGGGATGGCAGTGCTTAGTTTCGCACATGTCCTTGTTCCCAGGGGGAGCATTCACCGCTCGGCACAACCTGGAGAACTTTTCAGGGGCCGAAAACGCCTCCCTGATGTCGCAACGTTGGGCAATGTTTTTCAGGTCGTGTGACAACCTGTGCACGTACGGCACCAGCACAGTCCTCTTTCTTTGAGTTGGCACCTGCTCCTACATCCGGTGCGCACCTTTCAAGCCACTGAGCATGCTTTCCTAAACGGCTGATAGCACGTGGGAAAAGTACCTGCGAAAGTCAGGTGCTCTGTTTGCTTAAGAAAGCTGGTGAGAATAGAGTGCTCGTACGACTTACGCAAGGCGTTTGTGAGACATGCCCTCACTTATGCCCTTTATACAAGTTTTTGGCAAGCGGTTGTCACGTGGTTTTCATCGTCCTTTTTTTCATCATGTTATCTTCTGTTGAATTGATGCGTGCCTACAAAAAGGCCCGGCGTTTGAAATAGTGAATCAGTTTGTGAGTACAGCGCTGTGTGTGTGTCTTTTTCTAAATGTTCCGTCTTTTTTGCGCTGATAAATCAGTTTAAATAATCACGAACCAACTCGCCCAAGCAACAGTTTTAGCAAAGGATGTTACAATATTTGTAGGGATGTGCGCATATTTTAAAAGTTTGAATAACCAGTCGAATGGCATTCTTTTTGATGCATATACTGAATAAAAGAGAGAACATTAAAAAAAAGACGTACTTTTCGAACGTTTTCCGAATAATAATCAGCAATGAAAAAAGCTCGACGGAACCAAACGTTAGAACACCTATAAAAATGAAATGCTTCCTGTTTATTTGTAGAATTATCAAGATTTATGTAACTCAATGTTTACGGAACGACCAACGCTAGATGTTTGCTGGATGAATTGATTGATTTGATTGATATGTGGGGTTTAACGTCCCAAAACTACTATATGATTATGAGAGACGCCATAGTGGAGGGCTCCGGAAATTTAGACCACCTGGGGTTCTTTAACGTGCACCCAAATCTGAGCACACGGGCCTACAACATTTCCGCCTCCATCGGAAATGCAGCCGCCGCAGCCGGGACTCGAACCCGCGCCCTGCGGGTCAGCAGCCGAGTACCTTAGCCACTAGACCACCGCGGCGGGGCGATGTTTGCTGGATGAAGGCGTTCTGGTTAGAGCTACAGTGCTACGGAAGCAACAGAGTAATTACTCCACTGTCTTCACATTGGAACTCATGATGATGTTGGCTCTTGACTACTACCTAATATTTATATATGAGATTATATATGAACAGAAGAAGAGGAGCGTCAGTGATAAGACAACACGAAAAAGAACGAAAGTTGAGATTAAACAGTGGACAAGAACAGTTGATCAGTGTCGCGGGCCTATTTTATAAGTTTTACTTAAAAATTTGTGGTGCACTAAGTGTCACGTTCCATGCTGTTCTTACTTTCGAATTTTCACCTGCAGTCAAAAAATATTTTTTAAGCTCTAGTTGTTGCTTCATTATACTGATTTGCTCATAATTTTGGCATTCATCGGTCAAAAGTAATCATATTACGTTTTGAATGAAGCTTATGAATATTTCTGTTGAATAAAATGTCATGGGACTCTTGGGCCGTTTAAAAGATGCTTACATTGTCATTCTAGGGCTCCTTTGAAAATGGTGACCCTGTTATTTGAAAATTATTCGACAGCCAATTCGAATAGCATTCGATTGCTATTCGCATTCGATACGTTGTCGTCCTTTTTCCATTCCTAGTTATTTGTATTTCAAACTAATCACTATTCGCACATCCCTAATTATTTAGTTTTAGAACTGTCAAGCGATAAATAGGGTCAATAGATTAAAATCATTTCTGTGACATATGCGCTCCACAGGTTTTGCACGCCTGTTTCCTTTACGGCGCTAAAATGTCCCAGGATGGTTCGAAAAGTGTTGGTTATTGGTCGCTGTTTCCCGTAGACCGTTCAGTGCTTTCACTGAGGGTATGAACAGTTATTATACGTTCCAGTTATTATACAGTCCGAAAAAAGTACATGTGAATTTGTTTGGCCACAGCACAAGCTTGCCTTAATATACATGACGTCTAGGCAATTCGGCCAATGATTATTGTGCAAAAAAGAAAAGGCAAATAAATCCCGGGAAAAGCATGCAGTAAAGACAAACTTTACAGAAGAATGTCAATAGTTAGTGGCACATCTTCCATATTGTTACGGGTGAGAGATGTTTATTGTAAAGGCGGGATGATGGATGATTGTAGAAGTCAGGCCTGGCACAAAACACATTCACTTCTTCCTCTACCCCACTTCTACGAAAGTCCCGTATCATTTCACCCATTGCAGACGATGCCCACTGGGCGAGTTAGTGTCACGCGTGGTATGGCTTCAACCGGGTGACATGTACGACGTCAGTTTTCCTGGAGTGATGGTCAGAAAATGTGAGGCGTGATATCACGTACGCAACGTCGCTAAGGCGCGACAAAACGACGATGGGACCTGTATAGCGGGCTAGAAACTTTTGATACAAGCCACTCTTGCGATATGGAGTCCACAGCCACACCATATCACCTTCGCTGTACGACACATGTCGATGTCGCTTATCGTAGCGAGCCTTTGAACGGTCTTGGGATGCGAAAGTGCGGAGACGCGCGATGCGCCGTGCCTCCTCTGCGCGACAGAGTGTCTCTGCAAGGGATGAGTTTTCTTGCTCTGAAAACGGGAGCATTGTGTCGAGGGTAGTACGGAGCTCACGGACGTAGAGAAGGTGAAACGGGCTAATGCCGGTGGTTTCTTGTAGCGCAGTGTTGTAGTCGTAAACGGTAAAACTTCGTCCCAGTTTTTATGCTTGGAATGAACGTACATAGCGAGCATGTTAATGAGCGTCCTGTTGATACGCTCAGACCAACCGTTGGTCTGTGGATGGTATGAAGTGGCGTGACGAAACTGGGAAGCAGACTGGTGAACTCTTCCACGACATCGGCTACAAACTGCCGGCCATGGTCGCTGATGATGGCACGAGGGGACCCATGCCGGAGGCTGATGTAGCGTAGCAGGAAGTCACAAACGTGATCGGCTGTTGCGGCAGAGATCACTGCGGTTTCAGCATACCAAGTGAGGTGGTCTACACAGACTATAATCCAGCGGTTCCCACTGATAGATCGTGGAAAAGGGCCCATCAAGTCAATACCAACGACCTTAAAGGGAAAACATGGAGGCGGTACGGGATGGAGAAATGCAGGCGGTACACTTGTTGAACTCTAGTACCGTTGACAATGCTCACAGCTGGTCACGTATTTAGCTGTAGCCTGACGCATGCGCGGCCAGTAGAAACATTTCAGTGTGCGGTGATAGGTCTTAGCGAACCCCATGCGCCCAGATGTTGGATCGTCGTGCATAGCTTGCAGCACGTTGGGTCGCAACGTGATCTGGGGACAACCAAAAGTAGGCGGGCCCCCTTTGCAACAAAATTTCGCTTGTAAAGAATGCCATTCTGCACGACGAATGGGTTCTGATCTACACAGAATCTACACAGAATCTCCAAGACACATCCTTCTTTTTTACAAGTATAACTAATGCCACCCAGGGGCTTGACGACTCTTGTATAACTTTCTTAGACAGCATTTTCTTCCACCTGCTTAGCAATGACTTTACGCTCCCACGGAGATACTCTGTATGATATTTGACGAATGGGATGGGAGAAACCAGTATCAATCGCATGGCGATTGCGTGAAGGTGGTGCAGAAAATACATGGTTACATGGTGAAGGTGGTGCAGAAAATACATGGATACATGGTTGTAGAGGATCCGAACTAACGCCTGTCTTTTCTCTGGCGATAGCGACTTCTTCACCATATTTATTAGTATGTCGTCACTAGGAGAAGCCACATCAGACGCATTTTCCTTTTTCATGTCGTTGCTAATGACTGCAATGTTAATGTTGCTCCTGACATCGAACTCAAACACAGCCAGCCTCATTCCACCAGACAGTACAATCGGCTCGAAAGAGGAGTTGACTACCCATACCAAAGCTTTGCCACTACTTGCAGAAATCACGCAGTGTGGCACAACCACATCCTTCTTCGCGCAGTTCAGCTGGATTGGGTGAACTATAACATTAACGTTATCTGCTGTGATACCACAAACATCCACAGGCACTTTAACTATTGATTGGGGCGGTAAAACTATGTCATCAACGACTGCGATAGTCTGTTGGCATCGCGTGAGCTCTTCACAAAAACCAGACAGTAAAACTTCGCCAGCTGCGCAATCCACAGTGACTCGAACATTCTCCACATTCTCCACATTCTCCACAGTGGCTCCACATTCTTTCAAAAAGTCTATCTACAGGATAACGTGATGAGTAGAATTAAGAAGAACTGCAAAATCTGCCTTACACAATTTAGCGCCGAAACTAACAGTTGCAGTACAAACTCCCACTGGCCGCAACGGTTCTCCACTCACTGCAGGAAACGTTGTCTGGCTTCCGCTAGAGAACATCACTTTCTTGCCAAGAGGAGTCTTAAAGTTTCTGCTCATAACGAAAACAGTTGCTCCTGTGTCGACTAACGCGGACTTGGGGCATCATCTATAAGAACACTGACCCTATTTTGTAGCATGGAAACTGGCGGAGGCATATCTGTACGCACTGAAAAATGTCCGGTGACCTCACCTCCATTGGCCGTGCCGTCTAGTTTCCCGGCGGAGGAGGAGAAGTGAGACGCCGACGACCTGGTGATGGTGACCGATGCTGCAGCGGGAGGAGGCTGGTGGCGTCACACTCCACACAGAAGCCGGCGAATCGCTGCGGAAGGTCTGTTGGAAGTCGGTTCGGTAGTGGCCGTTGGGTGGCCAGCGATAGTCTCTCCGAGTACTTGCGCGCCGTGAGGATGCCGGGGGCCGTTGATAATGCGGCAGAGGTGACCGATGCCGCTCTGAGCAGAAGCGGGCTATATGTCCACGAACGCCGCAGTAAAAGCACACATGTGCTTCACGCCCCACTCGCTGCTGAAGATGGTCAGCGGGATAATCTTGCCAAGCTGCCCTATCGGGGGGGTGACCTTTGCACGGAGTCGTTTCGCGGATCAGACATATAGACATGACGACGCAACTGTACCGGCGTCCTTGAGTCGACGAAGCCCGCAGCGTTGATGGACGTAGGCGCGGGGCCGCATGGCGTATAAGAACCGTAGCCATGTTCTATCGACGACGCTTCTCCAGTGTGAGCAAACACAAATCACAACTAAGCATTTCATTTAGGCTAAAAGTGAGAACGCCTGAGTTTTCAATACATATATAAGCCTTATTGAAGTCTACTGCCAGAACTATACAGTGGGCTATGAGCGAAGCAACAGTGGTATGCCTCAGTTCGACCATGTTATTATTTGCTGTGTGCATTCGTGTTGTAAGTACGAGAAAATTCTCGCGCTTGAATATTATGGTCACAGTGGTGATGAGGCGGTAACTGAAAAAAAAACAAAACAAAAGTTCTTGCGGCAAAAGGGCCATCTGTTCACAGTTTGCGGAGTATATAAACGGCTGAGAAGGTTAACAAAATTCATTTAAATTTGAGAAATCGAACTTGTTGCACTTGCGAACCCCTCAAGACATGTTCGAATATTAACGGCCCGTAGCACGCACACACACACATGCACGTGCACGGAGAAAAAGGAAAGCACATACAGCGCGGCTGTGTGCTGTACTTTCCATTTTCATTGTACATAGCAGTCTCTGAAAATAAAAGACATGTGCCCCTGAAATGAAAGACATCGTATCCGCTTTCGCAATCATCTTTCCCTGGCTGTTGTGCGCAAAATTTTAGGTCTGTTTGCAGTAACTGTTCCTCCCACTCTCTTTAATATAAAAAAAAACATGTAAGTGAAAAATATATCGTGCCTTAAGTACCTTTTTTCTTTACCTGACAACCGTGTACCAGCAGATTTACAAAAATACACTGGTAGCCGGCTTTCGAAAAGTGCTTTTAGCCTTGTGTTAGCTTGCCATTTTTAACAAGTGGATGTACCATAACTTTTAAATATAGCGATGAAACTGTGTTAATACAGCCGTTCCTGTCTAACAGGAGAAGCAGAAGTCATTGCCGAAAATCAGGGCAATGCGCTCCACTTTCATAAATACCGCAGTGGTGCATGTCAAGACGATTTCACCTGCTAAGCATTTTGAAGCAGTCCTAATGTTTTTGACTCTCTTTACAAGTAATTGTCCTCTTGACCTCTGCAGGCAGACTGTCTGCAAACAGACCACGCCATGTCTTTATCAAACAGATTTGCACGCGTTGCAGAAAATGAGTAACCAAATGCAGTTAAAATTACTGCCTTTAAAATTTCATTGAATATAATGTTAATTACAGCACCAGAAACGTAACTGTGTAATTACACAACTAATTCAATTACTTTTGCGTCGATTTCCTTCAAAACTTTATTGCCGTATTAGTGTAACACAATTGTACTGAAACTACAGCGAACTATCGGGGCTTGCATGGTTGAGTCAAGTCTTCAGGCTGGCGTGAAGTCTAGGACTCTTACCACGGCTTTTGTGGTATATAGTTTTAAAGAAAACCAGCAGACAGTCAAGATAAGGAAGGAATAGAGGACGCTATTCAGCAGAGTGACTTGTTGGGTGAGTTGGTTCATTCTTAATGAGCTTATGGTGCGAAAAAAAACAAGAAAGAAGGACAAGTACTTGTCCTATTTTGTGTTTTTTTGCGCCATAAGCTTGTTAAGAGGACGTTAATTGTGCAGTTTGAACTGTAATACAAAAATTGCGATATATAAATGAGAATAAAGTAAAATGAACGAGAAAACAACTTGCGGCCGGTGGAGACCGAACCCGTTGCATACCTTTGGCTAACGCGTTCGATGCTCTATAAACCGAATGAGCCACGGTGGCGGTCGTCATCTTGTTCAATTTATCGAGTATGTATATGCATGCAAGCCCCGCCACGGTGGTCTAGTGGTTAAGGTACTCGGCTGCTGACCCGCAGGTCGCGGGATCAAATCCCGGCTGTGGCGGCTGCATTTCCGATGGAGGCGGAAATGTTGTAGGCCCGTGTACTCAGATTTGGGTGCACGTTAAAGAACCCCAGGTGGTCTGAATTTCCGGAGCCCTCCACTACGGCGTCTCTCATAATCATATGGTGGTTTTGGGACGTTAAACCCCACAAATCAATCAATCATTATATGCATGCAAACCTAGGAGGGTTAGTCGGCGCTGTTCGTAGCGATGACGGTGAATGTGGACCCACCTTTTTATTTCTTTTTCACTGCTGAACCTGTATATGGTAAGAGAAACGAAAAAAAACCAACGTTTGGCATCGATGTCATGAGTGGTCTCCATTGGTTGTACAATCAGTTACGTCGTTCTCAGCGTCGCATCCAAGTACGCGCGCCATTGGCGGCGTTGTGAGTGACGTCGCCCATCCCGTGGCAGCCACGGCGCCGAGCACGCGTGCATCAGTTTCGTCCGAGAGCTTGCACATGGCTAAGCCACGGACAACTCTAGCAGAGCATTGAAGAAGAACGGCTATTTGGCTAGTTGGTTTGAAGAGTTTCGGCTAGTTGGTGAGAAGAGCGACGAAAGTAGAAACGGGAGAGAGCTCGCAATCACCACGCCGATGGTGCAGTCCTCGCACAAAAACAGAGGCCGACTGCGGGAACGAACTGCGTACTGATGATTCGGCAGCCTTCCAAGCCGTGCTACATCGCGAACAGGAATGCAAGCGCCTGTGGCGGGCGGATTCTGCAAACCACGCCACCGAGATAGCCGCGATGTCAAAAGCTTGCAACGAAACCGCGCTGAACAAGCGGCGTTGCGTCGTCAGTGTGATGATTGTGGAAGCGAGTTCACCGCGTTGAAAGCCCGCTTTCGGTGGGAGTTTCTTCAGTGGCACTTTGGCTTAGACTACGTTGTCTGTGACCGCTTGTGATTCTAGAACAACCACTGTGATTAACGGAATGCGAAAAGCATTCAACAACTCACACTTCCACGCACATACCATGACCGTGATCATGCGAGGCATAATGTGCGGCATGTGCAATAAACACTGTGGTAAAACATATAGCCAAACGTGTGTCTAACCTCATTAAGAAGCACGAACATGCAACCAAGAATTGTGAAAGGCTTCAGTGCGGCGTCTGGCTGAATCCACTGCTAAACCCCGGGGCCGCACGTTTCAGCGTTTGCTGGTTTGTACTCAGAGCTTGGGCGGTGATGTTTTTTTAGGGTGGACGCTATGGGTCAATTGATAACTTTTTATAATGAGTTGACAGCTGACCAAAAAGCTTTCGTAGACTAGCTGGAATCCTGACGGATAGCCGGAACGAAACCATCCCTCTGAATGAACGTTTTTTTTTGTTGATTCTAATGAATACCACAACCCTAATGAATACGAACACACAATAACACAAAAGAATGATTAGGGGATTTTAATTGCACTGTCTGAGCTTTATTGTAGCAAGTATGACATAAATGTGAACAAAGAAAAGTGGATGAGAAGATAAATTGCAGCCGGCAGGGACGGAGCCTGCAACCGGCAACAGCACAGTTAACCTCACCTTGAAATTCTCATCTTGCTATCATTCATAGCGATGGTCTCATTACAACAGAAGTGACGACTTCAGGCAGTATACGGGGGCTTATTAAAGTTTGTCTACGCGCTACCCGGCCAGCCACAACACACGTGCTAGCACACCTGCCACACCCGAACGGAGGGTGAAAGAGCGTCGCCGATTCGCTCCTTTCCCCTCCGCTCGCTTGTGGCTGGTGTTCGGGCCCGTACGGTGCGGCTCTGCGGGTAGCGCGTGGACAGGTCCTTAGTCAGTTTCCTGTGCCAGGATTAGCCTACGCTCCGATCTCTCATGCACGTTTTAACAAAGTAAGTAGATCGTGTCAATAACGTGAGAATCGATTTTATGTGATGCAGTCCGTGAGCAGCCCATTCGGCCAGTTTCGCTTTGAGCCAAGCGTTACACGGTGTCGGCATCTGTGTACGAGGCAGACGATACATTTAATTCTGTCATTTGTAGCTCGGACTCCCCCTGTTTCTCTCTCTCTCTCTCCCACGCACATACTTTTATTCTATGGCACGCACCCTTTGTCGTCAGCTTCTACCAGTCATCCCTCCATACCCTCTTACGTCACAGGATTCTCCCTCCCCTCGAAAGAATGAGGAAGTTACAAACTACAAAACATTGACAACCAGAGTCTTATAATAAGAAATTATGTCAGATAATGCAGCAGTTTCATGTCACACGTGAGTTCCTTAAACTTGCACAAAAAACTTCACAAAAAGGGGCCGGGCGGTCCTGTGACATCTAGAACTCAGGCGGGCGAGGTTGACTATTGCGTTCTGGAGAGCATAACCGCGTCCTGCACATCTTCTCTGACAAAACACGGCTTGAGCAGCTACGAGGAACGAACAAGGTTGTAAGTTTTTGTAGCATTTAAGGGTCGGATGTTGAAGCGTTGGATTAGGTGTCATGGCAGGAGCAGACACCGAGCTTCCAGTTTACGTGTGCGATTATCATGGCTAATGGGACAATGTCTATGTTCTTGCGTTGCAGAAGTGGTGGCTTCCAATCTGCTTGTTTTTTTCAGTGGCATTGTCTCCGTTAGTTGGATCGTAGGGGCAGCTTTGAGAACTGGGGCAGAAGGTTTTCTCGACGTTGCTTTCTGCGAAGATAGCTTAGACGTTGACTTTGCTTTAGTGAAGGCCATTTCTGATGTTCTTTTTTAAGCCGCAAATGTGCGTGCAGTTCATTTTAGTGTGTTGTTGTTCTTGTTTATGTAGCTACGGTATAGTTGTTGAAGTTGTTCAAGTGGATCTTGACCGCATTGCTGATGTTGTGGAAGTGGATGAAGTGGGCTTCCTTGAGCAGTACGAATAAGATTTTCTTTACGGTCTGACGTTATTGAAAGGCTGCTGGTCTACGATGAACTATCAAGCTCATCGGACATTGATGGTGGTATGTCAAAAATAATAGTTCTTCAAAGACTTCAGAGACACTGTGCAAGCTGGTGCTGAATGCTGGGTCCTTATACCTTTCACACTGAGGTTGTTCAATGCTGGTGGGAATTGCCGCAGACAAGGATTCAGAAGATTTCATTGACAATTGCTAGTGTTCTTGCAAAACTGCTGAGCTGAAAGCCTCCGGCGGAAAACCAGGCTCGGAGTGGTCCGGTTTCATGCGGGCTTGCCAGCTCGTCCTTCATAAATGCAAACAATCTTAGGAGGTGCTTCGTCAGGTTTACTAGTAATGTTGATGCAAAGTGAAGCCAAGTGAGTCTGTAAAGTACGTATGCAGCCTGAAGTATTAGGTGCATTTGGGACATCAATAGTGGCTTCAATTTAGTTATGTAGTGAAGAGTTAAGAAATGGTTATTTGCCAGTAGAAATAAACTCTGGTGGAAGACTGGTCCCAGCCGTCTCTGGGAATATGAAAACTTTCCGCCTATGTTCACCACTATACCACTGGGCTAGAACAGGTGTTTCACGCATCGCATCCATCAGCAACTGATTCGGCACTCATTGCCATTTATTTCGGCTCGGAGTAGGTTAAAGGTGGGTTCAAGTATGCTGACCATGCCTTGGTATCCTCGCGCAATCGTTATAGAGGCGCCGAAAAGACGATGCTGATCGCCAGCTAATACATGCGTCGTTAGTGACAGCCCGCAAGATAACGCGTTGTCGAACGAGCCGCCAGGGCAGGTTAGGAGATGGGATATTTACAATGCAGTCAAATTCTCTGCATTCCTGGCAATATCTATCTATCTATCTATCTATCTATCTATCTATCTATCTATCTATCTATCTATCTATCTATCTATCTATCTATCTATCTATCTATCTATCTATCTATCTATCTATCTATCTATCTATCTATCTGTCTGTCTGTCTGTCGTCTGTCTGTCTGTCTGTCTGTCTGTCTGTCTGTCTGTCTGTCTGTCTGTCTGTCTGTCTGTCTCTGTCTGTCTGTCTGTCTGTCTGTCTGTCTGTCTGTCTGTCTGTCTGTCTGTCTGTCTGTCCTGTCTGTCTGTCTGTCTGTCTGTCTGTCTGTCTGTCTGTCTGTCTGTCTGTCTGTCTGTCTGTCTGTCTGTCTGTCTGTCTGTCTGTCTGTCTGTCTGTCTGTCTGTCTGTCTGTCTGTCTGTCTGTCTGTCTGTCTGTCTGTCTGTCTGTCTGTCTGTCTATCTATCTATCTATCTATCTATCTATCTATCTATCTATCTATCTATCTATCTATCTATCTATCTATCTATCTATCTATCTATCTATCTATCTATCTATCTATCTATCTATCTATCTATCTATCTATCTATCTATCTATCTATCTATCTATCTATCTATCTATCTATCTATCTATCTATCTATCTATCTATCTATCTATCTATCTATCTATCTATCTATCTATCTATCTATCTATCTATCTGGAGTGTATAGCAGATGGTGAGGTTGCAGACGCCCCTATTACAAAGTATAAGGAAGGATGTAGCAAAGATGATTTCATTTTCGCAGAAGAAGATAAAATAAGCAATTTTGTCTCTTAGGGGAGAGTTTTCAGAATGAACACGTGGAAATCCCCATAAGATGACTGAAGATAACAACGAACTGACAGAGTAATCTTATCACGCATGAAACAGCTCAAGTTTGAAGTTACATCTGCTTGGAATCGTAGATGAGTAAACTAAAAAAAAAATCAGTCTGATGTTAAGAACTTCATTTTTTTCCTTTTGTAGATATAGCTAATGAAGCATCGAACCTCATTGAAGAGCGCGTGTCATGTATATTTTATACTTCCAGGTTTGGCGGCTTCTGGTAAAGATCTCTTTCGCAAAAGCACGTTTGCACTCCATAAGATTTCCTATTTGCGGAAACGAGTCGCAGGAAGCCGTTCGGTTGCAAGATATACTATCAATTTTTGTTTTGAATATAAACAACCTCTGTGACCGACATCAGCACGCGGAATAATTCTGAAGCAAATTGCATATCTCTGCCACTGTGCGGAGGGACGCGACGGGTGGGGAGTCCAACTGACGAGCACGAAGTGTACCCGGAACTGGGTGTTCCCGCGATAAAACGCTACCGCAACGCACGAGTAGGAGTAAAAGAAGGGCCCGTTATAATCTGACACGCCGCCGTTTAACATGGCTTCGCTCAAACGATCGCGATACCACACGTGTTCCGGACGATAGCGGCCGCACTTCCGCGGGGCTATATGCCTCCTCAGGCTCAAGCGCGCACACGGCAAACAGCCCGCTGTGAACTGGAAGCGAACGGCACGCTTGTGAACAGTGGGATTGGCGCTGCTGCGGCGGGCGCGTCCTGTACAGGGAGGGAGGAGGCGCGGCTGCTCTTCCCCACTCGCATGCGGGAATCGAACAGGGTGGAGGGCGAGCACGCGTGTTCTTCCGTGAGTGGCGTGGCGGGCGCATGCGCCAGCAGCAGCGACGGCCCGCGAACAGCCGGTCCGGAACCAGAGCGCAGACGGCGACTCGGGCCAAGGTGCGCGGCCCGCACGAGAGCACTTGCGTCGGGGCACCAGTTGCGCGCGCCGCTCCAGCTGAAAAACCTTGCGAACTCACCGGGAGTCCTCGCGCGCCGACGACAACCACGTGGTTCACGCGCCCAGGTTGGAGGCGAGGATCAGAGTTACCATTGCACGGACCTTTTTCTGCATGTCATCCAGTCTGACAAAGTTTTTCGACGAGGCCGTCATCGGTTTTTCACTGTTCCGCCGGGACTGACGCTGACGGGAAGCGCTCTCCAGGGGACGCAAGTGTCTCTGGAACTCTCTGGCAAGGTCGGTCATTGACTCCAGCACGAACGTTCATTGCAGCTGCCACGCGCATTACCACTGTGCGTCCACACAACCACTTTTATTGTGCGATTTGAGCCTTGCCGAAACCTCCAAATTGAGTTTCACTGCAATCAGGAAATAATACATTTCTGGAAGTTACCTGTCCGGTGAACGTTATTTCTTAACATATTAAAGTATTAGCACAGTTTCGTTTCATTAACATGAGCTCGGGCATGAGCTCTTGAAGAACACAAAATAGAAAAAAAGAAAGCTAACGACCGTTAAGCTGCTGCCCGCATGCCTCTCGGGGTTAGGCCCGCATGATCAGAAGGGCATCATTGTTTGTTTCTCTGCGCCCAAGTCAGACGCGCTGTGCCAGCGTAACCATCTTCAAATCGAATGTGCAAACGTATAAGACCATTCAATTCCAATAGTCTCATAGTAGGATTGTGTGCGAACGAGTACAAAGGACACGAAGAGCGCAGCCAGGGAAGCAGAAGGGACGCACGGGAAGCGGGCTTTCAGAACACCGGATGCCGAACGTTCTACGAGTTTTTTTCTTTTTTGTCGCACAGGCTTGGAGTGATCGTCGATCGGCCGGATAGACCAAAAGTGTTCTCAGCCTCGCAAAAGCGAAATGTGTCGTGCGGAAATCGTTTCTGTGCGTCGGAAGTGGAGGTACAGTGTCCGCAAAGCAGTTTTTGTTGTCGAGGCTTGTTTATCAGTTTGCTGCCTAACGCAGTAGAGCTAAACTTGCGCTTATAATTTATATCTGCGTACCTCACCCGCATTGTGCCTCCGCGGACTCTTCTGCTCTAGCCATAGCTGAGCGACACTTGTCGAGCGTGGAGAAAGCTGCGCACCCGTGAAAGACACTAAGAGCGAAAGTGGCCCTTCCTTGTTACTGAACAAACCCGCATCAACAACTATTCTGGGCCGTTGCCGACGTGGTCTTTAACTGCAGACTGGTGAGAGTTGGGCAACTACGTGTGACAGTCGTCGCCCTTAGGACAACACAAGCATGCGGTATGCGACGAAGCTTGTGGCCTGTGCGGCAGTATGCATCTGGGGCCTCCAGTCATCTGCCTTGCTGTCTGCTGCGCCGGCTGATGTGGGTAAGTGCGCTGCCGACGTGGCATTTGTTTTAGTGACACCTGTCGTAATTGAGCGTGAGAACCTAGGCTCCACTCTGTCAGCAAGAAAGACAGAAGAGATTTTAGTGAAATTGACTTCTCAGTCTCCTGTTTGCCTTATGTCTGAATGTTTTTGCTTTTCGCCGTGTACCTTTAAGTCAAGGGGCCAACTGTTAGAAGCTTCATTAACGTCTTGGTCTGGGTCTACGCACACAAAAAATGGCGCAATTTCTTCGCTTTTTATCGCATAAGTATGGACGTGTAGCAGAACAAAAACATTTACTTAGAGCATTCAAATCGGAAAAATGACACACCACGACCATTACAGCCCTTTACGACACAAGTGTCCGCCGTGCATCATACTTTCATCGCAGATGACCCCTGCTAGCCTATTTTAGGACCAACACAAGCCACAGCAACTTTAAATCGCCTCGTCTTACGGGAATCTTCCGATTGCGTAGGCATTCTTCGAAGAAGTGACAGGAGAATTGCTTTGTATTGCGTCATATGACATTGTGCTGTGCTGGCACGTTTCCTAATACCATCGAAGCATATAATTTCATCGGACCTCAGTAGCATTTACCTTGATCAAATCAGAATTAGTCAACCTACAACTTCTTGGCGCATATGTTATGCGTGCGTTAAGACCTCTGCTACGTCATCTGCATTATTACGTGCAATGATGCCTTGCTTTTTCAACATTGCATATGTTATTTTCTGTTTAATCATGTAGGGCATGGTCTTCAATTTACCCCCTAAGTTTCTTCTCCAATTCAAATCCATAGGTTAGGGCTGATAAATAGATTGCGTACAGTTTTTTATATAAACGAGCAGCCTACAATTATTGCTTAGCAGCTTATCCTATTCGCCCTGTGCGCAATTTCTTTCTGCCTGGAAATATCATTTTGTTAATCATTGTACTTTGTGACAACACCGAGCTAAATAAACATACACGTTTACACTGGTACTCTAAGCTACAAGTACACATAAAATTTCTTGTGCTTAGAATACTCGAGTGTATATAGTGTTATATTGTAAAAATTGATGGGTAATCTGGTCCTATAGTGTTTATGGGGCTGTTTCCGCGGCTACCATCATCAGAATTATGGGCACTTCAGACTTCACATCTACTTGTATTCGCAACGCTTGTTTTCTGAGTTATAATTATAGGTACATGATTCTCTTCTTTTTTCTCAAGGTTTTACCTGCAGGTCTTTTTCTTTCCATTTCTCACTGCGTCGTCCTCAACTTAAGTTGAACCCTTTTTGTAATCCTTCAGGTTTCTGCTTCATAGGTAAGATGGAGCTGTTATGTGCCTTCCTCTTGAAGGATAGTGGCAGTCTATCATTAATGATTTGAGAATGCTTGCTGAATGTACTCCACCCCATTGTCATTCTTTGAGTTACTTCAATCTCGTGGGTCGGCTCCACGGTTACTACCTGCCTTATAAGAAGACGTACTCTTTTACAACTTCCAGTGCACTGCTGCCTATCTCCAAGCGCTGTTGTCTTCCAAGGTTGTTCTTAATTACTTTTGTTGTCTGCAGATTAACTTTTATACCTAACTTTTTGCTCTAGTTGTTTAGTTCAGTAATCATGAACTAAAATTCGTCACCTAAGTTACTCTCCATTAACTCCATTAATGGACAAGAAAAGAGAAAAATGGGTCAGAGAACAAACTGGGGTTAAGGATGCCATAGTTGAAATCAACAAGAAGAAATGGACATGGGCTGAGCATGTAGCGCGTAGATAGAATACCCACTGGTCATTAAGGGTAACTGACTGACTCTTAGATAAAACAAGCGGGTGAAAGGGAGACAGAAAGTTAGGGGGGCAGATGAGATTTGGAAGTTTGCGGGTATAAAGTGGCAGCAGCAAGCTCAGGATTGAGTTGACTGGTGGAACTTGGGCGAGACCTTTCTCCTGCAGTGAGCGTAGTCAGGCTGATGATGATGATGATGATGATGATGATGATGATGATGACTTGATTTTATTTTCAATTCAAATTTACTTCATTCTTAGTTTAAATTGAAATTTACTTCAAAACTTACTACAAAAAGTTTGTGTGACCATGAAAATGAAGCGTGCATAAAGTGAAGCCCCCGGGTATGCATTGTTCTGCAGCTGTGGTCCCGATTCAGCGTTACCAAGTATTCACTAATTTCTTTACAATCACGAAAACAAGCACGCGTGGCTTTCTCTCGAAAGTTTGCTTATCAATTTGTGTGAATAAAAACACTGTATCGAGTGAGAAAGACCAAACGTATCGTATGCTGCAAAGCCAGGTGCGTCTGCCCGTGTGAAGAACGATAGTGCGAGCATTGGTACGTGAAACGCCTCTCTCCCTCCGCTGTAATGCCGATTGAGCGAAGTGTGTTCGTGTGTCCGCTTGACTTCGTCGTCGTTTTGCAGCCACATCGGCCCCACCTGGGCAAGACGTGGCTATCGAAAACGCGAGATCTGCGTGCCCTTCTGCAGTGGTTCGGCACACTCACCTGTGCGGAGCGTGAGTGACGCTTCACTTAGTTTGCCTAAGGTAGCCTGCAAAACCACAACGTCACTGAAAACCGGTTGACATAGCGCACCTCCGCCGCTTTCAACTACAAAGATACCACTTCAGCACTTTGCACCACATCTCAACATCCACACTAAAGAACACTGCACGCATTGCGGTAGGACACAGCTGCTGCACGCACAGAGAAATGATATATATTAGTATAGAAAACTATTCTTGTAGGCAGTTTGCAAACACTACATGATCTGATTCTTGTACTTGTCATAATTCTCATCATTTTTGAATAATTGCTGCATCAGACAGCTCTCGAGTTGCTATAGTACAATGTTCTATAAAGTCGCGTGACATATAAAGCGTACAGACATTCTGTCTATAAGATGTGATGATTATGCCTAGGGCTTCTGAGTGTGGGATCATAGGTTCAAAAGTGGCATCCACCAGCGTTTTTCCGACGGAGCTTTTTCTCGGTTTTTATAAATTATTTTGTATGGTGATCAACAAGGCGAAATTAGAACGCGAGCGAGAATTTGCGCGGATAACACAAGCTTCTTAAAACGAGTCTGACTTGGTGTAGCAGCGTTGCCTTCTCCCCTCGCGAAACGCCTGGTGCAGTAGCAAGTGTTTCCTTTCCTCCGCTCTACTCCGCCTAAGCACGCACGTGACTGGGCGCAGCAGTCAATGGAAATTAAGGTGTTGTTTTACTGGGACAGACGCCAGCTCTTGAACTCATTGAGACATTTGATGCTTTCACATGAACATATGGGCTACTTATTACCAAACTGTTCGCTGTTTCGCCAATGGCAGGCCAGGTTACTGCCGGCTGGTCTTACCAGAAGTTATGTCGTATGAATCCGGTATCTGGTTGCTACATTTATTAAGGTTAAAAGAGAGAGTAACGATGTACATACCAAAACAATTTTTGCCTACCCAGCCCTGCAGCCACTGTCATATATTATGGCACTCTGTCTCGGCCAAGCACTCCCGTGAGTCTATCTGGAATACAGGATCATGTTTCGTGTACTCTCCGCATTTAGACGAGACCTGTCGCGCACACAGAGCCTCCCCCCCCCCCCCCGTATACTGTACCATCTCAAGGAACACTCAAATTTCCTAGCCGAGTACCCCGAAAGGCAGCTGCTTCATTAAGTTTACCAATGATTGCTCCCTCATTAATAAGTTCGTGGCTCGTTTGGGTGTGGCTTTGGGTAGGCAGTTGCTTACATGTGCAGTGACGACGGGAATAGAATTAAGGCTCTTTAATAGAAGATGCTGTGGTTTGCGTGACAGCACGCCCATATAGCACGCGGCCGCGAATGGCGAAAATAAAGCGAATGTATCGACGAATGTAAACGTCAGGCGAATGCATCGATCGCGGAGCGAGTGCGAACCCCGCAAAGTAGCAAAGTAGTACGAGAACACGCAGAGTCATTAGTGTGTCACTTTAGCTTTGTCGAGGTTGCGTCACCAGTGTGCTAGCGGTATGTGGCGCTCACTGTCCGCGTAGCGGTATGAATTTCCAAATGGTCGTCACGTTACGTTGAGCAATGCAGGAAACGTTGGGCTGCACCTGTGAGTTTTTAAAATATATAGGGGCCTTATATAAAAAGAATATTTTATTAACAAAAGGAAAGCGCCAGCAAAACCTACTCAAAATATTTTCAGACATTGAATGGGACCTTAAGTGGTGGTTTAGAAGGGCGAAAAGAGCGAGAAACTGAAGTGTGTGCTGCCATATTGAAAGGAAGAAGTATTGAATGATTAGCCCATATTCAGCTCTTCAAATTGACACCTAATCCAAGTACTAAGTCAGAATAAACTGGTAGGAATCAGTTTACTCATAGTACTCATAGGAAACATCGCGTTCGCTGATTCTATGGGATGATATCAATTATTATAGAAGAAAATGAAAGAATAAATTAGATTTTTTTCTTGTAGTTCATGTTTTTTTTGTCAACGTCGAAACGCAAGTGCAAGGGTACTGTATTTGGGAATATTTTTTAATATCAGGGTAACGTTGGTCACCAGATGTTTCCGAAACTCTCAACTTTCAGTCTTTGGCTCCTTGGCAGCACAAAGCCGCCGATTTTATAACCCATAAAAAATTGACAAGACCATAACGCATGTCTTAATGTTTTCGACACAACAACCTTAAAGTGGCTTCACCTTCTGTCAGTATTTCTTTGTCTCATGAAGCATACTTTCAGGATTGGAGTGTCACATTTATTTTTGTACTTTATAGGGTGGTATATACTATTCCACGCGAAATAACTCTGCTCTTTAAAGCTCGTCACCTTGCAATTCACCCCTCACCTTGCAAACTGAAAGTTTTTACCGACCACTGGTTGCACGCATTTGCATACCGAACGAATTAAACCGGTCGGCATAGAGTGCACGTTATGGCAGGTCAATGTGGCTGCAGCATGACCGGCTCGAGCGTCTGCTTCGTGGTGCCTCAACACGCATGTGGAAACCGAGCCGAGCATGCCAGCACTAACCGCTGTGTATAGCAGAAAGTTGTTTTCTTTGTTTTATTTGTGCAACAATACAAAACTGTCATGCGGCTTGTGACAGAATATGACGTTACAAGAAACGTTACATGACTACGCCTCCAGCATCATACAAGCATTTACTGCCCAGCACAGTCACATATGTTTTCACGTATGTTTCGAAACGTGTCGTTTCCTCGGCCGACAAAGTTTTACTCCAGTGGGGTTTCATTCACTTTGTTTATTTAACAATAATGTCAATATCATCAGAGATTATTGCCGGGAGAGCATATGAATATTTGTTTACACAAAATCATAACGATTAAAATCACAAAAAAATTGAAATTGCATAAGAACGTACAAATAATACATTATACAATGTCATAATAGGAACACTCAATCAGAAAATTTCAGCGCAAGCGGAAACAGAAACAGAAAGCAATTCACATTCTATTGCAGCTGTAAACAAGCTTTAAACAAGTAAACAGCTGTAAACAAGCTGGAAACAAGGTTAAAGCAGGTTTCACTTGATTCCAATCTTTAATTGTTTGAAATAAATAAATATTTGAAGCATTTAGTGTTTAGGAAGTATTCGGCAAGAGTATGGGCATGATTATGACTGGTTGGCTTGACGTGAAAAAAAAAATACATTTAACTTGGACTATCTATTTTTACTGTGTTGTGCAGCATTGAAACTTTTTCGTTAATTAAGTTTGGTTTCGTAGTGTCGAAATGCCAGCGTTGTTAAGTAGGTGTCTTGGTGAGTCAGTCAGTCTATACTTGTTAAAAATAAATCTTATTGTCTTTTTTTGACCCGCTGCTATTTTATTGTTATGTTGGTGGATAAACGGGAACTAGACAGGGCTGGCACATTTCAGTACCAATTTGACGAGGGTTGTATAAGCTATTAGTTTGGTATTCGGTTTTGCGTGTTTAAGACGTCTTTTCAGAAAAGATAGTCTTTTTAAGGCTGTGATAATTATGTTATCAATGTGAGTATCCCATTTCAGGGCGTTTGAAATTGTTATTCTTAGATATTCGTGGTTAGAGACTGTGGTTAAGGGGAATTCGTCAATAGCGTATGAAAAATTGGACAAGTATTTTCCAAGTTATTTCCATGGAAATAGATTTACCAATATTTAAGGACATTTGTCATTTTTTGACACCACTTGTGTACATCTTCTAATGCTCTGTCCAGAGTTATATGATGAACAGAAGTAATCATTTCTTGGTAAAGTAGGCAATAATCTGCATAGAGCCTTAGTTTCATGTTGGTTGACAGGGGAGATCAATAATGAATATTGTGAATAATATTGGTGCTAGGACGCCACCTTGCGACACGTCTGGCGTGATGCTGGTGTTCCAGAGGTGGTGTCCTCTAACTGTAAAAAATTGTGAGTGATTGCTCAAGTAATCCTTAATCCAGTGAATAATGGTACTATCTGCAGTAGTAACTTCTAATTTACTTAATAATTTGGTATGCGAAACACGATTGAATGCTTTCCGGAAATCTAAGAATATGAGGCCGGTTTCACTTCACGATGCCTGCAAAGTGTTTTGATGTTTGTGGATATCTGTGAGCGCTACGTATGGATCATATCGGAAAGAATAACAGTCAGTTATGCTTGTGTCATCAGCATGGGTGAATTAAGGATGATAAAGTGATGTCTTCCGATGTAACTTCCAGTCATTGACACTTACAGTGCGATAAGCCATGATCGAAGATGCCCTTCATAATATTGATTTTAGTAGCTTCTTGCGAGAAATGATCACTTAAGAAAAATAAATCAGTAATGTTCGACGATGATGCATGTACTCGCGTGGGCTAGGTAACTATCTGATGTAAATTGAAATTGAGCATGAGATCACATAACGATAGTGAGCCATTAGACTTGAAATGCAGAGATTTTCTATTCATTTCTGGCATATTAAAATCACCCAGAACGATTAGTCTGCCATTTGATACATGACTGCATATAATTACAAAGTGAAACAATGACGTCACTAGAAGCACAGGGGCTATGGTACACGCAACCCACAGTGATTGTTCGTGAACTCATCAACAATAAGCAAAATATTTCTTCTACACCTTCAACAGCTGGAAGAATCTTGAAAGAGAACTCTTCATTGACAAAAACAGCGACGCCACCACCACGTGTGGGTCGGTCTTTCCGCATGATCACGTAGTTGGCCTACCTATTTCCTCATCTTCAATGTCACTTGAAAGCCAAGGTTTGGTAACTCCTATGAAATCCGGTTCTAGTTACAGTAATAAAGATTCAAGCAAGTCATATTTGTTCAATATGCGTTTATAATAACGAAAGTTACTTCTTTTTGTGAGGCCATAGCTTCTGCGGTTCGTCTTTCTGGTTTTTTGTTTTGCATAGGCGCTTGCATCAGACTCATGGGAATGGCTTCACTATTTTTATTATCTCAGGATGAAAGTTCACCGTTAATCAGGGGCTTGTCATAACTTAGGGTCCCTCTTTCTTCTGTTCCTTTCTTGATTTACCATAATTCCACAAGTTCTTCCTCATGTTGGCAACGCGGGCTGAGAAATCCTCAATTATAGAGTGATTGCTACCCTTTGACTTGTAACTGTCCTGCAGTATACTGTTATTTTGTCGCGATGCTCAGTAATCAGCAAAATTAACGGTCTACACTTGTTAGCTTTTCGCTTTTCTAGTCTATTTATCTTTCTATAGCAACTGCCTCGGTTTCGAACATGTTTTGGATGATAATGTTATTGACTGCTTTATCCAAACTGCGACTGTTTTTTTTTTTCACTTTACAGAACGCGATATACTATGAGGTTATTCCTTCTAGACCGATTCTCAAGATCGTCCGTTTGAAGTTGAAGTTTTGGTACTACTTCCTGAAGGGTAGATAATCTAATTACGCAGTTCGCTATTTTGCTGTATAGGGTGCTAATTCAAACCAACAATTCAAAGTCCAGATTCAAACCAACGCAGTAAGGCGCCCTTCTTTTATTTCTTTTAAACTGTCTGCGGTACTCTATAGCTTCTTCGCGAGCTGGGTATCATCAGGGCCGGGGTCAGTTTCTATGTCTCCAGACAACAACAGCAAGTGTTCAGCAGAATCTACAAGATTAATTACAAGCAACAAAATGAGCTGACAGCTTGATTAAAAGTGGGTCGCTAGAACGAAAGCATTTTCCATAGGGCTTGCTCACCTGCATGAATACAGAAGAGGATTAGCTAGAACGAAAGCATTTTACATAGGGCTTGCTCACCTGCATGAATACAGAAGAGGATTAGCTAACCGCATTGTTCAGTTGTCACCGTGCCCTTCGGCCCACAGTCGATTGACGCCAGCATTTAAGCGCAAGTCAGTGCCTGTCGCCACCAGAGAAAATTGTACTGTGTCTTGCCCATGCGTGGCCGTAACTTACACTGACTGCTCCCAGATGAATGCCGCCTGGTCGAGGTTATAATTTATTGGTGACGTGAGCTGGTTTCAAACAAACATTTGTTTGCAAACATTTGTCACTGTCTTGCTTGCCATTACAAACAAAGCAGGGATGTGAAGTTTGTAGATGGCGTGGGCCATCTCGATTCGTCAATATAGGAGACGACAGCCATCGCTGTCGAAGCACCAGTGTAGAAGTACAGAGGAAGTTAGGTGACCTTTGCTGTAATATCGCACCGAATGGGGCGACAGCTGTTAGAGCCGCTACGTAGGAACATGCGCGATCGCAGCCTGCCCCCCCCCCCCCTTTTCCTCTTTCCATATATCTCTGTCACCTCTCTTTTTAAATTTTTTTCTTTCCTTGCTGAGTTGCTGGCTTGAAGCTGGAGTTTTCTAAGACGAGAAAAGTGCCTTTCATGTTAAGATTTTCCAGCCGATAGTTTTCTTTTTTTGTTTTATTGAGCATAAAAGTTATGTACGCAATCTTTTCAGACACTACTTGTGTAAAAATTTTAATTGATGAATTGTTATATGATGTCGTGTTTAACAAATTAATCGCTTTCAGTGGGGCAGTTCAATCGATTAATTGATTAATTTACACTTTTTTGTGCTTTAAAAGAATATCCAATGGCTTGAGAGGCATTGTTTATATTATAATGAAAGCTTGGACGAGTTGGTATGCGTTCATCTTGGTTGATACAGCACACACGAGGGGAGGACGAAGAATAAGAATCATGCGTGTAATTGCCATTTCATTTCCTTAATTTTAATTAACCTAACATTCTTCAAATAATATTTTAAATTTTCGATTTCAAATTCTTGGCCAATCCCCCAGAATTGTTGCATGAAATATATTGAAGAAAAAAAAGCAAATAAATAAATAAATACTGGCCTTGAAGTTTGCCTGCTCAAGTGCACCTTAGTTGGTTGTTCCTCAGAGTCCTGGCGCAACCCACCATGGGGGATCGGTCTATGAACAGACGGTACCTCATTTATCAGATCGAATGGTTTTACCAGCCAGGTTGTTCAGATAGGAATGTTTGAACAAAGAACAGATTGGTGAACGATGATTTAAAATAAAATAAATAGAGGTAATAAAAAACGAGCAAGCAAATATGGTTTAAAATAAAGTAAATTTATGCTTCAGCTTAACATTCTATTCGTTTTGTTGCCTTTAGAAAAATGCAAACGTTCCTGTAGCTAATTTTTTTTTTCAGTTGCTCCAAAGGAAAGTACCACTGGAACGAATACATTTAGAGCCAACCTACGCAGAGGTTCTTCTAACAGTCTCTTCCTTTGATTTGTATATAACCTGCATGTTAAGAAGAAATCGAGAAGGGATTCACTCTCCTTGCAGTGAAGGCATAGGGATAGGGGAAACTGTGCTAGACCAGGCCTGTGTTGATAATAATTCAGGGGGGGGGGGGTACTCGGTATCGTAGTCGTCTCGTAGTTGATATGTCCGCCATTCTGGAGGAGCACCATCGATTTTTCCAGGGGTAGTTAGGGTGATAAAAATCAGATGTTGCCAAGTGAGATTTTTTTAAATGATCTGATATGACAAAATTTTCAAAGCGTGCCATGGCGATAAGTGCCAGCGTCGGCAATATAGATATTATAGGATAATATTGTAAGGCCACTGTGAGTGCGTCTGCATATTCATTGAGGGTTAAACCTGTATGCCCCGGTATTCACACCAAGCGAATGAGTCGTAAATGTCTTGGGGCAAGGGTGTGAAATATTTTTAACGTATTGGACATATCAGGCGCAGTTATTGAACTACACACAGACAGGCAGTCTGAAAGAATGATAGCATCGAATATTGATTAAGGCAATTTCTGTTGTGCCAAGAGAAATGCAAGTAATTCCGCCTGATAAATAGGTATAAAATCGGGTAAACGAATTGAAAAAGACCAATCCAACACTGAAGACGCAATCCCGAGTCCTGCATTTTCTTCGCAAACTGAAGCATCAGTTGCTATTACAATCTTTGTTTCTAATCTTGCCAGGTGATCTTTTAAAATGACATTTTGGTATCTACTGGGAATATTTTTGCAGTTATTAGGAAATACAATGTCAAATTCTATTTTCATTGTTTCAATGGGTGTTCTTAGTACCAGTACCTCACGAAGGTTCACTTGTAATGTTTCTAAGAGCTTCTGTACGACGATGACTTGTGGGCGCCTTAATGTAGACCACTGTTGGTTAAAAAATGATGTCGGCTCATTGATGAAACATATTGCAACCTCCTCTGTGGGGATGCATATATATTTAGGAAGGCACGAACTGCTATTTAGAACCTTGTACAATGAAAAGACAGGCACGCTTCCTCATATAAAATCTTAGATACGACAAATTCAGGGAGCCCAAGACATAATCGTAATGCTTTTCTTGTCCCCTTCTCTAATCCCCCAATGTGGAGTAGCCAACCGGATGTCTTTCTGGTTAACTTCCCTGCCTTCTCCTCCTTCGCGTTCGGAAGTACCAGTGGTATAATTTTGTAGGCGGGTGCTCCAGAAAACAAGACACAGCCAAACTCCAATATCGGGTGAATATGCATAGAATATACCATGACCAGCACATCACGATGTAAACGAGAACGTTTAATGCTGAGTCTACGAAGCCTCCCAATTGCCCGTGCCCCTTTAGCTGTCATATTTTTTATATGTGGACTTCAATTTAGGTTTTCAGAATAAGTCACTCCTAAGTATTTAATCGATTTCACCTGCGGGATCAAGTCCTGTCTATAAAATACGGAAATCTGCACTAGAACACTTATCGGAAAAACTACGACTGCACTTTTCCTGATGTTTATTGATAGATTATTTTTATCTAATCATGTGTCCAGAGCGTTATTATAAAACTGTAGCATTTGATATAGTGTATGTCTGCAGCTATAGAGAAAAATTTGATGCCGGCAGCGTATACATACACCTGTACATCATGTTGTACTGGAATTGTGCACAATATAATAATAAATAATAATGGTGACAGTACCGAACCTTGGGGGGACCTCTAGTTTGTTTATACTTTGAAGACGACACACCAGATTGAGAGCAATAGAAATTTCTCTCTTTTAGAAAGGAGTAAACCCATGCCACGAAGTAATTCGGTAAACCAACGTGCGTTAGCGAACTTATTAGTTTAATGTGATCCACACTGTCATAAGCTTTTGCAATATCTAAAGTTACTAAGGCGGCAACCTGTTTCTTAGAACGAGCTAGTTTTATCCTGCTTTCCAAATCAACATGGGCACACCAAGTGCAGCAGCCACGCCTGAATACAATTTGGCATCGGCTTAAAAGTGTGTTTTCGTCCAACCAGTTGTCTATCCTAATGGGTACAATTATTTCGATTAGTTTTACCAGATTAGATGTGAATGAAATAGGCCTAATGTTATCCAAAGTGAAGCCAGCTCCATGTTTCTATAATAAAGGAATTATTTTCGCGATTCTCTACTCAGGCGTAATCCACGAATGTCTAATGGAGTGGTTAACTATTGCAAGTAAATCTTGAGGGGATACTTTGTGGATTATTTTCATTACTGATGCAGTTATTGCGCCAGGACGTGGAGCAGAATTGGGCAACATTTTCACTACTTGTGCCATTTCCAACGCTGTAACTTTTACAAAGTCATCGCTTTTAGCAGGAAATGGCGAGTAGTAAAAGTAAGCAGCCGTGAAGCGGCTTTCCAGCCCTTGAACAATATTTTCTAGAAGAGTAGGCAACTCACTTTTCGTTGAGACTACGATTCGAGGTTTGTTGGTGGAGGGATTACTTTTTTGACTCGGAACGTTGGCTATCATATTTATCCTTCTTAGCGGCAACTGTTCGCATAAAAACTGCAGCCACGTATTTATAATCGCTCCAGTATCTAGGACACTGACTATAGAGTAGTTTTCGCACGCCGCTTTTCTTAGCTTGCAATGATGTGAACAATCAGAGTTCCACCAATGATTCAAAGGACATTGTTTAGAAACCTGAACTGTGAATTTGGTTATATTTAATTATTGCTTTATAATATCACTGAAGTTCCTAATATTTCGCTTTTCATTTCCTTCGGTTTGTTTTGACAAAGTCACACGTAGTGTCCGTTCAAATGTATTGAAACTGATGTGAGAAGTAGACTCTGCCTGATTACTGATGTCACGGGATATACAAGCTCAAACAATATAGAAAAATGATCGCTATTTGTACCCGAGTTTAAAGTAGACTATGTAGAAATACAGAGGCTAGGACTACAAAAAGTCAGATTAATTGCAGAATGAGACTGATTGCATACAAACGTGGGGGTTAGCTGGATAATGCATGTTAAATTATTTTTAGCAACGAAATCCCACAAGCGCTTTCCACTTACATCTTTTCTGAATCCCCACGAAGTGTGATGTGAATTGAAGTGTTCTACCATCAATATGCTTTTTCTGCAAGACGAAATTACGGTATCTGAAACACTAGAATTTTGAACATGTGACGGAAAATAAGCGTTTACTAACGAAAAGGAAAGGTGTCCCTGAAGAGAGATATCTAATGTTAAAATTTCACTTTCTAAATTCATTATTTGACCTGTAACTTTTACCCGATGTGCAATTTTTGAAGAGATAAACACTACTAAACCCTCTCCTCGAGAGGGGCGGTCTAAGCAAAATTAAGATGAAAGGTTTTTTCCTTTAGAGAGCTAAGTTTTTTAGAACACTATAGCATCTGGGGAATGCTGATTACAAAGGCAAAATAAATCAGTAGTTGCGGAAAAAATTGACCGGCTATTTCACTGCAAGATTCGTAATCCGCCTATTTTGAATATATTCCGGAAGCATTCACTGCCTTCAGCAATAAGCTATCTTTCGGAAAACCCTCTTTTGATGCCATTTCTTTCCGATATTTTTACTTTTCCATTTAGGGCTCACTGGAAATCCAAGTTTTCATGCGGACGCCCACCGTCTTACTTTTTTTTTGAGTAGAATTCTATTTGTGAGCTCTGCGAAACTGAATCAGAGCTCCAATGTAAATGTTAAACGGGGACTATTCCCCGACCGCTGTCCGACGGACCAGCTCTTGATGTATATAACTCTTCAACAGGTGTTGTTATTGTGTGGCTGGGTTTAGAATGCCCTGTTTCTTGAGATCTTGCATTCACCTCTTTAGCTGAAGAAAGCATTGAGGCTGCATCTGAATCATTAACATTCATGAGGACTTGAGTTCTTTGTGCATTCACTATTTGAGCAAATGACTCAGTCAGCACCACAAAATGGTTCTCCAATAGCTTTGTCATTGTTTTCTCAATGGTCGAAGCTGTCACTTCTGAAAGTGATGTGTCAGTGACTTTGTTATTATGAATTGCAGCAACAGCGTACCCATGAGAGCGCTCTGTGATGGCGATTAGAGTTCCGCGTCTTGAACAACGCTTTGGTCAAATATTTCCATAATCTGAATATCTTGAGTTCTCGCAGGGCATGTGCCATCATTAGATGGGTGAGGGCCATCGCAGAGACAGCAAGACCTTTCCTAAGCTTTGCATTCTTTAGAGTTGTGTTGCTTTGCACACATTTGACACCACTCTACTGATCGGCAACCTTTTATGCTATGCCAAAACGCCAGCGTTAATGGCACTGCAGCGGACGAGGAGATAGCACTTCGACCCGATATATCCATGGCCACGCTTTGATCTCTGTTGGTCTAGTAGTCAGCGCTACGTGAACAGCGAAAGACTGCTACTGCGCCTGCTACAGGAAACACCTCTAGAATTTCGGGCGGAGATAGGCTCAAGTCCACCCCACAATCTAAACCTTTCACACAGGCCAAGTGAGGAGGAACAAAAGCGCTCACCGGGAGATACATGGATGATTCGGCAGCAAGTTACAATTTCTCGAAGCTTGCCTACTCGAGTGCACCGAAATCCGAGGCGTTTTCGGTGACCCCACTGGTTGAAATTTATTATTATTATTATTATTATTATTATTATTATTATTATGATATTGCTATTATAAATTCATAGGCATTTACAGTCATTCTTTCGCTATAAATAATTTTGGATCTCATTCTAACACTGCCGGATTATTATAATTGCCATCACTTCACCGCCGACGCAATCGCGCTGACCTACTATTTTTTTAAAAAGAGTTCAAGCCATGCTATCTTGCCCATTATTTCTCAGTTGTGTGAATTTTCAGATTCCACGTAAATTAACCAGAGAGAATCGATCATTTCAAGTATCTGCCAACTTTTTTCAACACTCTACTTTTCACAGAATACAAAGTCTCTATAATGTTAACTTTCACGATCTTTTTTTCACAGTCTATTCTCGTTGTTTTTATGTCAGCTCTGCACTGTCTTAACATAGCTTCTCACAATGTGCAGATTCTTCCCTTTCCGTCTTTCAGGAAGGTTTCTGCATAAATGTGTATATTCCCTTTTATTTTTCACTTTCTTTCTATGATCCACGTCTTGTTACTTTATTCTTCCCATTTTGCGCTGAATAGTTTTTTTCTGAGCATTTTCGCTGTTTATTTGATTGTTCTTAAAAGTGCCTATATTGTATTTTTTGTATTGTTCTATTGTTATTTGTTGTTTTTATTGTTTATTTGTATTGTTTGAAGTCTGCGTGCACCTGCACTAAGACCTCTTGGTTGTTCAGGGCACGTTATATAAATGATTGATTGATTGGTTGATTATTATTTTCTTAGCACGCGCAGATACACAAGGACAGAGAAAAAAGGAGAGAAGACGCACCCGAAATATGCAGCTTTGCAAAAGTTCGGAAATGCCGCGAAAGGCAAACCAGAAATTAAGAGGATGAGGAATTAAATAAGGTGCTCGTTTTGCATGTATGTTCACCCAGTGCTTGAACTCAGGAGCAACTTATACGCTGGACATCCTGATTATAAACATCATTCGCTTGTAATCCTCGAGAGAAGAGACAAGCTTTAGGATTTCGTTTAGGGCTGCCGCAATTTCTGGTAACCAAGGTTCTGTGTATGGAAGCAAGGCTTCTTTCGCTTGCTATTCGGTTTTAATTGTTAGTAGTGCAGTCCTTTCTAAGATTGTATGAATCACCCGTTAGGCGTTCAAAAACACTTTTCATCGTGCATCCTGACCTGTTTTTTGGAGCATATTGGCCAAGATTTCAAACACTTCATACTTTAGTTACACAAAGCCTTCTTGATAAATAAGCGTTCAAGTTAATAACCTGTGTGTAATGAGTAATAGCAACAACTCCATATTTCCAAGCAATGCTAAATTAATGTCACTCCACCGATAAAATGCTACATTAGTGATTACCTTACACATATGCAAATAAAGACAGTCATAGCAACGTATGCTTCACAAAGTAAAACAAAATGTGAGATTGGAATTTGTCCTCCCGTTCTAGATTGGTCGTTTTCTCTTCGCCTTTCAAATTTTGTGTCCATCTCCATAGCAGACTTTTTCGCGCTCATTCTAGCTCCATGTGTTACGGGAAGCGTAACAGTATAGTGATGCTGAAAATTGGCATTTCTATGCCGGCATTCAAAGGGCTACTTTTGTGCAGTCTGGGACCACAGCAACAGAGCGTGGTCTACTGTACGTACGATAAGAGCACGGGGGCGGCATATTGAGCGTACGAAAGCAGGTGGAGGGTCAAACGCAATCAGGGTGTCGAAAAGTAGTAAGGGATGACGGCCGATGACAAGATAAAAGGGGCAGTAGCCGGCAGTTTTATAACGTAATGAGTTGTAGGTAAAGGTGACGAACGGGAGAGTAGCCCCACCGTGGTGGTCTAGTGACTTAGGTACTCGGCTGCTGACCCGCAGGTTGCGGGATCGAATCCCGGCTGTGGTGCCTGCATTTCCGATGGAGGCCGAAATGTTGTAGGCCTATGTGCTAAGATTTGCGTTCACGTTAAAGAACCCCAAGTGGTCGAAATTTCCGGAGCACTCTACTACAGCGTCTCTAATAATCATATGGTGGTTTTGGGACGTTAAACTCCACATATCAATCAATCGAACGGCAGAGTAACGTCCCAATTGGTGTGCATGGTCGTCCTAAACGAACATGGAAAGCATGTCCGCCCGTGTATGGTTGATGCGTTCAGTAAGTCTTCTAGTGTGAGGATGGTAAGAAGTCATGAAGTTGTGCAGAGTAGCACAAGATCGAAGTAGGTCGTCAACCACAAAAGACAGGAAGCATCGACCACGGTCGATGCTTCCAAGTAAGAAGAAGCGCCATGATGAAAGATGATGTAGTGGAGAATTAAATCTGTGACGTCCATCAATGCAGAGCAGAGTAGAAGTCTGGGCTTGGCTAGTTCAAACCAGCCTCCCTGCTGTCGCTGTCATTCACTGGTAGCCAGTAATATGTTCTTTGCTATGGAGTAAACATAATGGCCACAGGAACAAGTCAATACATAAACAACGATACTAGAATGTGGAACTTTGTAGAACATGCCCTGTGTATTGCCGTTAAAAAATAAACTAAGAGTTCAATAACGTTATGTAGGATTCTATGTCCAACAACCACGATGTGATTGTTAGGGACGCTGAAGTGGAGAGATCCAGAAATTCTGACCATCTGGTGCTCTTCAACGAGCACTGACATCGCACAGTACGCGGGCTTCCAGTATTTTACCTTCATCGAAATGACACTCCACTGCGCCAGGTTTAGAACCTCGCGACCAAGACTATAACCAAGAAAAAGAGTTGGGGGGTTCAAGCCCCCACTGGGAATTTCATTTAGCTGGCATATATATATATATATATATATATATATATATATATATATATATATATATATATATATATATATATATATATATATATATATATATATATATATATACAAGCAAATGCACTCACGATCATAAATTAGGCATATTTTACCTCCCCTCCCCTCGACCTTCTGCCTTCTGGTCAGCAGCTGAATGCTGTAGCCGCTAATCTACCATGGCGGGCCTGAGAGTTGAATAAAATGCCCCTAAAGATGCCATACAAAAGCATGACGAAGAAACTCGCTTGTTTATCATAGGCAGGAAGTGTTCAGTTTGTGCGATGAAACAGGATGATTCAGTGCGGAATCGAACACAATCACAAACAAAATAAGCAACTAGATGATGCGCTCGGACGCCTGAAATGTACAGAAAACAAAAATAAAACGTCTTTGTAGAACGCTGACGCATTGTCTTACGGCTTTCATTCCACTTAGAAGTGTGGCAGCTTGGGCTAGTTGGTATGGCATGACGATAGTTATAGCGCGAGAACAAAACGACGACACATAGACAAGAAGGACACGAAAGAGACGCGAGAACAAAACGACGACACAGAGACAAGAAGGACACGAAAGATACTTTCGTGTCCTTCTTGTCTCTGAGTCGTCGTTTTGTTCTCGCGCTATAACTATCGTCATTTCATTCAACGAAGTGATTACCCACGCATTGTGCAGGCGCTAGAAGCATTTGGGTAGGGCTTGGAGGTTGACACCATAGGCGACGGAGACCAGGGCGAGTTTAATTCTACCTTTGCTGAATGAGTAGAGACGGCTTTAGGCTCGCTCTACTAGTGTAAAATTTGGCGCTGTAGTGAAAAAAAATTAGGTGTGCTCGACTTATACATCTCGGCATCGCTCGCATCGCACACACTCCGGCCAAAAGGTGGTGTTGAGGGTGAGGGTGGCGGTTGCCGCTATAAAATAATCAAAACGCTCTGATTGATTAATTCACTTAATTGAAAGACGGAAATTGATTTTGATTAATTGTTTATTGATTTTGTCATCCTTATACGTGTGGACTGCTGGGTAGCAGGACTGAACTAAAGATCGTTGGATGATCAAGCCGGCTCGTTAATGCTGCGTTCAGCGTGGTAACTTAGGCTTATTATGTTTGAACGACTCAATCTAGCTTACGCTAAACAGTTTCGAAAATGATTGCTGAACAGTCACGTTATGCTGACGTCCGGGAAGGCGGTTGAAAACACGTGCAGCTATCATACGCTGAAAGAGTTGGGAATGCAGCCTCTGAACCGCGCATATACATGACTGCTTTAGACGAACAAAATGAACATTATCGCCCCATTTGCATCACTTTATGCCTTCTCGATTATAAGGTATAATATTAGCCCTAGAGCCAATATTTAGCGATCCACCCGGCATCGCACATGCATAGTCAAGCACACTTGATACAAAGACACAATCACCGAACACTCTGTTTCCATCGTCCGTATGCGTGCATGAACGTGTCTTGTCCGCGCTGATTCATCTTTATCGCAATTAATTAACTAGCCTTCTAGCACATACCCCAAAAGCCTATAAATAGCTATATTAGGCGCTTTGGTTAGTCGCCCAGTGAAAGCTTGCACGGGGGAAAGACAAGTGCCATGTCTTCTGGCTTGCCGAATCAATGTACAAACGAACTGCTGATGACAAAAGCATTAAAATAAAGAAAGCAACGAAAAAAAGAAAGTGTCGTTCATTATTGCTTTGTTCCAACAATTTTGTTTCTGTTTTAGAAGTGGCTCACACACTAACAAGCTGTATAAATTTTCGACAGCTTGAATTTGATAACTCTGTAGGCTTTATGTGCCATTTCTAAATACTGATGCAGTGCTGTTACACTTCTTTAAGAATTACGGCATTAAAGTGATGCGTTGATCCCATGTCTCTTAGAATCAGCGTGCAATTCATCTTATGGGCGTCGTGTCTGTGTCTCCTGGTGTAAGTGGCCTGGCTTTCTTGAAGGACTAGTACATGCTGTAGATCTTGTGAAATACATCTAGATAGGGCACTTAATGTCAATTCCGAGGAATTTGTTTCGTTCATCCCAGTGACTACATCTTTTTTTTCCCTTTCGCACCTATGTCCATGGTTGCACTTCTTGTTTTCATTTATCTTTTATTTATCTTTTGCTCTGGTTATTTAAGCAGCCTTCTTCGCGCATGCATGAATAATTTTTCCTCATTTTCTTTTATTTTTTAAGAATGTTTAAACGGAGGGGGACGAGGGGAGGCTCTCATTTTTCCTCTGAGGGTATGTTCCTTTTTTTCAGCGATTTATAATTTTTCTTGAAACTCTTTTAAATGTTATGAGGATAGCTGACGACCATCCCAATATACCGTAATGTTGTAGTAGGAGTGAATGTAATGTTGTAGCATGAGTGAATGGACGACCTAGCATAAATGTCGACGAATACTGATCGAGTGTGCCGACGTGCGTATGGATGTGTTCACGTTTGTGATGCTAATTATTACGGGCGCTACAGTCTTCTTTTTTTGTTTCGGTCATTTGCTCGTCCTGTTTCCGTCAAATGCGGTGTCAGTGCCAGCAATTTATAGCGTAAAAGTTCGTTCGGAAACAACATCTGTGGTTCTGGGGAATGGTTTGTTTGCGCATTACATTGAAGTCCTTTAGAGACTGCCACATTTGCTCTTGAGTGTACTTTACGTTCACTAAGCTTGATCGCGACTGAGTTGAGGCACATACTAACACAAAACGAGCTAGTGAAAATGATTGAGTTCGAAAATGATTGAGTTCAACGTTCCAAAGCAATTCAGGCTATGACAGGCGCCGTAGTGGATCTCTGTAGATGATTTCGGCCAGCTGGGGTATAACATGCACTGGCATCGCACACAACACGGGCCTCCGTTGAAATGCGACCGTCATGCCCGGCACCGAAACGCGCTTCCTTCGCGTAATCGTTTCTAAAAAGTTGATATTTTAGCATTCCATTACAGGCATCCTGAGTTGTTTCAAAATTTGAACATACTTCATCCGGCTGAATAGGTTTGTTCTGAGATGTTTCCGTCTAGAGGCATTGAGCTTTAGGTGAAAACAGTGACACACTGTTCTTTGTATTATCGTGCAGATTTTTCGCATACTTTCATTTTCTTTTCTTTTATTGTTGTCGTACTTGTAAATCACGTTAGTCTTCTTTTGCTTCCATCGAGAGTATTCAATTTACCGTCTGCGTCACAGTCTTCCGTTCTGGTGTGTATTTACACGTTCATTTATCTTACACTAGGTCGCCAATTTTTTTGACCTCTTCCTGAGTCTTCTGTCAGAGTTCTTAAGGTCAACGGTTCCTACAGTGCCTTCTGTAGTGGTTGCTGCCATGGAGAATACGGCAGAGGCTGCGCTCCAGTGTAAAAAAAAAGTTAAGAAAAAAAAGGGCATGGATATGAAAGGAGCAGGCAGAAAAAATTATGCTTCTCAAGTTCGTTTTCCAAAAAAAAACAGCATCACCAGTGTTTTTGAAGTCGACTGTATGAGGACAGCCTTTCCCAAAAATACCTAATATCCCGCACTTTGGGATGTCTTGATCTCGCATCACATACAGTATTCTATGCCGTGATAGTCATCAGCTGCCTGTCCTTTGCTCTAGCACCCATCCTGTTTTTCTCAAAAGCGACAAGTCATATCTTCCCAGATTCACTTGAAGTACTCTAAAAAAATTCTCTTCATGGCAGCTGTCAGCTAAAATGTTTTGCTCTTTAGTTCTTAATGTATATGAAGAATTCCCAAACCAAGTTTTCAAGTAATGATATATTGGCCTAGTATTAGAGGTTATTCGCGACTCCATTTGAGCACTCACCCCCTAGCGGCCATGCCTGGACACGATGCTAACAGGGTCAAGCTTGAAAAGAGATAGATTACCATGGTACGCGCGTCGAGAATTGGCTGCATAACTCCTTTATTTTCACCATGCCACACGCGTGAGCCCGAAATAGAAGGAAGTGATGTACAAAAACCATTGCTGTGTGCCGCAATGCATGGAATCGTGGTGGAAAGATGGCGAGGTGTCGTTCTAATATTTCCTGAAGCATGCAGACGAGGCGCGATAGAGATTGACGGAAATAAAAAACGTACGCATGCAATAAAAAAAAGGTGACGGACACTGCGTTAGTTTGTACTAATAGATTCGCTTGCGATGACCTAATTCTCCTTGAAGAGCACACCAGTATTTAGCGTGTGTGAATTCTTTTCAATATTCAGGCTTCTCTAAGTGCGGGGTGTATAGTTTCTGTTATCTAAGCACGCGCTTCAGTAAATTTATTGCGTTACGTGCGTGACTATTTTTCGCATATGTTTATTTCCAGCGCAAGTCATATTGCTACACATTCTCACTTCAAGGTTCTGTAATCCTTCAACGGAACGTTTTTTTTTATTTCGCAGGTGTGTATATACACGTACACGATTAAAGGCGCGCACGAAGGGCGCGTTCGCATTCGAAGGTCGAACAAGAGATTTTTTGTAAGCACTCGACCTTAATTATTAGAAACCTAATAACATAGATCAATGAAGGAAAAGAATGGAGCACTAATATTACGATAGAAATCGTGATTTGCCTCATCTCAAGATACAAATGGCGCAGGCATAGCTCCGTTGTGTAATCAAGTGAATGGCATGTGTATTCAGCTTTTGACGGGAAAGCGGAACTCAATGAGATACATGCAATGGGCAGCGCGAGTCGCAGCGTATATTTACCTCGAAAACTGCTATGGTCTTGCTTGTATACCAGTGTAGCAACGCAGCGCAAAATTGCTAGCACTGTTCGGGGAAGCCCGCTGCATATGACTGGTCGTCTTCTTCAACCTCGGGCTCGCTAGACAGGTTCTTATACTTAAAGTAAGTCTGATGTGGTTCACCGAAGAAGCAATATGTTTGCGCGCCCAGTGCAGTTATTTCCGCTGTATGGGCACTGAAATCTTTAAGCCGATGAGAATGAGGTGGTCCGGAAACTTCAGCACCGCGTCAAGCGAAAGTGCCGCGTTGACCCTGTTAAGCGTAGCCATCTTTGGTTTTTCCACCAGTGTTGCGAGCACACGGAGCGTTTTATGGAGTAGCAAATCGCCTCACGAATCAATCACAACAAAAACTTTGTGAATCCATCAGGTACGAGAGGAGTTACCAGGCTTTGTCGCACGCTTTGAGCGCCTTTTCTCTTCTGTCATGAAGACGAGTAGGCTGGAAGCTACACAGGGAAAGATGTCAAGAGGTAGAGGAACTGCCTCATGCACGCGTCATGACCTTTAGCGCTCCTCATAAAACGTGATCCCGTTCTTCCGGTTTAATTCCAGTGCGCGCTATAGTGTCGCTGCTGCGTAATCTTAACCCACTACAGAGCGTGGTGTCGGGACCTTGACGACACCATGCTTCAAAAAGCGCATCTGATTCTAACGTGGCTGTTGGTTCATGTAAGCTATCAGCGAAAAGCTGAAATTGGTTGTATGGCGACAAATCTGTTGTATGAGGCATACGCAGTCATGTAGACAACTTGGACACACTTGGATATGTTCACTAAGACATAGCTTTGAATCTATCCGGATGCTTATTGTCGTGACAGCATTAAAGAGATAGTTTCGCAGAAATTCCGGTGCAGGCGTTAGTAATTATGAGTCGATGGCCGAAAAAATTGAGAAAGATGAAAATAAAATAAAGTCTAAAAACTTCTGTGTCGTTGTGGGGTTCAAAACCGGGTCGTTTGCGCAGCGAGCGCGTGCTCCACCACACAGACTCGAGCCTGCTCGTGCCATAGTGAAAATAACTTTCTCTGCTTGGAAATGCAGTCAAATTAACTTCCTTGCTTTACAAACAGAGGCATCCTTATATATGCTTCACAAGAAAACACAAAATATTTCAGTAATAGTAAGTGGTACACGCATACATTTCCACGGGGCGCCAGAATACGTGATTATCATAATGCCTTCATGGTTTAAAGCCTGTCATCTACTACGAAAGGTACACACGTTACTGCGCCTATTCTTTTAAGGTCACGCCGTGGGTGCTTAGCAAGTTCGAAAAGATTTGATGCACTAAGTGTTTGAAGTACGCATCAGGCACAGCGTATCACTGTCGCTTTCAACTTTTTAAGGCGAAGCTTAAGGGTCCCCTGAAATTTATTGAATGTTCATTCCATTTTCGTTTTTAATCCTCTCAATTCGTCGTACTGACATTTGAGAGACAGAGAGAGAATACATTTCTTTCAGGAACGCATTCTCACTAATCCAGGTTACCATTGTTTTCGCTTGGAGTGGCGCCTGAAACCAAATATCACCGTGTGCCAGAAGGTTCAGATTAGTTTCTGTGTAACCAGAGCCCTCTGAGCTTAATAAGACATTTCCACACCAGACCGGAAATGGCCGTCTTGCTTGAGTTTGAGTATTTGGTCGCCGCCAAACTCATCACGTTTTCCCTCTGCTGATATTTCTATTGCAGCTCGATGGTAAGGCTTGTAGACGAGAGTATCAGAGAAGCCCGACTGATCAGGATGGGACACACTAAATGTGTGTTTTATTCTGTCCTTGTCCAGATCCTTTCTTTTAGTACAAAACGACTTGCGTGCTGCTCCGATGAGCTACGTTAATCTTAATACTGCGACGGATGGGCCACCCTTGTTAGACATACCTTCTAGATGAGGTGGAATCAATAAGATAAGCCGTCCGTATACGCTGTGGTCCAATCAGTAAGGTCAAGTGAGGTGAACAGATACGTTTTGGTGAATATATATTTTCGGTGGCTATTTCGAGACGGCTCCTTTGAGAAAGAGAGCAGTGAAAACCACCCCTTTAGTCCTTACCAAAAAAACATCAAGTAAATTACAAAAAAACGAAAGCTGTTTTGCAGGAAGTGAGGACCCCGGGTGCGAAGGTAACTGATCTGCTACTGTGAAAGAGCTCTGAGCTGTGCTGAGTAGGACTGCGTTCAAAATGCTAGGAAAAAGAATATCCCCAGGGCAGGTAAGTGCAATTTTAGAAGAGTAGTGTGGTCTTCTGGGCCAGTTGGTACGAGATGAAAGTGTGATGAAGAACTCCAGCGCGTTATAAAGCCACACTTACAGCTAATGTTGGCGAAAAAAACACAGCATTCATTAGAACTTTGCCACGCGTGCGTATACATAAAACCAAATGCAGTGAAAATCTGAAAAAAAAACTCAAGTGGAGTAAAAGAAAAAAAAAAGCAATTTTGGGGAGAAAGCGTAGCAGGCTGGTAAAAGAAACAAGTGAAGCGTTCACTATCAGAACATTAGGTGCTCACTTATGTGGGTGGGAACCTTCGGTCTACCTCACAAATAAGAAGTTTCTATTTCTGACAGAACTCTAATATCACCACGTAGTGCACGCGTTAAGGTCTGGTTTGAAAAAAATAAGGGGGGGGGGGGGTTGGAAGCAAGAGCGGACTGTATTTTCACGTTTTTCACTGCATTTGCTTCTTTACGCTTGCATGATGACATTATAGTTATTGTCGTGGTCGGAATATCAGGAGTGTGTGTACCGAGAAATTTAAGAAATAATGAAAGACGTAATAAGGAGAGCGAGAACGAATAGCTCTGTTTTAGAGATTAGTCAGCGAAAATGAACAGGCAATAGCAACTATACCTATTATTGCCTTTTAATTTTTAGTCGGGCAGCTAACTAAAGAAAAAGAGTGGTGTATTGTTTGTGGCCAGCCTGCAGATAATTCGATACTAGATTATAGTGCGATCTGAATGCGCTATATTTTTATGCAGATAAACTACCACCTGATAAACTACACGGTAATTTGAGCGTATGCCCTGACCTCAGAAGCTAATGAAGAGATAGAGAAATTCTGTGGAGGCTGCAGATTGATCAGGAAAAAAGAAAAAAAAAAGCAAAGCTTGCACTAAGCCGCTCTAGCCTTGAAACAGCAAAACTAGACAATTTCGAAGACTAATCAGTTGGTTTTAGGTTGTTTATAGGCCTAAAATAGGTGATGTAGGTTGTTAATAGGTTTGCTTGTAAGTCATTGCTAGACTCTTCCTAGGCCATGTTGGGTTGTTTCTTCGTTCATTCTCAGCGCAGATAGGTTCGAGTTAAGACAGAGTCACATACACGACACTGATGTTCAAACTTCAGAGAAAGCAGATGGCGCTGAAACCATGCATTCGCATTTCTTGCAAATATAGGGGAACGTCGTCGTTGGCATCAGCCTTCTATCGCTTCGGAGTCTCCTCGCAACCGCCGGTGCCTTTCCCGTTCCGTACGTGTACTCGGGGACTTCAGCTCCCCGCCATCGCTTCGCAGTCATTTGTTTGGCTAACTGTTTCCTTTTTAAATTTTAGCGGACCAATGGGGAGTAGTGGGATTTATCCCATTTCTTCAGCGCATACCTGTTTATGGTCATGACAGCGTTTTTCATAGGCCACAAGCATGAATCACGACTCATTAAACATCTTACCTGTAACAATGATCTGCTAAAGAGGCTAGGTGACTTCATGCAATACTTTGCGATGAGACAGCACCAGATATTACACGTAAATTTCATTTGGGTGACCACAGGTAAACCGGCAGCCACACGATCAACTTTGCATTTGCCAGCAACCTATTTATGGTACGCAACACTTTCTTCAACCAGTCCCCATTCCACCTATGCACTTGAACCACCCAAGCTGGTCATTATGGAAAAGGGAGAGAATACATACTAACAAACAATAAACAGAAAAGCTCGGTAAACAATTTCAAAACCCTCGCTGGAGTCAACTGTGAGACAGGTTAATGAATAGCAAGTAGCAGCTTGGAGTACTGGACTATATATACGCTAAACTAAATAAAGTCGGTTATAGCTGTTTGTTACAACCTTGTTTGTGTACCCTTTGAATATAAGGTTACTGATAAGCAGTCAATTCCTAGTTTGGGGTCTCATAGGGAAGATACCGGATAAACGTGGGAGTGATATAAATATGGTGTAAAGTGCAAAAACACATTTCGAGAAAGAAATGTGAAGGAAAACTCTGTTAATCTCCAAGAAAGCAGGTAACGCAGCGCAAGGAAAGAGGATGGCCAATTCAAAGATTGACGTGGTATATGGAAGCGGAAAAAATGAACTAGCACAGATAAAAAAGGAGGCCAAAGAGCGCAATGTAAGGAAACTGAGAAGAGCAATTTGTAAACAAGAAAGATCTTCAGCAAAAGGGAATAAAATCACATGTGTTTTTCGACATAGTCTCGATGTGCCCACTAACCCGCAAGTAAGGCCTCTTACGATGGGTAGGACAAAGAAACAAAGTATTACACTGAGGAAGGATTTTGTGTAGACTGCGGACATTCAAGTATAGAGCCACCATTGTTAGACGAAGAGTCAATATGGGCTATACAGCAACTGCCTCCAGGTAAAGCAAGCCGGCCAGAGAGTATAAGAGGCACACAGACCAGAATCAGCGAAGTACACTATGTCAACATATTTTGAAGATAGAAAGCGTCCGGTAGACTGGAAGAGATCTGCTTTTATACCTCTGTATAAAGGAAAAAAAATGATTGGAAAAGTGCCTGCTGTTGAACCATCGCCTTAATATCGTATTAAGCTCCAACCTAGGGTGCCCCCGAGGTTGAGCGCTCGTGAACACCGTCTCAGAAAATTATGAGTTTATTAACGACGATAGTCTTTCTTGGGAACCTTCGGCGCGAAAATTTTGGTTCGTCTGTCTGTCTGTACATTTGTTTGTTTGTCCACTCTTAACGCCACCAGGTATTTGAAGCATGCAGCCGACTCTATCCGCAGCGACCACCAATGTTGATCAAGGTTTAGCGTTTATACTTGTGCAATTGTCAATTGAAAAGCAATTATTGCACATGTCCGGGGCACCATAATAACGCGTATATATTCTGAATGTGCGCATTTTACTAGAAAAAGCATAGATAAGTAATCTCAAGGAATGTAGCGCTTATCACGCTGCGCTGACCGTGCAGGGCTTGCACGAAACGGCAAGTGTTTGCGATGCTTTCCTAAGACGAGACGGTGGTGGCCCCTACCCGTCGCCTTGCGTTCTACTTCTTATTACCTCAGAGACGGGCGCGCACACCAGTCTCGGAGCCACGTGTTTCGTTTTCCGAGAAAACTGCGGATGGCGCTCATGTCTCACGTGTGAGGCGACTTGATGCACTCGTTCGCCTCCGCTGCACATTCGAGACACTCTTACGCAGCGCGTCCAGAATACAATTCACCAATTTTCTTGAGCAGAACATCAAATAAATGTTTTGTTCCCTCTCTCCACACGCAAGACTATCGTCTTTCGACGACATTTGCAGATTACATGCAGATACGGGGCCATTTCTTTCAGTAATTTATTCCTGAAAGTATCACAGAAAAGGCCAGTACTATATATGGGGAAAGATGGCTTCGAGGAGAGAGAGTGTGTCAAGAAAAAAGAAAGGCTCCTGAGTGGGGATAGGCGTTTGGTTTGACACCCTAAACTGGACATAAGGAAAAGAAGGAATGAAGAATGGAGTTTGATCGGAGAGTGTATATTGACGCCACAGTTAGTCACCATTTTCTGCATGGGGTGACAGATCAAGCAGGTGTCAGAAAGGGTGCTTTACCGCAGACCACATTGCGAATATCAGGTGGTTCATAAAAAAATCAACAGTATATATTGCAGCATTTCAATTGTGATGATGATAATGATGATGATGATATAATATTATAACAATATATCTGAGGTTTATTTAACATCCCCAAACCAAGACATCAATATATCGTGGTTCCGAAAATTTTATTCACCTGGGGTTCTTTACATCCACCTAAACCTAAGCGCATTGACCTCAAGCATTTTCGTCTCCACCGAAAAGGCGGCCGCCGCGGCCGGGATTTGATCCCGCGACAAAAGTAAGCGATAGTAGACGCGCAATACCAATCTATCATAATCAATAAAACAATAAAGCTTTGAAGAATATCAACAATGTTTCAACAATTTTTAAACATATTGAACAACTAAACTTTCTGGCACTTTCATGAGCTTTCACGTTCTTTACGATTAATTTTTGTCGCCTTCTCCTTCACTTTCGTTGGACGTATAAATCACGCCCAGTCCAATATTTTCAATATATTATCCTGGCATGCGGCGAAATGGAGGGTTGAATTACTTCTGTTTCCCTCACGTGCTTCGTAATAGGTATTTTCGCAATGGGGTTTACATATTTATTGTCACTACCAAATAACAGTGAACCCATATAATTTCAACATGCTTCTTAAAATCCTCAACTACTTACTGCTTCCATCGCTGTTGGTATCTTAACATAATAGAAAGCCTCGATTGTCAATGAACGCAATGTACGAAGGTTAGTTATTTTTTAGTATTTTCATTTTCGTCACTGATGGTATGAATATCACTTTCTAAACATTCCCCTCTGAAACCCGGCTTGTTCTCTGTTTTGTATTCTATAATACATTGTGGATTTTTTCGTTCAATATTGAAAGAAAGCTAGCATTCTTTGATTACATTGCATTCTTTTATATATATATATATATATATATATATATATATATATAATATCGCAGCTTGCACAAAGTCGTGCAAAGCTGTCAGAGCAAAGCTAGAGCTGGCCGGCACATATAGCTGAGTATCCTTTTTTTTTGTTTCCTTTCTTTCTATCCATTTGTATCTTTAAATTTTTTTCTAGCTATTTCTCTTTACTTCTCTGTCTCTATGTGCTCGCTCTCCCATCCGGTTGAGAGATCAGGGTTGACAAGTCAGCTCACGTGTTTTGAGGGGAAAGCACAAAAGGAAGAAGAGGACGAAGTTAAAAATAATAAAAACAACTCGTGCCGGTGCATGAAGATGATAGTTTTCTAACGCCACATCAGGTTACCTAATAACCCGGATTTTTCGGGGATGTCCCTACTTTTTGGGCACCATCCCGAGCCTCAATTCGTTCTTGCCGGGACAGCTACATGTCCCGGATCAGTTCAAAACCATTCAATATAAACCTTTTGTTATACAACGCGTGCCCAACAACGCGCGTCACACTTAGGAGCATGAAGATAGCACAAATCGCACACACAAAGCAATGCTGCAGCGCCCAGCGGTGGTTACGAGAAACTTCAGCCACTTCAGCTGAACTTCTTCGTGAAGTCCGACAATCTTTACTACTATAGTAGTAAAGATTGTACGATAGTACATGATCATGTGCTATAGTACATGATCCAGCGAGAAGTGCTGCGAACAGCACGTAGCCAGCTGAGGTGCTTCAATAGGCGGCAGCTATAAAAAACAACAGCAAATTCATGGGTAAGATACCGCAATAATGCGAAGTCATTTTTTCTGGCTCGCTAAATTATTGTGCGCACCCCCCCTCGCCCCTCCCCGTCTCGACTTCTTCAATTGAAGAGTTGGTAACTCTAACAACACATCAAAGAAAGTTTCGAACCCTCTCACCCATATAAAGAACTATACTTGCTACTTCTTTTTTATGCCTGTTGCTTTAAAACGTTTGCTCTTTCTGTCCATTTCTTTATTCGTCCTTTCCGCTCTTTCTTCCTGTCTGGTTTTTTTGTTGTTTTTTGTATCTTTGTTTCTCTATCATCTTCTGTAGACGGTCGCTTGCCTTCTTTTTCTGGGGTTCTTCCCTATTCCCGACTATACTGGACCTTCATAAAGTTCTTTCATGCATCTGTCTCTTTCTTATTTTTCTCTCTTTCTTTATCTCTGCAGTCATCATCTTGCATTTTATCTCTTGCTTTTTTTTCTTCCCTTTTTATGTTTGTTTTTATTTCCTTCTTCACCACACTCTCTCTGTACTCGTTCTCTCAGCTTTCCCTCTCTCCTTAGAACCCTCACAACTCCTCTCCTACCACTTCCCTTTCCCGCCACCTTGCTATACTTTTCTATACAAGGATTTGTTTTGCTCTGCCAGCGTGCCTGGATAGCCGAATGCTTAGGGCACTTGCCTTCGGGTCGTATTTACGCGGGTTCGAATCTCGCCGCGGCAAAAAAAAATTTCGCCAAAAGTTCCTTTCTCTTTCTCTTTTTCTATACTCCTTCTCTCACCCATAAGTCTATTGCATCATCCACCAGTCAAATTCGCGCACATCTTCCAGTAGCAAAGAAGAAGAGGAAGCTGATGTACAATAGGGCGAACATGGCACGTGCCGGTTCATGATGAAGATCGTATTCTATCTGCTGCCCATGACCAAATTCAGACTCATTAGCTCTGCTGCAAAATTATTAGCTTTCTTGTAAAGTCGCTGACGCGCTTGAGGTCATGAAGCACTGCTTACAAGGGATGCAAGCTCCGCCAGTAACAATCCTTCTGTCGTGAGTGATACCGACTCTCAGTCCAACTGCTGTCCTTTTTTTTTTCTTCTGGTAATGTCTGGCAAAGGCCTTATGATGTCATCTTTGTTTCGTTAGGTCGTCTTCGTTTACTTTAAAGCTTCACCGACTCGTGTTTGTTCTGGTCTTAGATCTCTTGAGAGCGAGAAAGCAGACTTTGTGTCCAGTTTTTGCTATACGAGGAGAGTTCCATAGTTCCTACTTTTACACTTTATTCTCAGCCAGTTTTTTCTTCTATTATTTTCTAATATACCCAAACATTAGAGTGCAAGGAAAAAAATTGTATAGATCAAAGAAATATTTCCGCCATGCCTTACTTTCTATGGGTTAGGTTTTCTTTTTTCTACAGTGCTTGATGGTTAAAAATTTCATTGTTGGGATTTGCCTGCCTATACAAATGCATATTTGTAAGGTGTAACATTAGAGTGGACACGGAATTAATTTTGTTCTCTTGAGATTCTACTAACATGCTGAAACTTGTAAAATAATATATTAATTTCTAAACGAGACAGAAATTTCAGAGGCGGCCTAAGGTGAAACTGCAACGCTATGCAGGATCGCCCGAGCTTCGCGAAAACCAGCGAAAACTCGGTATCTTTCCGATGTCTGGCGACAACCCCATTTGAGTCAGTCAACATTGCGAAAAGTCAAATCCACCCCTAAGCGCGCTGCGTTTCATTGGTTACGATGAAACCACCATCGCGTCAAGGACGGTCGACAAAGTTTGGTGGTGTTTTCAAACCAGAGTCATCTTCTTTCATTTATTTATTGTTCCACTGAATGCAAAAGTGCACCCATGGAGTACAAGTGTCAGAAGCTTTTTCTGATGATAAATGTGAAAATAACGAGCTGTTTAAGTTCACTTTAAAGGTTATAATGCCTGCGCTGTGTTTGCTTTAAAATAATCAGCACGGTGGCCTCTGAGATTCGTTCTGGCCGAGCGTTTCACAACATCGTCACCGTAGGTAAACCTGAGGCCACGTGTTCATCATCATGGTCAGCTTGTACCTTCTTGAGCGCTGCTCGGCCAGTGCGCGCCTTCTTCGTCGTCTTCCTCGTCCGCTAGCCCCCGAGCTGGTGCGGCCAGCTGATTAGCTATTTGGCTGGGCGGTATTCTTGACAAGTTAGGCCAGGACATGTTATAACCATGGTAATTAGGCCAAGTCGTGATGAGACTGAGGTAATTAAGCGACATCCTAATATACCATGGTAACGAAGCCGTGTGAAGGTGTACCGTGCTAACCAAAGTATACTAGTTGATGCACTAACTAAACCTTGCTAATTAACGCAACGTTATTCATGAGCACGCTAGGTAAATCGTTGAGTAGACCTTACTGACGTAGTGACTATTATAGTCGTGCTAATGAATATTACGTAAATAACTTTACACCAATGATGATCTTGTTAATTGCACTCGAGAAAAGAATTACCGTTTTAAGAGAGAACCAATTTAGACAAAACTGTTCAGTGTTAAGTTCATTAAGCCCTAGGTAATTAGTATAATCAAAAGTGAAACAGCTGATGCGGCATTGAGAGGATGACCTAATCAAAAAGCTGGCGAAGCGAGGTTATAAAAAGCTTCTCTATGGCTCCAATTTTGCTCAAGTAGTGCAAGATGACCAAATTACTTACTTAATTACTGCTGCTTGGCGTCCACCAAATCAAACGCTTGACAGGCACACATGCACCATGACAGTCACAAGCTGAACTGGGGCATTCTCCGAAACAACGAGCTCGTGACGTGAGTTCACGCGTCAATCAGTTTGATTGACAGACGCCCATGGCGAAAATAAGGTCCGCCCACCACTTTTGCTCTTGCCGAGGAGAAGTGCTCACGCCGCAACGCCAGCGAGCAACACGATTTCAGATTTATCGCGCAGACCTTGTACACATGCACGCAGAAGTAAAAGATATATCATCACGTGGACCCGATGTATCGCGTTCAATTTCACCGCGCTCACGACGTATCTTCTCACAGCCGCGCCAGGGGGAGGAAACTCCTTATAGCTCCCATGTACTTGCTCTCTGCAGCGGTAGTGCCGATTTTACCACTGGCGGTTGCCGGGCATCCTACTATAAATAAATCACGAACAGAAAATTTCTTTCATTACGTCACTGGTGACGTTTCAAAATAGAAGGAAAGGACGAAAAAATTTACAGTAGGAGGATAACGCGAAAACCCTCCTTTCCCACTTCGCATGCAAGCGGATTGCGTTCGTGCTTTCTTTCAGGTCTGCTGGCTGCTTCGGCAATATGGCCATTCGTAAAATTTTGTTAACTTTTTTTTAATTTTGTTGTTCGTTATTTTCTGAAGGGATGAAAGTTGAGCTGACTGATTTCTGAGTAAGACAAAACTCTATCGGCACAAATAAAATGAAAATTTTATTGCACGCTTCGTATGATGAAGCAGACATACATGCGTAGTGTGAAAGCGCGAAACTATAAAAGCACCTTTAACTTACAACTTAGATACAAACTTAATGAGCAAACGTTGAATTCAGAATATCCAAACTAATGCTAACAATATCAGAAATCGTGAGTAGGACACGTCGTATTTGACTCAATCACGTTTGTTATGACGGTGCGCAGAGCTTCTTACGGAACTTGAATACCAAACGAGACTGAAGTTCAGAGGCTCGGAGAAGCGTCAAGTGATCAGAAGTTTTTCGAAAAAGAACGTCGCTAGAAACAGTGTTTCAGCAAATTGACTTGTCTTAGTCAGGGCAACAGCGTTGCATTGACGAAGAAAAATTTACTTTTCACTTGACAAACGTTGGCTCCATAAACATTCTTTGTAATAATTTTTAGAAGATTTCTGTCCATCACGTAAATTTGAGTGATACTATTAGAGGTAAGGACTCAAGTTTTGAAACCACGGTTACAGGAATTTCATAAGCAGGAAGCAGCCTATAATTACTTGACATCATTTGAACTACACAAAAAAGTAAAAGATACTAAAACTATGTAGCCATGCCAACTCGTATTCAAGCCTTTCAATAAACGAATTTTGCCGACAGAAGCTTGGCGGTCGCCTTCGACAATTAGTCAAGCGACGCTGCACTTCTTTCAGACAAGTCAGGCCTGCAGAAAACTGGGTTTACTCATATGTACTGATGCAAGATCAATACCTGCTCAAATAATGGGTGCAAATTCTTGTGCTCGCCCGTTGCCTTTAGAAAACGCTGAAAAACGTTCGCGTAACCAGAAATCCCGGGGTTAGCACACCGCAGAGCCACGGAAAACATGTGTTGCCCGATCAGGCCATCTTCGACGAATGCATGGTTGACTTCTTTAGTGTAGCTCACTGTGGCTTCCGTTCTCTGCCCGCCATAACTTGATGTCCTAATCTTTATTGTAGTTGACACGCCAACCGAGTGAGATAACTGAGCGCGATCCAACTTCTAGTATTGCTCAGTGAGGGGCGAGAAGTAGCGGAGGCAAGCGCTACGAACGCAATTCTATCACTTCCCGCGCTTCGCCTGATTTAAAATCCACAAAATATTAAATAATAAAACACATGTAAACAAAAGAGAAGTTTTTTATAGGGGTGTCAGTTTTTTTATTTGTAGAAACTTGTGAAAGCCAATAAATGCAAACATTCACAACAACTTCATTCTGTTCAACCGGATCTTAGGATGCCCGGCAACCGCAACGAGCATGCGCGTTGCCTCGCCGCGGTGGTCTGGTGGCTAAGGGACTCGGCAGCTGACGCGCAGGTAGCGGGTTCGAATCCAGGCTGCGGCGGCTGCATTTTCGATGAAGGTGGAAATGCTGTAGGCTCATGTGCTCAGATTTGGGTGCGTGTTAAAGAACCCCAGGTATTCGAAATTTCCGGAGCTTTTTATGGTGTTCCGGAAATATGGTGATTTTGGGACGTTAAATCGTACATATAAATCAATCGAGCGTGCATGTTCTTTGAATTCGAAACTAGCGCTGACTTTCCGGGGCATGGCCGCGTTGCCGCCATGACGTGGGCATCCCTGGTGAAAACCTGTCCTTATATTTATGTGCAATATTTTATAGAAGCGAAATGAGCCGCACGAAAGTGCTGCGTGCACATGTGTACCCTTGCTGCCTTCGAGAGTGCAAATTCGCATGCCACAGGCGGAACGAAAGAACATGCCCGAAAGAGGACAAACGCCCACGAACACGCTGTGAGAGGTGCCTGTTGAGCTGGCAAAAAAGAATGCGCGACAGTCAAGCCGACGGTCCTGCACGGCTCAAATGTTGACTGAATGGCGGTGCTGACGTGTTCGCATACGCTGTTTCTTTCATAACTGGCGCACGTGCCCACCATGCGTTTCGTTCGCCGCAAGCGTTCTTGTAGCCATTTGTTTCAGCGCTGCTATGACGCGCTCCGCACTGTCTTGGTGTCATGACCGCCGTAGAGTGAGCTCGGATCAAACTCGTCTGTCCGAGAAGCTTGGTCCATCTTGCATACAACCGCTGAATACTGGATGCGTAAGTTACCGCCTGCGTATGTTTGTTCAATAATTCGATCGTCTGTACAAAAGGAGCAGCCCTTTAAACCGGAACGACGGACACGCATCCATCTGAATCGGTATTTTTTTTCGTAGACGCTAAGAATGGTGGTCCCTTAAATAGTATCGGTGGGAACTAAACAACCATTCACCAACTTTAAATATTGATGGTGGTATCCAGTCAGAATTGAAGAGAAAAGACTAACTTATTCCAGCTTAAAATTTGCATTGCTCATGCAATCTTTATAATATTCTTTTTCGGACGTAAACTACCATTTGTTATATTTCTAAGGTCGCGATCAATTGGTCACAACAAAACTACAAAAATGCTTTTCTTACTTGTACATGGTACGTCGGAAAGTAGCGAAGTAAAACGGAAAAAACTAAAAATATACCAAGAATGAATAAAACTACATTAACCCTGATGTAAAGTAACATATGCACTGGAAATAGAACCGCTGATTGAAATTAAATGACACTGACTAGTGACAAAGATACGAGGCACCATTCGCAATGACCACCAAGCAACTATGGTAGTGAGCATCAAAAGGTCTTGCAGAGAATTCAAAATTGAAATACCTTGCAGAAAAACCATATTTTTTCACGAAAGATTCAAATAAAAAATTCATTGATTGATTGATTGAATTGTGGGGTTTAACGTCCCGAAATCACCATATGATTATGAGACACGCCATAGTGGAGGGCTCCGGAAATTTCGACCACCTTCTTTAACGTGCACCCAAATCTGAGTACACAGGCCTACAACATTTCCGCCTTCATTGGAAATGTAGCCGCCGCAGCCGGGATTCGTTCCCGCGACCTGCAGGTCAGCAGCCGAGTACCTTAGCCACTAGACCACCGTGGCGGGGCTCAAATAGAAATGTAAAGAAATGGCGTAGAATAGTTATATTCGTTTATTTTATGAAGTTTTTGCTGAGCTGTCCAGTACTCTCGCCAAGATGACTTCATTGAACAAGATAGAATGTGCCACAAATATTGCAGCAAAAAGCGTGATGTTGGACGATACATGAAAGACATACATACGATACATGACAGTACTGCTACAAAGTTAAGTAGTAAGCTGACGACTGGAAAAACAGTGAGCCATAGAGCTTGTTTGAACAAGGTCTAGCTAATATCGCCGCTTTCGAAGTTGGCGAGAGCAATAATTTTTTAGGTCTGCGTTTGATTCACAGATGCAAAATCCGTAGTGCCAATCGTCAGAAAAACAACCGCAAGTGCCAATATGAATGATGTTGATAATATATACTGTTCACTGGCGCAAGGGCCATTTGATGGCCAAAGAGTACCACTTCATGCAGGGTAATGGCGATATGCATCATGGCCTGCGCATAGTCATGACGTCAGGCTGAAATAAACAGCGCCGACACCGTGCTATCCGTACTCTAAAGAGCACAATAATGAAACTTCTAGTTTCCGTCATATACGCGTGGCCTGAGGAGAAAAAGGCCATGTATGACGTTATTGAACAAACAGCACGTCACCGTTGACTCCCAATGACACGTGCCTACGACATGACACTGGCATAATAGCGGCCCTTGCACAACGTCATTCAGAACCTTCTCTTTCATTCAAATTTTGGTGGTGATGTGACGTTAAACGTGACGTTTCTGTTCACGTCACATGACTCTCCCGCATGTGACGGCGACCGGAAGTTCCGATACTGTGCTCTTTACGGTTCGGAAACCCGTGCCGATGCTCAGTTAAGCCATCAAGCTTCCCTATAGACGAAAAATCTCACCTGACACGTACCACATACATTCAAAAATTTGGCAGATTCCGCGTAATGAATTGTATAGGGCAGCGTTAGGATGAATACAAGAACGAGAAAAGACAAGAGAAGGGCAGCACTTGTTCTGTCTTTTCTGGTTCTTGTAGTCGTCCTAACGCTGCCCCATACAATTCCACTTCAACCCTAACCAACTACCCCACCTATCCGAGGGACCCACTGCAGTCTTCGACTATGGTACCCTCGTCTGTATATTTTTCTGTATGAACATTTCTGAGTAAGAACAATAAAAGAATTTGAATTTGAATTTTGCAATGAGACACCACTTACCTTGCGAATTAATATTATGCGAAACATGTGGATGGAAGGTGCAAGTGTTTCATTTTTTTAGTGTGATACTTCGTGAAGTGGCGCTAAATATATATACAAATCCACGCACACAGATACGTTGAACAGCCACATATGTTTTATATTAGCAGTTGTTCGCAGTTGTGTAACGGTGCCAACAACAATATGGATATTATAGCAACACCAGAAGCGTTAATCAGATATGAAGTGCTGGTGTTTGCACTGATGTGCGTGAGGATGGTATACGTAGCCCTCAATACTGCTGCCAAGTCAGCCTCAGTGGATAGCGCCTAAGTACAATGTACCTTAACCCGACATGACGGCTGTATGATATGAGTACATATGTAATAAAAATTTGGTAGCCAGTACTGCAATTACAATTGACGTTACACGTACTATAGGGTCTATTTGAAAAGTCGAGGCCTCGCATGAATCTGTAGTAGAATACTTCATTGTCATGCAGAATGCTAGGATCTGATTCCTGCTAGCAAACTGACATTTATTGTTCCCTTTTGTGTGATCAACCCTGTCTATGGCCGTTTTTTTTTAACGCGCTAGCGTTAAAGCGTTAAAGTTGCCTATATGTGTTCTCGCCATTCCTGGGTAGATATAAAATGTCAAACACCCGTGGCACATACCTGGCCCCGGATATGTGCCACTGTTTTTTGTAAAGTGTTTGGTGACATACGCGAAGAAATTGCGGCATTATTCATGTCATGAGCAGCGAATCGTATTTGTCAAACCATCTTACACTTCCGTACAAAATTTTGTGCACTTAAAGTTAAGGGGCTGATCATGAGAGCACCCAGACGTAGGCGGCTAGATAGATACGCAGATAGACGTGAAAAGTGCTTGCAGTACGCAAAAAAAATGATTTGCATTTAATGATATGCACACTGCCAAAGCACGTTGGTGGGCTAGTTGGTTTGCACTCATGAAGTGTGATTAAGCGCAAATACACAATGACGTAGGATGAGCGCTCTGTCCGTGACAGTGTCTTCTACGTCCTTGTCTGTTCGCGCTTACTCACTCTTTGATCTGCACACGTTACATAAAGAGCTTCCGTACGGTAAAGTTGGAGCATGTGGCCCAATCAGCTGGTAGGGTATTACCGTTTGGGGACCGCCACTGAAAACAGCACCCTTTTTACTAGAGGCATGTAAGAAAAGTGCGGCGTGGTCACATTTACGCTGAGCTTTTCATGCGACTTCCGCAGATCCTTCCTCCGCGCAGGCCTTACACCTCTTGCGCTTTGTGGCTCTAATACGTCAAGCTGGTCCCAAGAAAATTGAGCTCCTTGTTTGGTTTAGTTCTTGGTTTTGCGTGTCTTTGCTTATTAAAAATCACTTTGGGACTTTATGAGTGTTTCTTTTATGACGAACATGACATGAACATTTCAAGAACACAGAATCGCCATCACTTTTATATGGTCTGAAAAATGGCGGGAAAAAATATTGAAGCTGTGCAAGTTTAATGTCTTATAAGCTATCTGTGTGACCTCTGCTGTAAAGGACAGAAAGCGCTTTGTGCTCTGCACCACCACCACATGGAGCAATCTCCTTCATTCTTGTAGGAAGGAATACGTGGCACAAATCGGCTGATGCCTGAGTGACCATAGAAGGAAGCATTATAACAACATGTGTTGTACGGTGTAAGGTCATTTTGACATTCATTGCCGGGATTTAAGATCCCCAATATATTTTTTCTACTTCTTAAAGCAGATGTGGGCTAAACACCGTTTACGGCTGGGCGCTTTCATATCGGGTAATAGCATATCTGAATCACTTATGAGCATGGGTTGTGTATTGTCAACTTGCGTGTATTATCAACGTAACTATGTTGTGCATGTGTAAATTTTGTTTTTGTTTCCTGATCATTCATGTGTTGTGCATTTTAGTGCAGTCAATATCTGCTTCTTCCTGTCATCAACAACATTTCGTTAGTCAGCACTCTGTGTGCGTCGGTGTTTCTTGTTCTCGTGTATTTCGTGCTGCAAGTGGACTTGTACAAGCTTTAATTACGCTAAAAAGAAAAAAAAATCTTGCATATGGACACACGATATTTGGATTCTGGTTCCTCTGAGCCCGAATTTCACGTAAGTCACAAAGAAGTTTGTAGCCCCCTCCATACGTCGCGTGCATCGAACGCATGGGCGCACTTTCATGACTGTTAGGTCAAAACGAGCGTGCAAAGGGAAAGCTATATCTGCTATAGCCCGCACTTGACCGATATCTGCTGCTTCACTGGAAATCACGGTGCAAGGTGCTGGAGGCGTTAGTGTTGACCTCTAAGTGCGGAACAATTTAGGGGACCGGGCTGCCGCATACTGTCATCGTCGCTTGCCGTAACGCCGGCAAAACCACTTGTAGCGTAGCCATCCGTAGCATATCGAGCGCGCGTTCACGTCGAGAGGCCTTGTCCTTTTGTTATTCGAGTGCCTGGATGAGGACGTATAGTATAGCCATATGTAGCGTATTGAGTGTGCACTCGTTCCAAGGAGAAGTCTTCTTCCTTTTTGTTGTTCAAGTACCTTGATGATAGAATTAAGTGCGGAGCACTTCAGGGGCCCTGGCTGTGCTTGGCGTAATGCAGACAAGACCACGCATAAAAGTAGTAAAAAAAAGAGGAAGCAAGTGAGATATAGAGACAGAAAAAAATGAAAGTAAAATAGAAACTACTTGAAATAAAAAGAAAGAAAAGACAGAATAAAGAAAATAAAAAGAAAAGAGAAAAAAAAAGAAAGCAGGAGACAAGGCCACCCATATTCGCACTTCCCTCAGGCTTGGTACACTAGCTGCCTTAAGTTTTTTTATTTCAATAAAACAAACGCTGCATGTCGGATGACTTTGATGAAAGCACCGACAAGATGCCATTGTGTACGTGCCGGTGAAGGCAGTGCAGTAATGAATTGTAATATACCTATTAAATACACCAAAGTGCGTCTCCTGCTACATTACCCACACGCCGGTACCCAACACCGTAACACTACAATGCTTCGCCACACTACAACGATTTCCCAAAGTTCGGGCACCATTTTTCTTTTATCTTTCCCTTTATGTGTGCGTGTGCACGTGCGTGTGTGCGTGTGCGAGCGTGTGTGTGTGAGTGTGTGTGTGTGTCTGTGTGCGTGTTCGTGTGCGTGCGTGCGTGCGTGCGTGTGTGTTTGTGTGTGCGTGTGTGTGTGTATCGGTTTTCCCGCCATGTTATCCTCTATAATGCATGTCTTGCCTATACCCGCTCCTTTTCTGCTTCGAGCCAGGTTGACCTGGCCAGCACACATTTGCTTAGGACTCGGGTGTGGCATCGGGGCTGTTTACAGTTGTATGCGCAGCAAATCGATGCGGACCGACAAACTTGTCGCGTGTGAGTGTGGTTCGCAGCGCGGTTGCAGCCGCGTGTACCAGTGCACACATGAGCTCTCCTGGTTGTAGTAACTCTGGTACATACTGCTACGTGTGTCGGAAAGAGAACAACATATGGCACATACACGGGTGAATTTCGTTTGTTTACAAAAAGTGCACGAACAATGAGCTTCGCCCAGCTAATGACATCTTAACAGGACAATTACTTGGTACCAGTACCCACAGCATCAGAATATGCTACATACATTTAACAACCCAGAGTCTTAAAGTATGTGCTTGATGTTTTTATTTCCAGCAAACTAGTATACAAAACCGACAGAAGAGTGCATATGGTGAATAAAGTTTCATAATAAAGCAGCAGTTGCACTCAAACTGACTAATTTGATACAATTGCTTCTGCTACCACCTTTCTAAGGAGGATGAGAATGCTGGCGATTTTTGTGTACATGCGCGAAGGCTTGCCTCAACTTTCTTTGGACTTCTTGCAGTGAGGCATGTGGGACAAACTTATTTAGTTTTGGGAATGCGGCATGTGTAGCTCTGGTTCCTAAGTAATGTCGCACAACATTCGCAAATAACAGTGTTTAAAGACGTGCTCGCAAAACTTTGAAAATTATTTCCCTACTTTTTGTTATAGGTGTAATCGATTCCTGGCCCACCTTGGGCGTATGACGGTCCGTAAGATTAATTAAATGCGAAGAATTTATTTTATGTAAATGTGATGCGAAGAATCTATGTATGTATGTATGTATGTATGTATGTATGTATGTATGTATGTATGTATGTATGTATGTATGTATGTATGTATGTATGTATGTATGTATGTATGTATGTATGTATGTATGTATGTATGTATGTATGTATGTATGTATGTATGTATGTATGTATGTATGTATGTATGTATGTATGTATGTATGTATGTATGTATGTATGTATGTATGTATGTGTGTATGTATGTATGTATGTATGTATGTATGTATGTATGTATGTATGTATGCATGTATGTATGTATGTATGTATGCATGTATGTATGTATGTATGTATGTATGCATGCATGCATGTATGCATGCATGCATGTATGCATGTATGTATGTATGTATGCATGTATGCATGTATGTATGTATGTATGTATGTAAGTATTTATGTATGTATGTATGTATGTATGTATGTATGTATGCATGTATGTATGCATGTATGTATGTATGTATGTCTGGGTGCTCTCGTGTTCACCTCAGTAACTTGGTGTAGAGCAAATTGGCAAAAGAAGGTTAAAGGGTCGACGAATTTGAAAGTTTGGCCTTGCAATTATCGAGGAAATACTGTCGCATACATCGTCAAAGGTTTTTTTTTTTCCTCCAGACACGTGTGGCACAACACGGGCAACGGTAAGAGGGTATGCGCCACCGGAGGTTGACAGCTTACATTGACCCAGGAACGGCGTGAATAGAAAATGATAATTTACATGCAAGGCAACGTTGACCCGACGTTGACCAGACGAATGCACAAAATAAAAATGGGGATCCCAGCAGGAATAGCGCGCAAGCGTTCTTTGTGGCAGTCAGGCATGTTACCACAAAACCACGTCTGGTCTCGAAACTGCTTTGGAAGAAGATCCTATGCAGGCGTAATGGCGTCCCCCCACGGGGGGGGGGGGTGAATGCCACCGGGAAGATTTCAGCATCATAGAGTTTTCTAATATACACTAGAGAGAACTCTGGCGCTAGTGTCTATGGAAGCTGCAACGCACGGCGGTTCAGCGAGCATGGGAATGATGGGTAGTACACACATTTGTCTAATCTTCGTACTTCTGGCTTGCTTCTGGCTCCGTGTTTGTTCGTGAAGCTTGGAGCTGTTTTTTTACGAAACAAAAATCAGCATATTGTCAGCGGTTCTGCTTCACCACCTTATTTTTTTGGCTTATCTTTTCAAATCAGGTGACGAAGTTCAATATCGTTCGTACTTCCCTCCAAAACAAAACCGAAACACAGCAATAAACGAAGCCGCTAGTACGATTCGCTGCCAGCAAGTTGGAAGACTAGGCAAATCTGTGTACTACCATCATTCCCATTGTCACTGTACGATTGATGCGCCAGAGTCCCCTCTAGTTAATTTTAGGAAACTCTATTTTCAGCACCACCGTCACAACGACCACTGTTATCATGATCCCAATAATCATCATCAGCATCAGGGAACCATTCACTGTTGCTGCAATTCTGGCTATATAGCTTTATTACAAAACATTAAACATGACATTTGTAGCACTCCTGTGACACAGGCGACATGTCGGGTTAACGTCAATTTTGGTTGCAGTAGGCATTTTTCTTAGACCCGTTAGTGCTTGATCACAATCATGATGTAGCGCTAAGACACACAAGACAGACACAGAAACACACAACATTGCACTCCGACGTCGGCTACGCTTTAACGGCAATCTAATAAACATTACGATTTCATTCCTATGTTTCAGCAAGCTATATTCAAGCTTTGTTTGAGCCTGGAGTAATACGCTAATGAAAGTAACGTATGTTATTCACCTCGTCGGGCCGTAAACTTCACTCCGTTTCGATTATACTGACGTCTACGCTTTAAAGTGAGTGCTGATGTTACTTCAGACCATAAAATAACCTTTAATGTCAACATTCTTCGTAAGCTCGCGATGCGCACACAACTACTATATCTGCACAAACACGTCTATTCACCTAGGAACACCTCACCCAAAGCCAAAAGAATGCAGTATAGACAAATGGTCGCCCACTGCTTCACGTCAAACGAGATTTACTATGTTTTTCATTACAGGTTATTGAAATGAATTTCTCCCTGCAGCGTGATCTAAAAACTCCATCAAATGGTGACACCGATTTCGCGCAAGAAAAGTTGAGTTACAAGCGCTTAACCTTGGGATTTTTGAAGTGGAAACTTTCCAGGGAACGCAGGATCTTCGTGCATAAAGCGTTTAAAATGTAATCAGAACCCCCCCCCCCCTTTTTTTTGTGGCCGTTCTATTTAGAGAATGCTCGCATATGTATGCATGCGCAGGAAAACAATAAAATGTTTAATTCAGATCTGGGTAACTTGTGACCAATCGATATTGTACTGCTTGTTGCGTTATGAAGAATATCTAGCTCTGTCGAAGTCGTAACGCGTCATGAATGGTGCCGCGTTCAGTCGTGCTTCTTGTATGACACATTCATGGAACGAACAAACTTAAATATACAACCACCTAAGCTGCCAATGCTGAGGGAGCTTAGATCCACATGACCGTTATGGAACTGATGTCACGTTAATATTCTTTTTCCCCGCTTATGAACTCGAGTAACGAACAGAATGTATCGCCACACTGCCCTGTTTCCAGTGAGAGATAAAGAAGCCGGTGGATATCGCTCGTGGCGTTTGTCAAGAAGTAAAGTGGTGTTGTTCAATGTTGTCTTATGTATGTTATATGTCTTACTATTGCGAATTGCTGTAGCGCAGCAGATGTACCAAAAAAATAAAATAAAAGCAGAAGCAAAAAGCTCGGCAACATAAATCTCCTCTCTCCATTTCTTTTCAACATCGCGAAACCATGATAATGGACAAAGTGGAATATGAAAGCTCACATTGCATATGCCTGTTATATATATATATATATATATATATATATATATATATATATATATATATATATATATATATATATATATATATATATCATTTAACACAATTTGTGGTGTCAGTATATATGCAACCGCGAACCTCCTGGGGGCCCGAAGACCTATACTGTGTCATGCGCGGGGCTTTCCTCTAAGTCATATTTCGGCAGGGGTCTCGCGGCCACGCTCATATGGCGTCTAGATATGCATTGCAGTAATTTCAGAAAGAAGGCCTTTCGCATGCGAGCTCTGGTGGCAACAGTGATTGTCGCGGTCGCCTTGCTGGTCACATAAGAAAAACATAAACACCCCCCCTCCCGCTGTGGTGGTCTTACTCATTTCGTGTTCTGACTACCCTATACTGCGGCAATGAGCGCTGTCCCCTCTCTTGTGACGACTGGCCAGTTGCTCATAAATACCCGCCTCACCATCAGTCTTCTGCTTAGCGCGCTTTTATGAGGCGAGAAATGTGTGCGGCGGTGATCTTGCATAAGTCACCGTCCTTGCAGTCCGTTTTTCATTCGAACGCCCGTGCCATGGTGCAAGTTGGGAGACGCCATTTCTTGCGTGGATTATGGTGTAGTGACTCCAAAAACAGTACAGTTCCTGCGAGGATTGTGCAAAGGCCATTATGCATATAAGAAATTCAGCGGAATGCTTAAGGCTCTGAAAAAGCATCCCTGGTCCAAATTGCACTCAGAAGCTAGCTGTGACCAACAACGTCCATCAAACTTTGTTTGAGGAGATATCACCATTTCGTGGGTGAACGTCGCAAGCATATCACTTCGCATTTGTTTGGGGGGGGGGGGGGGGTACACGAAATTTGCTCCAGAGCCCTGCATATTAACTGAAACCATGGCTTAATTTGCAATCAAGTAATTATATGTTGTGTTATAGCTAACTTATATTACAGGAAGAAGGAGGGCTCTAAATAACGTAGCCGCGCAAGTGGCCTATTGCGGTAATGGTGCCAGGATGCTGACGTTAAAGACGCCGGTTCATTTGAAGCCAGGATGGTCGCCTGTCAGAGGAGACCATGTTCTCGAACCCCTTGTACCATGCGATTTCACTTTAAAGAAATCAGGTGAAATTCACTGTTACTGTCAAAGAACTACTAGTGTCAGAATTTATTGAGACATCTACACTACGGCATTTTTAATAACCTGAGTCACTTTGGGACATTAAACCCGACAAATCAACTAAATCATAGACATACAACCTACGATTTTTGAAATATAGGGTGTTTCGAAAGCTGTCAATTTTAATTGGCACCGAGTAACTTTTTCTCATGAAGTGAGTGAATAAACTTGATCTGAAAGAAAAATATATCACCAAACAGGAATGAAAAACAAAACACGTAATAAACGATAGATTTCAAGGTCAACTGATGCATCTAAAGCCAGTGCATGTAATCAAACAAGCCATGCCACTAAGCACAGCCAAAACTTTCGGTATTGACGTTCAGTCACATTAGTGCTCGCACTTATGTCGGGGAAAAGGAACAGTAGAGTATAAGTTAAAAAACTTATAAACGTGTTTCTCCTTATTTAATATATAATAATCACTTGTACAACTGCCTTAAATTTGGTTGCTGCATTACATATGTTGATACACTACAACTCCAAAACAGCAAAACAGCATAATCACTCGATCGAGTACATGAGCACAAACACACACACACACACACACACACACACACACACACACACACACACACACACACACACACACACACACACACATTATATAAATATACAGTTCTTTTATGGGATGTGATATAACGAAGAAGAACCAGCGGCCCACACGGGGTGCTGTGCTGTTTGCGCTACATAAAATGAGTGCACAATATTACAAGCCCAAATTTCTGCACTGATCTGAAGCTTAAATGTTGAACTTGTACACAAATAATGATGTAAAAAGGAATGTGACGAATGCGCGAGGTAATGGCGTTCTAACCAGGTCATAACTTCAACACGTGTAATTATTGTTAATTTTCAAATCAGCTACGTTTTTTTATTATTCACATAAAAAAGAGCGCCATTAACTAGCGACAAGAAAAGAAGGAGACAGACAGCGGCACTGACTTACAACAAGATTTATTTGCTAGAACCGCACAATATATACTTGAGCAGTATCTGACAAAAAAGAGAAAAATACAAAACAAAGAAAACAGAATTCACCTAACGACCGAGTAATCATCGTGATAACGCACCATGAACAACACGTTTGCCAACGTTCTGATGAAAGTCTATTTCTTTTTGTGATAGAGAAATTGAAGGCCTCCTGACACACGCACTGCCCAGACTTTCTATTTCTGCAGCCTCGTGTTCATGGTGTGTTATCACGATGATTACTTGGTCGTTAGGTGAATTCTGTTTTCTTTGTTTTGTATTTTGCTCCTTTTGTCAGATACTGCTCAAGTATATATTGTGCGGTTCTAGCGAATAAATCTTGTTGTAAATCAGTGCCGCTGTCTGTCTCCTTCTTTTCTTGTCCCTTGTTATTAGCGCTGTTTTTTTATGTGAATCATGTCGTACCAACTCGCCCAAGCAACCACGTTAGTTACTTTCGCTTCTTATTAACCCTTTTCACCATGCTACAGCAAGCACCACACACTGCGATAACCTACCTCAGCCACCCTCCGCGTCCGCTGTTTACAAAGGCAGAACATGGCGCAGTTTCGGCCAAGTAAACTTCTACTTCAGCATTTTTTAGCGACAAAGACTGCCTGAATGGAGCGCAACTTTGACACCACCTCGGAAGAGCTCTGATTATTGCATAATAATATATTCAAGTTTCACTAAAGTTAATCCTAATGTTACGAGCGCTTCCGTACGATGCGTGTACTATAGACGGATATGGCACCCTGAACCAAAAGCTTTGCTTTTAGTCAACGGAAAACAAATAGAAAAGTTTTTTTAATAACAAAGCTACGTCAACGACTCAATAATCACATTGTGGCCTTCGGTGACATGCCTTTTTCGGTAGCATAGTTGCTTCCGCTATCTTATTTTCAATGCATTAATATAACCCTTTTTGTGTTGTTTTCAAAATATTTTCACTTACGCAAAACATTAGGGCAAATACTATACAGCTCGAATGCTGTCTAGCATTCCCTTTTATGCAGTCTGATAGGAGTATACTTTTTCTTGTGTAGTCGCTATTCTACTTTCTTGAAAACTTCTTGGTATAATTTATAGTTGTTTGATTCAGTTGTCTCTATAAGGACTTTTGCGGAATCTTGCTCAGTGTGCTGAATAATTTTGGTAACGTTGCTGTTGTATCGCTTATCTGAATGTAACTTTTGTGGAACCCTTCTGAAACCCATCTCCTTCCAACAAGGCCCACTTTCATAGACCAATTACGCTTTTGCATAGCAGGCTCTGTCCACCTTCTAAGGCAGACCATGAAGGCAATCGTCGATGAAAACTTTGAAATCGACGTTGTCGTGCGCGTAACCTCGATGCCAGAGCTCAGCATCCGACAGATTGCCGATCAGTGTGGTCGCAGGGTCGGAACAGTCACAAATGTTCTAATAAAGCACGAGTTCCATTCATATCACGTTTACCTTCAACAAGACCTAAATGAGGCGAACTTTAAAAGGCAAGTTACTTCTGCAATTGGTGCCTCATCAAAACTGATCAAGAAAATGACTTTCTGCACAGAATACTTTGGACTGATGAAACTTGGTTTGAGGGGTCCAACGTCCCAAAACCACCATCTGATTATGAGAGACTCCGTAGTGGAGGGCTCCGGAAATTTCGACCACCTGGGGTTCTTTAACGTGCACCTAAATCTGAGCGCACGGGCCTACAACATTTCCGCCTCCATCAGAAATGCAGCCACCACAGCCGGGATTTGATCCCGCGACCTGCAGGTCAGCAGCCGAGTACCTTAGCCACTAGACCACCGTGGCGGGGCGTTGAAACTTGGTTTTGCTGAAATGAAAGTGTTAATCTTCACAACGCCCATTATCGGGCACAAGAAAGTCCACACTGGCTGAGGCAGCCAAAGCATCAAGTTCGCTGGAGTGTGAATATGTGGTGTGGCATACTCGAAAACGGGATCATCAGACCTCACTTTTTTGAGGACAACTTTAACGGAAAGATGTACACAGAAGGAATATTAGGTGCTGTTATTGATGATGTTGCCTGCAGTCTTTCCCTGAATAACCTGAGCCAAGTAGGGTTTCAGCACGATGGAGCATTACAAAATTTTTCTACCAAGGCGAAGAACTGCTTGGACTGACGTTTTGCACAACAGTGGATTGGGTGCGCAGGAGCGATGTTTTGACCACCAAGATTTCCCGACCTTTCTCTGATCGACTATTTCCTTTGGTTGAAGATCCAGGCGTTAAATATTGAGATTACGTAGCAGAGATTACAGTGATGTTAATGACATGAAGGACAGAATAACATCTACCTGTGCAACTATTGCTGCAGAAGTAGTGCGCCGAGTCATCGAGTCGACGCGAAAGCGGTGCATGCTGTGCTTTGCTGCCGAAGGCTGGCACTTTGAACACTTCTTGGGTTATTGGAGAGGTGCAAAAGTTTCGATGTGATTTGTGTATGAGTGAAATAAGCTTATGTAGCAGCAGAAAACATGCGTTGGCAAGGATAAAACTGTTTCAGTTATTATTGGTGAAATTGTTGCTCTTGGTTTCAATAAACGTTAAAGTACGCGTACATTAGCAGTGACGCTATTAGCGTAGCCCAGGCAACGACCACGCACGCTTCTCTATTCATTATTACGCACGCGCACTGGCATCCAGATTCTCCGCTCGCACCATTATCTCGGCATGGTATCTGCCACTATAATTAGAGGCTCTGCAGTTGTGTGTTACGACACTGGTTGCAAGGGTTCTTCGATTTTCGATTTCGATGGCCAAGAGGGCAAGACTGTTATCACCTATATATGCCTACGTTTCTACCCTCTTCACACATTAAACAGTGCACGCAACATATGCGTCACTATAGGGATGAGGTTTGCGCTGACCCTCACCCTCTTGCATGCGTGATCGTGTGAAAGGCAATTAAACTTTGAAGTGAGATATCTTGGAGCACAGGCATGCCAGAAAAAATAATCCAACTGAAACTGTGTACAAAAACTGCGGCCTACGTTTTTTCACTATAAGCATGTCAACTTATTGCAGAATGTAAAAAGGTAATTATTAAATGTTTGGTAATTGGGCTGCTGACAGTAATAATTATTAGCTAACTTTCTGTCCCCCTGGCCGCTTAACTTATTTGTCCTAATTAAAAAAGCCATAACGCTTAACTTTGAACACCCGGTAGAGCACTACCGAAAGCAGGTGCATGTTTCAGCGCCGATGCTTTACTGTGCATGATTTTGACACACACGCGGTACTGTCATATACTGTTGAATGACGTGGTCTGTATGCTTACTGACCATCTATCAATCTTCCCTTCTCGTTTATATGTGTAGGGTAGAAAAGCGGCTTTCCTGAACTGGTTAACCTCCCAGTTTTTCTTAATCTATGATTTCTTCTCTTCTACTCACAATTTGCCCCTAGAAATTCCTCAAGCGTAAACTATTCGAAGTATTCTGCTACCATAATTACACGAAACCACAATTGCACTAAAGCTTTTGCCTTAGTTTAAAAAAAAATCATGCTTGCTCAATTCTTTCTCTTTGTTTAGAGTGGGGATTTTAAAGTCATAATTTGTATTCCAAAAGCAGCTTCACTTTCTGCAAATGTATCAGTGCAGTTTAACCGTATTTATTCGGGATTACTATGTAGCCACTGGTTTCGGATATTTTTTCCTTTTGTTTTTACATTTTGCTAGCCAGGTGAGGCCATGGAAGGTAAGGGCTTTTAGCCTTACACCAATCTTCAGTGTAGGGATGAATATAGTCACGAAACAAGCTACTTCCCTCATGAAATACCTCTTTACGGCTTCTGCTCGCGTCAGCACACTACGTTGTTAGCTCCGAAATGTTCCCACAGCAGGCAACCGAGTTTCTTCCCTTCTTAAGTCGACTTACTTTCTGTTCTTCGCATCAGGGAATAGATTGACAAAGCAGCTCGCAAGAAACAATGGGTCATAACAAGGTGCACAGGCCAACTGTGATGGTAAACGAGTTGATGGCAAAAGCATTGATTGGTGATTAACAGTTCTTGCGAATGAAGCACTATCTAATCCGGCGCAGATTACCAATATGTGTCCGGCTTTTTTTTAATTATTTTTTTCGCTTTAGGAGTCTGCCGCAGTTTTATGCGAGTCAATTGTGCTAGGTCTTGGCGTTGCGGTCAACTAACGGCAATACCCCTTCAAATATTTGCAAGTTTATCAACCCATTTTTGTTAAGAAAGTTCTTCAAACAAGGCAAATGAGGAACCTTGGGGTGCTAGCAGGCAGCTGAAATATTCGTTGTTTCGGGATCTTAATCCCGCATGCGCACGTCGACATATATGTTTGTTGTTGGAAAAAGAGCTTCCCATAACTAATCTACACACGACAGCCGTAAAGCATATTAGGCTTACTTAATCACGCTCATGTGTGTTTGCGTGGTGGTAGCAGTGGAGGAAGGGATACACAAGGTATAGTGTATTTGCGGACGCACAGATACACTGATAACGAAGGATGATTAATGACGGTGGCGAATGGTGTAGCCTAGTTCATGTATTTTCCAAGTTTATCTGTCCGCGAATAGCGCAAAATTTATTAGCGCACGAGCTGGACTAGTGATTACGTTTGTCTGAAGCGCTAACCATTGTGAAAAACAACAAAATTCCTCCCAATAGATGAGGTGGAATGTCGAAGTCTCACAAGACCTAGGCAAATACGTGGCCCTTAACCGTAGAAATTACGGCGGAGAACGTTGATGACAAACAATATAAGACCGTAGGAATGCAGGCATTCTTGGTAGCCTGAAAAAGAATTTAGTGCGCCCAGTTTTTTGACGAATTCGGCTGAGGTTAAGGACATAAAAAGCTAAGCTAAGAAGATGGACTACGATGAATGGTATATTCATTGTCCCAAAAGTGCGTATCCTACTACCTGGTCACAGAAACCGCGCGGGTCCCTATTTAGTTTCGTCGTTTACACATACAAGGATGAGGAATCGGGCATCTTAGTTGAACATTGAAGTCCTGATCCAAAACCTTAGGTTGAAAGTGTCACATTACCCCAAATACAGTGTGTTGTAGCATTGATGGTACAGGTAAAGGTTTGTTACCGATTTCACCCAGGATAACTGAGCATAGTCCGATATACCTTGTGACCACCACATATCAGTGTACAAGCCAAGATGCCGCTAAATAAAATATTGTTAGAATGTTCAAAGTCATAGTCTGGGATCCACACACTAAAAAAAATTGACAATCTTGAAAAAAATTCAAAGATTAGCCGTCTGCTTCATTTACAACCGATTCCACTGTCATGACTTCCCGACAGAACTAATGAATATGAATAAGGTCCCTACTTCGGAATCTCGACGCAAATTGAATGGGCTAAAATTTCTTTTCCAATTACCACACAGGAATATCAGACTCGAAACATCGGTATTCCTGACTCCGTTATCATTGCGTCCCACCAGGAATTACAATTCTGCAAAAATTCACGCCTATCACAGCGCGCACTATCAATTGTGTGCATTCCTTTTTTTCCTCGCACTATAACCGGCTGGAATAACCTTCCGCATGAAATTCTTTCATCCGATAATGTGCTGAAATCTATTGATCAAATGTTTGACTTGTAAATTTTGTATTACTATTTCACAGTGTTTTTCAAAATAGTTTGTATTGTCCTGTTTATTGTTTTTACCTCGCTAAAGAGTGTATAATTGATCTAACACCCCCACTCCTGCTTGGGCTCGTTTGTGGCCTGCAGTATTGTGTAATAAATAAATAAATAAATAAATAAATAAATAAATAAATAAATAAATAAATAAATAAATAAATAAATAAATAAATAAAATCAGTGACTTCTTACGCTCTCTGAACATCGGAACTGAGCAGTGCGATGAAATAGTGGCTCACTGGAATGACTGGGAGGCTTGCCTGATGCACGTGCAACTTAATATTCTGCACACCCTGTTTATGTTTCACCCAAATAGCGACGTACAGTCGCCAGCAAGCTTAACATGAACGCTACGCAGCGTGTCCTGAAAGAGTTTGATACACGCTAGCACCACGTAGCTTTAGGTTCTATTGCAGAGATGTTATCCATGGATGCCGACACAATATACAAGCATACTGAGGTATTATCTTGGCAACAGCGCCCAGAGTTTCGCGGCTGGCATAAGGTAAAGTAGCCAAACTCCAGGTCACGCGTCAGAACGTTCTTGTTAAGCTCAATGATGACTGCACATTTTGCTTAATTGGTATGCCGCTTTTGTGGTTTCATTTCAAGAAAGAGGGAACGAAAACGTTATGTGGTCAGCGCTAGAGAACAATTTTCCTGGGTGGCCACGCTGTGTCCTTCTAGGATATAAGCACCACTTAGTGTAGTCAAGATAAGCAGCATGAATGTTCGGGAACTTGGGCCTCAATTATTTTTCAGAGTTTTTCTCTCGTGATAATGTTCGGCGGCGTCGTTACTATAGACTGACTATTAGCGATGCAGGAAAAGCTAGCATTTATACTGAAGAAAGTGTTCGAATAGAAAACTTCAAGAATAGTTGTTCGATTTCTTGCGAACAAAAGTAGCGGTGACTCATCTCAACAGCTATGCTTGCAGAATTCTCGGGACATATTTGACATTACAAGCAATTGAAGCCTCCGAATTGCTCCCTCACCTGTTTGCGAGTTTCAATCATGGTGCTATGCCGAAGCGATATGACGCCATCAACTCATATTCATATGTTCTATGCTGGCGCTGGGTGGCGAAGCATCACGCAGGCGCCGTTCGCGAAATTTCGCATACGTTTTTTTTTTCTATCCGGTAGACTCCCGCGCCTGCAGCTTTCTGAAAGCGCCTGTTCCTGATCTCTCTTGGCCGCCCGGCGGCAGCGCTGAGATGTTGACAGTTGAGACGAAGCTTATCGCCGTCGCCACTCGTTGTCGGCCGTCTAGCCTACAGAGGCGCGTCGAGGCACACTTTCCTGCAGAATACGTAGGCCGCACGGTCACCGTCATAGACCTTTCCAGTCAACGCCGCGGGTCGCTGTAAGGGATCGAGAGGAGTGCAAACGATTTCGTGCCTACCATGGCACGTGGAATTTTCGCCTATTGCCAGATTAGGAGTTGTCGAATTTGTCATATTTCTCACTGATGTTTTCCAACGACCCATCGCTCATTACGTGCTTGACCACCATGGGCGTCGATGAAAAGCAATGCACACGATCGAGATTTCACGCGGTGCACACCACTAGCTTCAAACTGACAGAGCAATGTGTTTAAAAACAATGCCGTTGCTGTAAAAACACTTCGTTTTTCTTTTTTTTCTGGATTACTAGCTTTGACAGATACCAGCTAGTGTTTGATGACTACCGATACGTAACAACTCATTTATGCGTCTATTTAACTGCATGGCTAATTACTTAAAGCACACATTGTGATACCGAAGTCAAAGTCCGGCTTAAAAAATCTGGAGACCTGTACCGCTTGTGAGATATTTCTTCACAAACTTTTAGAAATGAGCGCATAGATGATCCAGTTATTTTTTTCGAAAAAATACCTCACAAACATACCGAACGTGCAGTCACAAAAATTGACCTCTCAGAAATAGTTTGAGCAAAAACATGCAGATATATCTGAACTCGTGCAAATAAATTCATGCTGCACGCCTGGGTACTCGACTGAAAACACGCGACGAAATTCTCAGCAACGAAAAATTAAGGCACCATTGACCATAGGAATCAATGGTCACCACTTTTGTTAGTCATTCACTCTCATATGAATACGTTAGGTTTACTGTATTGTCTTTACATGAAGCGGGGAGCAACGTATTAATGGTAAACAAATATTAATGACCAATGCACATACTCACACATGACATGCCAAGAGAAACGCGGGAAGAGTTTGATAAGGCTTCATTTTCAAATTCAATGTTCGAACTTTTTTCCGCACCATATTGCCATAATCCTACGCAGGAGTTGTCGGTTATCGATACGCGTAAACGCACTCCCGTTCATTTGTGGGCTTTCATGGTTGCAAACGCTGACGCGCACGCACCATCTACTTGAGACGTGCACTTTTAGTTTGCTAGGCTCCCTTCGTTTATAGCTCATATTTCAATGATTAGTGGCGTTTGTTGACTAGTCCAACGTAGATTTAATTATTGCATTTAACTATGACCGGCTGAGGAAATCCGGATTTTAAAGCCTGCGTCTGTGAGTGTTGAAACTTGCCTGAGTAACATGCACGCATGACTTGCACATTGGTACCTGCAGACAAAGCAAAACAATCGTACATCTAACAGTGTTTATGTGTGGCGTGCCGTGCGACAATAAACTCTCAGCCATAGATTAGGTGAAATTAAGAGGAAGCTAATCAATCAATTTAAATGCAAAACAAAAGGTCCGATCGCGCTACGCGGGGAAACATTGTGGAAACGACCACGCGGGGAAACATTGTGCGTCTATCATTGCTTCACGCGTCTGCGAAGCCGTGCGCATCTGTTATCCACGTGTTGCTATCGGGAAACGCGCGGACGGCGCTGTGTCTGGGCCTTCGAGAAATCTTACACGTGTAAACGCACGCATTGGAAGAGTCAAACTCGTGTCGTTCTGGTCAGCAGCTGAGCACCGTGACGCTTATATGCCACCACAGTGGCTTGAGCGTTATTGAAGTGCGTATACCTAATGTATTTTCAATCTTATGATGATGCATGCAGTTCCAAATTCAATGAGCTACACAGAAATAACTTCTGTAACTAGTTAAAAGCAACCTCTTCACAAACTTAAAAGATGAGCAGTTAGGCTAAGTGTCGTTTCGCGACACCGTGCAATACACAGTAAAACGCATACATATGCACTTATGGTGTGGTTGGTCGACACTTCCTTCGTCCGTCACTGGTGTACAAGTTAAGAGATGCATGCACTCACGCGGAAGCGTTACTATGTACACGCGTATCTATCTATCTATCTATCTATCTATCTATCTATCTATCTATCTATCTATCTATCTATCTATATCTATCTATCTATATATATATATATATATATATATATATATATAACAACGAGAAAAAAGAAGCACAAGTGAAACGCGACCACTGGCGCCCGACCGACAACACGCGAATTTATTTTTGGTTACAGCGCGAAAACGACGAAAACCGCACTCGTTTGTGTACCTGCTGTCTTCCGTTTAAGTCAATGTAGCACTATAACTAAAGCTGCTGGTAAATAAATCCTTGCTTGTCGCGTTATAGCTGCATCGCATAATCACCGCGTGAAACTGCATTTACATAACAGGATGTTAAGCTTTGCGTTAAGCCGTGCAGAGTGAATATATGCTTCGGCTACCTTGCAGATAAGCATTGATAAGCTTGGTCAAGGCAAGCTAATCATACTTCATGCTAAGTAAGCATAGTTAAACAATGGATAATAATTGATACAAATCAACCCTGACTGATACTCGTTGATACCAATTTGGCCGCTGGATTAAACCAGGGTATGCGTAGCCCCGCCGTGGTGGTCTAGTGGCTAAGGTACTCAGCTGCTGACCCGCAGGTCGCGGGATCGAATCCCTGGCTGTGGCGGCTGCATTTTCGAAGGAGGCGGAAATGCTGTACGCCCGTGTCCTCAGATTATGGTGCACGTTAAAGAACCCCCGGTGGTTGGAAATTCCGGAGCCCTCCACTACGGCGTCTCTCATAATCATATGGTGGTTTTGGGACGTTAAACTCTACATATCCGTCAATCAATCAATCAATCAATCAATCAATCAATCAATCAATCAATCAATCAATCAATCAATCAATCAATCAATCAGGGTATGCGTAGAAAAAGCCTTGTTAAGCCAGTTTATCGTAGGCTAGTCGAAGTTGAACATGCCAATTTAAGATTAGTCATTACCAATTTATACTGATAGGCACCTACCAAGTGGCATTAGACAAGAGCAGTGGAGATAATGTTGGGTCACGCTAATCCAGCCTAAAATCAGTGGCATAGCAATCAGGTAGATTAGGCCCGACGAGGCTATGTTGTCCCGGATTATGCACGAGTAAATAAATCTGGGTTAAGCTACTTCTGAACAAATCAATGTTGAGTGAAGTGAGAATGACTAGCCGTTCGGGCGTATGGACACACTAAGCCAATCCGATTAAATTTGATTAAGCAACATTAAAGTATTCGAAGTCTTGAACTATCTAATTTTGAGTAAGTTGAGATTTATTAGCCAGTAAAGACATAGTATGGCCACAATATGATTTAGTAGATTAAGTGTGATTAACCTAATTCACATTATTCTAATCCCGAATTAGGAGTGCGTTCAGACACTCCAGCCTGTTCAATGCCGGAGGATGGTCACGTTAACCCCATCCGAATTAGGCCAGAATAAATATATTAAACTAATCAAAATTAATCTAATATTGAGCAACTCTCTTAAGAGTATGTTAAAATCGCCTAGACATTCGGATAACTGAGCATGGCCTCAATAAAACAATAGACATTATGCCTAGTGTGCAGTGCACAAAATATGGAAACACGGCAAGCGCTGGCCACTATGGAGAAGTTCCAACTCGGCCGCCTTACCGTTCAATAGAAATTAAGCTGCATTATGCTAATCCGCTCTTATATTGTCCTGAACCATCCATTTTGAGTAAGTTAGGTTTATTTAGTCAGTTGTATGAAAGAGCTTAATAGGCACTAAACAGTGCCTATTAAGCCGGATCAAACAAACCTGCGCTAGGCTAGTAACAAGTAATCAGAATTAAGGAATTAAAACCATCATTATAACTCTTTGACCGGGTTATATATGTCGTAGCATGCATGTCATTATTTGATCTTATCACCTGTCCTTTTTATATTTCACGGTAATATTATGCCCTGTCATTTTTGGTATACGGAAAGTTAATAAAACGGATGTTAGAAAATCATAACTGTGCCATGTGTGGTGTGCATGACATGCATGACATGCATGACATGAATTTCGGGTTATGACCAGTCATTCTTGTTGCCCCTAGGCTCCTATTATGTCGTATCTGTTTTGGTACATATCAGTTTATTAAAGCGGCCGTAAGAGCTCCATGACCAAGTCTATATTACCTGCATGACAAGGTTTTCGAATTATGATCAGCTATTTGTGTTATTCATATTATTTTATTATGCGAAGTTAATTTCGGTACTCAACAAGTTAATAAAACCGCCATTAGAGCTTCTTCACCAGGTCACATTTGTTATGGTTTACATGATATGCATGACTTTTTAAAGTTTATGACAGGAATTGTTTTTCATCTTACGCTGTTATCATGTGGTGTCAAGTTTGGTGTACATAAAGTTAATTAAACGTCCGTTAGAACATTATGAATGTGTCATGTGTGTCATGGCGCGCAATGCATGCATCACATTTTTTCCGGGTTATGACCAGCCATTTCTGTTAGCCGTGTACGCTCCTACTATGCCGTGTCAGTTTTGGTGCACATCAAGTTAATAAAGTGGCCTAAGGGCTCCATGACCAGGTCATGTATGTCATGAACTATATGACACACATGACAAAGTTTTCGTGTTATGCCTGTAATGTATATTTTCCTAATGCTCTTATCATACGACGTCATTTTGATATACATCAAGTTCCCCGAACGGTTGCTGTATCTCTTTTACCATGTCACGTATGTCATGGCATACATTAAAGGCGTAAAATAATTTTTATGTAATGAGCAATTATTTATGTTTTTCACATGCTCTTGTGCCAGGTCAATTTCGGTACTCGTAAACTTAATCAATCGACTGTGAGAGCGCGAGGATCTACACAGAGAAGGAGATAGACAGACCAATAAATACGCTCTAAATTTCTTTATTTCGTCGATAAATGCTTTTTGTGTAATATTTAGCACGTAATATATATGTCCCCAACGTTATATGTGCAAGCCCTACAACCAAAAGCGATGAGGTAAGCCAAGTTACCGCGCATTTTGTTGAAAGCAATCCCTCTCTGTATGCCAGGAACGCCAGTAGGCGCGAACGTTTGAACCAATATGGCGTCCATACAAGCAGTGTCTTCACCCTGTTCCGAAGCAGCGCATTGAGGCACCCTACGCTTTATGTTTGCGCAGTGCCATCTCTTGGGTGGCATGGGTAGCTGCATGAGCTCCCACTGCCGTTTCCCTTCTCTGTATACATTATTCTATGGTGCAGTATTCTACAAAGTCACAAATCTAACTGGCCGACACATTGTTTGTACTTTAGAGAAAGAGGTGAGCTAAGGAAAAAAACGCTACTTCGACAGATCTAGTAGGGAGAACGACTGTGTATGAAAAAAAAAAGCGGAGCCCACACCCCAGATAATAAATGAGCAATTGGTACAGAAAATTTCACAAGCACAGAGCCAGAATGCGCATTTGGCCACGTGAATGAAGATGTACAACCTTTTTTTTTCTATTTTATTACAATGCCTGCGATACGACAAAGACCAAAGACAACAGCTTCTACAAAATTTACGAAACTGAATCGTAGGCCCTTCAGCCTCATACAACCATGGCCAACACACGCATTGCGAGAACAGCCCTTATATATGGCACTAAACGGGTTTCCAGAAACATAACCTATAAAGGTAGCGTCTTGGGATAGTTTCTAGAAATTTCTAGAAGCAGGTGGCATGGTTAGATATTACTGAGAAAAGCTTTTACGCTAATTTGATGTATAGATATAGACCCAATAGTCTCCCATTATTTGTCGCTTCATGTGCGAAATTATTCATTGTCCCTTTCACTGCAAGGCCTTGGCCAGTTTGAATGACTGAACGTTACTTGTGGTTATTTTTAACATATTCGGTGTTCGTTTGACTGCATTTTTTGTGAACTGTAGTGCCAACTAGATAGACTGTGTTTTGTGTTTTGATGAGGGTATGGTAACGTACATCGTGTTTATGTGGCTTTTAGGGCTCGACTGACTAGTGTCGAAGTGCAATTTTATTTAATATATATTGTTTGAATTGCTGTGATTCACCACAAATCCTATACTCTCTTTGAAAGGGAGTAGCCGGTGCTACAAAATTGCAAGCATCTCCTACACAACATACAATAAAAAATTAAAAAGATGCCTATATACGCTACACGCTTTAAGTCACGGTTAAACAAGAGCGAAAAGGCTAGCATAGATAACTGAAGGCATATAAGGCAGTATTTTTTCCGACTGGTCAGTCACGTGACGGTGCTTTTCCATATTGGCACACTCGCTTTACTGTACCACGGTGTGCGCGTGTAACATCGCTTCTATTAAGCGGTTATGCTACATCATCCGCTCGGCGGTCACTACGATTTTTGTAAGTCATGGCGATTCTGCCGCACCGTTGCCTATATGCCAAACGCACTTTGCCAAACGATTTCATCGCTTTATGATCTCCTCTGTACGAGAAAAGTTACAAAAAACGAACTGTGCCATTGGTAATGCCTTAGTAAGGCAGATGTGTGCGATTGATATTTCAGCTTCTGAACAAGCCTCACATGCTTTTTGTCAAAAACATATTCAGCGCAAGCAAACAAGGACGTAAGAGAGACGACACCATACTGCGCCATTGTGGTCTCGTCTCCCTTATACGTCGTTGTTTGCTATAGCAGCGCCGAATATGTTTTCGAGTTCCGCTTACCAGTGTCCCCCCCCCCCCAAAAAAAAAATGTCTATGCTTTTTGACGCGTGCTTAGATGTGATACTCATATACTAACAAATAAAAGTAAAGTTCGACAATGAGACAGCAGCTGAACAGACCATACTATATGGGCGATACAAAGGAGTAGGTCAGACGACGCAAGAATTGCAGGCGACGCCGTCCTTGCCTCGTATGCATACGCGCGGTCGCGGTCGCGGTCACGCGTGCACTGGCAACGTGGCAGTCATACAAACGTGTGAACTACACAACCACCGACCCGTTGCTCGTGCCTTTGCTGCTAGATGTAGTTCCCGTTAGTCCTGTCACGTCGGTGTAGAAATGTACCTAAAGAATTATTAAGTTGTGCTTATCTCAGTGGGGTGGGAGAATCGAAGACAGCCCAGAAAGGAAATGAATGAAAAAAAAACCCGAACAATGGAGGGTGGGGGGAGGATAACCTCCAGGCGAAGGTGGAACCTTCAGTACAGAGCCCTTGCGGCCATTGCCATTTCGCAAGCTCTGTTGATCAGCTTGAGCTGTTTTTTTAGTATTCCAGAAGGATAGCGCTGGCTAACCAACATCGAGAAGCAGGAAATGCTATAGACTTGATATTTTAATGTTTCCTGACTTTATATACGTGAATTTAGTGCACTCGTAACTCAACTGTCTCATACTTTTGAGCCCTGATTCTTTTTCGCACACCTTCGTTGTTGTGTACCAGCGCAAGCAGTCGGTGCATTCTGATGTGCACATCTATACACCACGGTGTTGTATTGGTTATTGTGCTCGACTGCTGACCCGCAGGTAGCGGTATCGAATGCCAGCCGCGGCAGCCGAAATTTCGGCGGAGAAAAATGTTTGAGGCCCTGTACTTTAATTGAGGAGCACTTTAAAAACCCAAGATGGTCTAACTTTTCGGAGCCTTCTACTACGGCGTCTCTCATAATCATATGACGGATTGGGCACGTTCAACTTCAATATTCGTTGCAATGATGTGCTTATCTAGTTCAGCTTCAGTCTTACCTCCCTCCTGAAAAACAAAAAAAAAAAAGACCGAGGACTATCTGTTCTAGTGTACATGCTATTTTTGAAGCCTTGACTCTATGCATATTTATGACTGTAAATTGATTGTCATGTGAAGACTATCAGCTTGCAAAACAGTTGTGAACGTACGCGCATGCTGAATACAGGTTACACTGACAATCCGCTGGTACATTGGTGTTTCCAGCATCAAAGTAACGATGATCAAATATTAATGCAGCTAACCAAATACCACAAGTTCAGTGGTTTCGGGGGCAAAGCCCATGTCCTGACTATAAGGTAAGTGGCAGGGAGGGGTATAAATTTGGCCGCTTGAATTTCATCCAAGGCCTGATAGGCGAATGTTTTCAAGTTCCGCCTATATTTGAATGGGACCACCGTAGCCGCGATATTACTTATATTCTAAGTTGGCATTCGGCAGTGCGACGCCACTAATGCCCCTCCATAGCAGATAACACAAAGGTAACACGGAGTGCTTTTTGTCGAAAAAAAAGCAGTTGTTAGAAAAGCTTTTCAAGAAAATGCACGGAAGCTTAGTGAACGTAATGAGATTTTATATCAGTGTATTCTGAAGCCCCTTTTATTTATTTCGTTTTGTGCCATACAGTTATCCCTAGAGCCCAATATCGCCATAGCCCAATATGCAATGCGTTTTCCTCGAGTGCTTTTAAGTCCTTTCGAGAATATTCGAACCAGTCTTGTGATTTTTTGCATGCATCACAGAGCGTTTTCCTCTTTTTCCCCTTTGATTTTGCTTTCTGAAAGCAAGTGAATTGGACACGGAAATTTACTGAACACCGGGCTTGTTTTCTATTCTACAAGGCTGTTCGCGCCGTCCAAATCCAAAATGTTGTTCCAGCCCTCGCCTTTGCGACGCTTGGTTTATAAGAAAGCTGATAGATGGCATCACACTGCCAACGAAGTAAAAAGAATAAATGAATAAAAATAAGGTTAGCTGGAGCAAAGGATTCCATTTTGCAGGTTCATGTTGAGTCTGGTGCAAGGTTTCATTCCTTTCTTCGTCTCTACAGCGTGTTCGGCTTATGAGCTGCAAGTGACATAGCTTATAACTGGCCGTATTAGTATTGATGTCGAGCATTGTTTCTAGTATTGCAATCAGCGAAAGTGTCGTGAACTTACCGGGAACAAACAAACACAGAAATCTGACAGTTGGAGTTTCCTTGGCGTGTTTTCCTTAGCCTATAATTGCGACATTTCTTCCTTTATCGAGCACACGCACGTGTGCTGAGCCAGTCGATTTTAAAGAGCGTGTCTAGACTCCAAATAAAGTCTGCAGTATACTGTTTTTACTGTATCCGTAGTCGTAAACTTCTGCTTGCGCTTGTACATAGTTTATCGAATTGTCGTTTATTTGTACAAACTGAGACACTCGATTGGGTTAAAGCAAGATTAGGATAGAAAAAAAAGTGCCAAAATATACAGTACAGTGACAGTAAGCAACTGTCGACAGCAGTGGTAGCTGCTTAACATTACCGGGCGACATGTTCGGACACTCAATTACACGAGTGGAGAGGATATACGTATAAGCATGTTGGCTCTGCCGTAAATGCGGAGTGTGTTTGGAGGGCGTAAGATTTCCAGTTAAATGTATGACGAAGGTATTAATAATAGTTTAGTATTTGAGAAACTTATTATTACGTAAAGCAGTAGCATACTGTGTAAATTGAGGCAAAAAAATTAAGGTATTCTACCTGATGGTGTGCATTAGGAGTCATGAGATTAGAAGATGACACACTAGAAGAGGAAGAAGAGTCCCGCTCATAGCGCCGGCATGAAATGTAAAAGCGGATAGCTTGGTATACCGGCGTTATGATCGCAGCGTGCGGAATAGATGACTTACTTTAGACAGACTCTGACGACGAGATGGCGGATACCAAGTACGGATTTCAAGTTACAGAATCTATTACTCTGCGTTAGCGCGCACGTATAGAGAACGAGACTTTAAGGATGACAAATTGTCAGACTATGGTTCAGGCGAGCGCCAGAGTCTGTGCCTCTTTCTTTACAAGCGCCTTATTGAGCGTGTGCCCGAGGAATCCCTTGTGGTCACGTAAACGGCTTTGGATATGGACCACTATGCAGCTACTTTTTGTAGCCTCATAAAATTCGGTCGCTATTCGGCCTATCTGTCACGTGTTACCAGGCTTGTTCAAAATGGCCTGCACATGCATGGGTGGCGTGGGATATCTCATACGCCTAATCGAGGGGGGCCTTCGCATTTCGCTCGTGCGACGAGAGAAAGCTAATCATGGCTGTTCGCCAGAGAAGCGACGTTTCCGTCCACGAGGCACGCCATGGGCGGCCGCTTGTTCTCCCGGGGATTTAACCACGCAGCCATACAGGCGCTGGTCTTCTCCGTTCTGTACTCTCTTCCGCCTGGCTCCCGTCGCTGCGCCGCTTTAATAACGCGCCTTCCCTTCTGCAGAACTGCTCACAGCCAGCTTTCGGTCGGTGCGGTATGTATGCGCTTCTGCGGAACGGTCTTCCGTCGTGCGTACGAAGGAAATGTTGGTCTTCGCGGAACTTTTGTATACGTGTTGCCTCGCATCCCCCGTGGACTGGAATCGTGCGCACTCGAAATGTGCGCGGCCTCCAACGAGGTACTGAACGAGCGGCGGCTAGGCGGCAGCTGCGATTCATCGAATGGGCTAAAGCGGCCGCCTTTTGTGGGCGATTATTGGGAATTCTTTTGAACTGAATATGTTAAATTCACTGCTATTGTGATTCCTGGGAGATTGCAATCACTGTGTACTCCGAGTCTTCCTCTCAATTTTTCTGTTGAATTTTGTCTGGAACAAATGTGAAAGATGGTAGTAGAGGAGGAGTGTGAACAATGTTTGAGGAATTATGTTAAGCGCGGTACTTGAAATGTCGTGAAAAAGTTACTCGCCATCTAAACTGGGTGTTCGGTTAAAAGCGGTAACTTTGACTCAAAGCTCTCCTTGAATGTCAATTGTGAATAGCTTTTTTTCTTTTCTTTTGGGAAGCCTAGGCCCAGCTAATCAGACTAGTGGGTTCAAAAAAAAAAAACTACTCTTCCTCGTTTTCCTTCGTCTTGGCCCGGAGAAAGAAGTGGTGCAGAAAGAAGCGGAGACAATTTTAGTATCTAGGAGTTAGTGTTACACTTTACGTAGACAATGAAAATTCAACATGTAAGAAAGATGAAGCGTGAACATGTAATTTAATAGTAACTTATCAGGGTCTTCACAAATTATCCATCTTGGAAGGTGGTATGGTTGATTCCTGTATTCAAATTTTACCATTCTTTTCCTATTCTCAACTATAGAGCGCTCTATTCTCTTAATTGAGAGAAATTTTAATATTTCAAAATGTCACTTGCATATTGCATATGACGTTGTTTCACTGGTTTAGTTACCTAAGCGTCCTTCAAGTTTTCACTACCCTGACGTGTTGAGCATCCTCCCAAACAGCTTGACTGCCCATAGGTAATTCTGTTTGATCCAATTTTGGTGTCCTGGCGTCATGATGCCATTTCTATTCACTTGAGATCAAAGCCAATGTTTTGACACTTTCCCCACCGACACTGTTGCTATATACAGCTACGCAGTGCAACAGACGGCTGAGTGAGCAAAGCTCGAAAATAAATTTCATCGGCGGAGCTGTTTAAGCCGGTCGTAACCTGTTTGAAGCGAACGACAAAATTCTGCGCTGTGAGGACGATTTTGAACCAGTCAGATGTTAGCATTTCGATGTAAGTTAAGGCATCGTACCCTTTAGATTTGTTTTCTACTTTGTCTACAGTATGTCGGCGTATCGCGACAGGCTTTTTTCCTATAGCAATATTACTAGGTTACAAAATATGGTCGTTGCGGCCCTACTTCTTTCATACCATGACAATTTGCACCTTCACTCTTTCAGGAATCACAATTACCCGCACAATGATATTTTTATTTTATCTAGCATAATTTTCAATCCCCTTTGACGTCAGCCTGCGGCAGCTACGCCTCGGTCAGTTCCCGCATTTGGTTGTTTCATGAATTTTCTGGCTCTCTCTTCCCTTTTCAGCGAATCGTTTGCTTCTATTTTCTGATGTGTGTCGTCTATACGTGCCCCTTGTCTCTCATTCTCAACTGTCGAGGGTTCGATTTCATTAGGTGAGCACGTAAGTGACTGGCCTCCGGTCTCAGTGATTGACTGTATTTCTTTGTACACACAGGGCTCTCTTTTTTTGTTCCCCATTCTCTTATCTTCAGTACAGGATCGGAAACCAGGTCTGCTTAACCTCCCTGCTATTTCTTTTCTTGCTCAGGCTGACATTTCTAACACATCATCTCTCTCTTCTCTCGCTCATTTCCCCTATGCTTCTGGTCCTCACCCAGTATTTTTCGCTTACTTGTTCCTCGACCGTTGTGGTTATATCAACAGCAGAGCTGTTTATGCTTCACATATGGCCATGCTGAGCGCGGAGAGAAAACTATTATTGCAAATGGCCTCTATCTTCAAAACATTAGATGCCTAACGTTAACAGAAAACTTCAGTCGAAGAAGTGAACAGCAAGAAGAAAGATACACACAGCGATTGACAAATAAATAATTAAAACAAAATAAACTCTCTTGACAAGGCACGACTCATGCCCAAGTACCCACAGCCTGAAGGCAGGCTTCCTAACGAGTATGTTGTGCACTTACGCTTGCCGAGCATGAATTTACAGGAAGCCTATGATTGCGTTGTAGCATGAATTCTATGAGAAACTTGCTATGGCCGAGAGAAAGAGAAGACGAGAACGAGGAGGAGAGAACGGACGAAAGAAGATAGAAGTACAAATAAAACAAGCATTTATAAAGTTAGGAGAAGAAAGACATATTAAAAAGAAAGAACGAAAGTATTTTTTTAAGGTGAGGTGACTATTTAATCTTAGTATTCACGGTAGGAAGGTGACCTTGAATGTGGCACACCCTAAAAAGTGCCTAATGCTAGACGCGGTTCTGCTAAAATAGTGTTTCTCCTTAGCTTACCTTTGCAGTAGTTTGTAATGTCCCAGCAGCTGTGCTGCTCATTGATGTTATCGATTACAGAGCCACGCCTCCACCTTTTATTCTTTTGGTTGGGTATTTCCCCTGGTTGGCATTTAAGCATGAGCTACCAAAGCTTGGTTTGATGCTCTCCTTTCCAGTTATACATTCCATTTTATTGATATTTATGTATGATCATTGTCATAGCTGTAAGTTTCTTTCCCGTGTATTCTCAGTTCTAACGTTTCACAGGTTCCTTCCACCATGCGACAATAATCAATTTTTGGTCCCCTGTTTCGAACTTCCCATGGGATGTGCCCATCTTACTTTTGCCCCATATTAACTACGGGATGGAAATGTCGCTCGCAGAGATCTGGAAATAACTTCCCAATGGCGTCTGTATTATCGTCAAGGTCATGCATGTGAGCATTCATGTCCCTAGAAAATATGATTTGGGCGTCATCATGAAATTACTTATACGTATATGATATACTTAAACATATACGCTTATACGGAATCCACTATCTCTGCATATCAATGAATGTTGTCAATCACTAGCCAAATAAAGACATCAAGATGAAAAATTCTTGATCAGGGGGTGTCGTGGAAGCAATGTTTCGGAAAGCAGTTTCGCATTCTCAAAGTCAGCAACTGAAATAAAACACCACTCGTCAAAATATTGGCTCCTGTGACACTATGTAGTGTTCAAGATCTTTTTTTAACTCTTCGGGCTTCCATCTTTCTTCTACCATCTTTCGAACTTCTACCTCAATTGTTACAACGTTAGGATGACAAACTCTCATGAGGCCAACTGAGGCGTCATGACACATAGAAAGCAACACCGAAGCGGCTCATAGAAAAGTCCTGACGGTAATTAATTTGAACTACTCAGAGGCATTTCAGTTTTTTTTCTTGCGTATCGAAGCAGATAGCATTGAGGTAACGAAAAACACATAAAAATAAATAGCTAAGCTATGAATTTTCACGTCAGAGCTCCTATAGGCAAGCTGCCCGAGCGCCCGCGCCATGTAAAGGTTCTCCGATGACAACTACACGTCTTTCAAGAGGAAGACTGGACTGAAAACGGGGCTTTGATTGTTTACCACCTAAATGAGCTCTAAAAGCTTTAAATGAACATATCACACAAACGCTACAACAACGCTCTGCTTCAGTGCGTCACCTGAGCTGGGGTGACCAAGTAAGCATTGATGGGAGACCTAGTTCCAATCAGAATATAAGTCGTTTCTCGGGAAGGACTCACCAGGGAGGGTTTAACTTTCCTCCACACAGCTTTTGGTAAATCGCTTAATCCACCGGCCTTCAACAAGAATCAAATGGCCGGCCTAATTGGGGCCGGCTTATGTGAACTAAGACACTCGACAAAACAAGTTTAATCCAGTGGTGTTATGTGGGCCAACAGATGAGTGCGCGCTACAAAAGACCAGTCCCGAAAACTTCCGAATGACGGCAGTAGAAAATGAAAACCTTTTCTGTTGATATAATGACGCGCCAATCCATGTAACTTGATAGGTATACCACTGGTAATTTCTTTGAAGTGTCGTGCCCTCACCAAAGACGCGAAGGAAAATAAGAAAAAAAGGAGAAAAAGGGAAAGACGTCATCCCTGCTGCGGACAACGAATATTTATTTCGAATATTTAATAAAGAAAATGCCTTAAGCAGCTCGTCCAAAGAATTCTTTGTTGGAAAGCATTGGCGTAGTGCAGAAAGTCGCACGGTCATCCGCGCCTCTCGGCGATCGAGGTGTGCATGACTGATAAAAAAAAGAAAAAAAAAAGAGAGGATTGTGCACAATAAGATCGTGAAACCAAATGGCTTTCATTCTCGAGTTATATCTTCGTAGAATGCAAATGAAACCCTGTGTGTGAGTTTTCTTTTTTTCGACAACGAGGAAGCATATAGCCTACAATGGAGCAAATGCAGATTGTCAGTGCTGTTATATGCCTGCATGTTCTTTAGCAAATAATGTACACTACGTGCCATTTCTGTGTGATAATCTGCTAACGCTGAATGTCGGATGGTGTAATAGCAATTATTAGGGTTTAACGTCCCAAAACGACGATATGATTATGAGAGACGCCGTTGTAAGGGGCTCCGGCAACTTCTACCTGTAGTGGAGTTCTTGAACGTGCACCTGAATCTGATATGATATGTGGAGTTTAACGTCCCAAAACAACCACATGAATATGAGAGACGCCAAAGTGGAGGGTTTCTAAAATTTTGACCACCTGGGGTTCTTTACCTGCACCTAAATCTAAGTACACGGGACTCATGCATTTTCACTTTCATAAAAAAAAAGAAAGGCCAAGGTGGCGATGCTATCCTACGGCTTTCTGGTCAGTGGCCGAGCGCCTTAACTACTAGACTACCACTGTGAGCGAAAGTCGGCCGGAAATTTTTTCTTGCTCATAGATATAGCTTCATTAAGTCTAGCCACCCCGGCTGGAGTGCCTAAATCAATCAAGAAGCAAAAGGAGAAAGATAGCGGAAAGGCAGAGAGATTGAGCAAGGCTGATTCATCTGAAATACCTCGCACTTGGAAGGGGAAGGGAAGTTAGAGAGGAGGAGAGAAAACACTGTTGCCGCTGAAGCAACAACACTTCGTTTATCTCAAAGAGCGAATCAGTCCGCAATACTTAAGACATGGCAGAATCACTTTCATTGCCTTTTCGAACTGCGAATATCATAGTTCCAATGGTATCCCAGTACCTTTTCGGTGGTCTATACATTTAGAAACAGCAGTGCACCAAGATGTACGAGAATTCTCACTTTGGCTATGTCACATAGAGCACGTAATAAATACTACAGCAGTTCCATATCTAGGAGCACTAATGACTCCTCTAGACGTTCAGAGGCCACACTTAAATGACATACTGCCGGTGCTGATATGTGCAAAGCGCCTATTTTGATGCCTTCAAGTTGATGCCTTCAAGTTTCTTCAAGGAATGATGCCTTCAAGTTTCTATAAAGCAGTTCGGGTACCAATTTTAGCGGCAACATGAAACCACAAATGCCTGAATGTAACGCGATAACAATTGTAATATGAAGGTTGACACCTCATCGCGTCCAGGAAGAAAAGAATTTTGATGGTAACGCAAACGTCGACTTAAGGTAGCAAAATATCTGAAAAAAAACTATTCGCGATACATTCGAGTAAATAGGGTTACTCAAATAACCTCCAATGCTTACAAATACACCCTCCACGAGCTGTACGACTGACAGCAGACGACTGAATGGTAATTTGTTTCAATTTTAACGTGCAAAAACGCAACGTGGCTCCCCTGTGTACAGCTACCAAGACGACATTATAATGGTCTAGCTCTCAGATCATAATTCATGCGGTAGTGCAAACAACCTCACGGTTGTCAAAAAAAAAAGGAAGGCTGCACACGGCATTGTGTTCCTTCTTCGTATTTTTTTGCCGTCCATGTGGTTCCTTGCGCTATACTGCGTAAATTTTACAAACTCGTATTGATATTCATTTTACAAAGTTTCTTCTCACGAGTGAAATTTTGCGATGTGATGGACGCTGACTGTGACGACAACTGCAATACCTCTGCAGCTGCGCTGGCTGACCCACATCCGGAAAACGCAAGTGTGTGTCTCCCACCCAGTCCTGGCATCATCAAACGTGGGCGCATGTGTGGAAATGACCAAGCAGCATGGCGTATTCCGTTGACCGCTCTTGTCCTCTGGCTTAAGGTCGCCAGATGCAGAGGCAGCTCACAATCGGAGCACGAGAGGCAGCGTACCAACCGAATACATCGGTTGTTTTCAGAGCGCTCAGTGCAGCCAAGAGCAGCGCGCCTGTAGCGCCACCGCGCAGCGAGCGTGGAAAGCTGCCAGATAAATATTGCTGCGCTGCGTCAACAAACGATGCCGATCAGTTCAGTGGACATCTCTGACTAGTGTGACCTTAGTTGTTCTTTCTCTCTCTGAAATGTCTGGATGTGGTGAAGACCTCCTGAGCACATCGCATAAATCTGGCGATCATCCTCGTCCGAGCTGCTATCTTCAAGGCATTTCACGAGGCTCCTGCGAGCTGCTGCAACGACAGCATTGACGTTTCCTTCGGTAGCCACCTCGTTATCAGCACCGTGCATTTATGGCTTCGTAGATGTGAATTCACCCCACACACGCGCAAAAACTCGATTACCCAAGCACGTGTATGAAGTATTACGCGCCCGACGATACCCATTTGCACGCCCCGCTCCTCACCTCGTTTACCTGCCAGCAGCCGCGTGAATGGCTGGCTTGTGTCATGTGATCTGATCTCCCGGTCAGATAGCGCCACGCTCTCTTTTCGAGGTCAGAGCGGTCGGTAGTGCTCCGAGTCAGAGGCTGACGCTCTGAATGAACCAACCGAAGGTAGTCTGAGCGCTCGAATTCCACCAACCGAAGGTGCAGCCACTTTTCTGAGCGCTCCAGAGCGCTCGAAAACACCCAACCGAATGCGCCATTAGTTAGGGTTTGCGCGGTCTCATTGATATCGAGCGTGACTGATTTACGTCACTCGATGGTTAGCCATTTCTGCTGGTACAAATGCTGAAAGATGAACCTGCGTGATAAAAAAAAAATATTTGGTGCTTTGTAGCGCAAGGGCCATTCGATGGTCAAAGAGTAAACAAAATTCATATTTCTTAATAAATTACTGCATGCACGAATATGTATATGTAGGCAGTGTTATGAACTATAGAAAGCTGCTTATTAGAGAACAAAAAATTGCCGCATATCCATGGAGTGCATGATGATGAGTGGGGTGACACGACCATCAGTCCGTCCACGCTTCCGTCCATCCATGCGTCCATTTGTGCAACCATCCATGCCTGTGCTCGTGCGTCCATCTGTCCGTCCGTGCATTCTTGCGTGCGTCCGTTTGTTCATCTATTCATGCGTCCATCCGTTCGTCCGTCTGTGCGTCCATCGGTGCATCTGTCTGTCCGTCCGTGCGTTCGTCTCTCCACCAGTCCGTGCATCTAGTAGCACTCCAAGTACCACCATCTCGCATCTTTTCAATATGTATTCATCATATAGAAGTACCGCATCAAGCGAACATTCCGAGGACTAAACAAGAGGTGGCACGGCCAGACTAGAGGAGCGGCACGCGCGCACTTTCTTGCGGTCCGCGCTTTGTGTCTAGTTCCCACCTTTCAACGCCGCAAGTTCTTGGCACTGCGGCCCAAGCCTCGCTAAGCCTTGCGAAATCCAAAGAGGTTACGCCAAGCGAGTTGAACGTGGCAAGATTTTCTGGTCAGAGAGTGCTGAAAGTGCATCCTTCTGTTACTAGTTTTTTTAAGAAGCATCAAACTCAAGGTAAATTTTATTGAATAATAAGTCAGCGATATCCGTCTCTGTAGGTTATTTTATCTGAAACAACTATCTTCCTACTTATGATTAACGTGCGCGAGTTTCCTGCTCAATAAAAAAGAGGGCGCGCGTGTCACTCCTTTAGTTCAGCCGCGGAGGCGGCTACCTCCTCCTTCTCCTCCTCCTCCTCCTACTAATACTGCTACTGCTACTTCAACTACTACTACTACTACTACTACTACTACTACTACTACTACTACTACTACTACTACTACTACATATATCACGGACGCACGACTCACGGCTCAAGGAACTGCGGACCTAAAAAGAAGCATGCCATCCAAAAATTGTCACCTGCTTTTCTTTATTAGGCATGACCTTGAGTCTCACTACTGACTAAAAATAAATAAACAAATATATACCTAAATAAATAAATAAATAAATAAATAAATGCCCCCACCTCCCGAAGGCAATCTTGATGAAATGTGAAGGCATTACATAGCGCCCATAACGGTGTTGCGCATGTGAGAATACAGCGTTAAAACAATTTTTTTCTTACACCGTGCAGCCAATAGCGCCATTTGGCGCACGTGGCGTTTTTCTGTCGCGAGAAACGCGTTGTGCATTTCCAGCTCTAGTAGCTAGCGTGCACGGTTAGAAATATACAATGAGGTGAACAAAACAAATAGCGTTCTCAGATCGGCATTGGCGTTTCACAGTGGCGTCTCGAGCATACATTTCCACATGTTCTTGAGAGGCGTCCAGTCAGCGAACGGTGAAGAATGAGGCCCGAACTGACGGGAAAGTGGAGAGAGCGAATGGCGCGAAAACGAGTGGCGAAACACTGCATCTGCCCTCTCTACACTCTCTCGCACCACATGCTCTGGTTGCAAGTGGCGAGGATAAGAGGCGCGTCCACAGCTGTTGCTATGGGAGAGTGAGGGTGGAAATATAACACCTGCCCACTGGCGGACACCGCCGTGGGCAACGCCGGATGTCTGACATAAGACGACTAAGAAATGCATTCGCATTTAAAAATGCGGAAAACATGGCGCTAGAAATGTCTTTATGTGCGGTATTATAACTACACGTGTTTCTGTTTGATGAAAAGTGTAAGCAAACGTAGGTAGCTTAAATAGGCAAAAAGTTACACCAGCTAGATATACGAAAATGCTATTTGGGCTGTCGAGATGAGTCAAATACTCGGCTCAATTGAAGGTGTCAGGTGTGATAAACTTTAGGGGCTAGGCGTGTCGGCTTCTCCAGTCATCACGGTCTGACATGTAGTCATGGTTCATCATAAAACGGGTATGGGTAACAAAACTCTACTTGCTACCACCCCACTAAATATAAAGAAGGCGAACAAATAGTTAGCCCAACAAATGACCGTAGACGTTGGTGGAGCAGATACACCCTTTGTTGTATGCCGTAGGGAACGGAAAGCCGGCATATAGGGAAAGAGAAGAGGGGGAGATGGAAAAACCTCAGCTTAGGCTACATCACAACGCAGTTTCCCGACTACGTTTTATTGTGGAGCAGCAACACCCTTCACTACATGCAAAGTTTCTGGTTCGACAGCACCAGTACCTCATAAGGGAAATCTCTCTCAAAACACTGCAGGTGAAACGTCCATCATGCGGCGTGCCTCTCTCTTTTTTTCTTTCTCCATTTGACAGTTTTCTATATTTTATTGACATACGGGCTTTGAGTTTTTCTGACAGTGAAATTGTTGTATATATTTAAAGTGGCCATGACACCCAATTTTCAACCATATTCTGTTTTGTGTGGGTTGATTCTTGTACGTTCACAGACAAGCGGCGAAATTTGAGCGAATTTGGCCGAGCCGTTAATTCAAAATTGAATATATTTTTAAACAAGCCAGTAACTTTAGTGTCGGGCAACACTGGGGAGCTCGATAGCCATGACGTCCCAAACCGCTTACCGGGCGAGCTGCTGCACGTTCTGCATTCCGGAGGACGATCATCTTCCGTGGTCAGCTGCGCTTGCAATCAATATTCTAGATGCAAGTGGCTCTGACTAGCCCGTGTAACGCTGTCCCTGCGTCCGCACCGCTTCCCACGCCGCAGGTGTTGGAGCGGTGCCAAGTAGCTCACACATTTTAGTAGTGCGCGGTGACGTCTCTTTCTCTCGCCTGCCGCGCGCTCATTGCATGTCAGTTATCTCTCGTTTCACCCACTGCCAAGCTTGCAACGCCCGAGTTCCCTACTCACGTGGGCATCATCTTGCTCGCGCCGCCTCTGTCCATCTGCCAACGAGAAGAAGCCGTGAGCCGGCGAGTGCGCGCGCCTCCAGATTTAGCGGCGCCGACAATGGGGACAGCGCGCCGTTGCTTGCGGCGCGATCGCGCAGACGGGCACGACGCCGTCGCTGCATGCTTCCCGCTAGTGTGCGCATACATTTCCCGGCTGTCGCCGGCGTTGCGAGCGTTAGCGAAGCCGATCGCGTTCGCGAATGGTGACGCCAACTCCGACGAGGCGCGAGCCAGGGAAGCCGAACGCAAGCATCGCCAGTAGAAGACCATCCGCCAGCGACACCGACGAGGTGCGAGTCAAGAACACCGGTAGCGTTCAAAAATACAGACAGCGCGTGGGTAACACCGACGAGAGGTGAGCCAAGGAAGCCGAGCGCAAGCGTCTGCAATGCATCCCGCCTGCAGCGTCCTTGTGTTTCAAACAAATGTTTACTCGAGTAAACTTTACACCGAGTTTCGCTTCAAACCCTTCTTCCAGCACACGCGTCGACACCCGTTTCAACGGGGTCAACGCCGTGCGCACCGCTTCTGCTTCCCATCTCATCAGCGTTCCCTTCGGGGACACAATTCATAGTTTTTTCTGCGTTGTTCAACTTGCCACTGGATATAAATAACTTCCAGGGGTTAAATAAATACCACACCGTCACCCATGTAGCACTGGTACTTGCAGCAAGCAATATAGTGTCCTGTGAATGTGCGTATGCCATTTGCCACTACAGATAAATATTTGTTGAAACTCCTCGCAGGCAGTACCACGGTTAAGCGTCACACTAGCTATTTTTTACCGGAACCGAATATAATTGGCAGGGTTCAAGCAAATATTCAGCCAAAATGTATATAATAAGTAATTCTAGCACCGCACTGACATGACGTTCGCTTCGGCTTATGTTTACATATGCTGCACCAACAAGCGATGGATAAACAACAGTCCCGACGTGCAGCTTTGCTACGACCGCTTATTTGTTAAGTCCAGCACAAAAATTTGTGCATGCGCGTATGCAGTGAACAGAAATCGGCACGCTTTGTCAATTCCACGGCGCTAAGTAGCACATGCTCGCGAATGCCACGTCGAGCAAACTCTTATCCAAAGGTCGCTTTTCAACCTGACACGCTTGAAATTAGGTTACTTATCATTGGGGAAAGCTGCCTGCAACGTCTGTCATAACAGTGAGGTCATTACCAGCTTTGTTCACATCGTCTTCGATGCTTGAGCTGGTGGCGATGGAGTCGAAGTCAAGATGCACAACGTACACGACGTCGTTGCCGCATATGGTGATGGGGCCGACAGCACACCGCAACGCTTGGAACCCACTGACGCGTGCGGACCACGCGGCAAGCAACACTCGAAACACTGACCATGTACGGAAGCTGTTGTTTGGTAGCCGACGACGACACTGCTCCTTCGGCTTGTGACGTCACGAGCGCCATGACAAAATGGCTGTCACTGCGGTGGGCGGAGTTTGCAGCAGATGACTTCTGCGGCTTATTTATAACTGAAATAATCTCTTAAAGTAGTTTTAACACACGTACAAGCATACTTGACCGTCTACCTTTGTTTTTTGCCGAAAACCGTCAATATTTGAGTGACCCTGTCATGACCCCTTTAAAAAAGTCGTGTTACATATAACGGAAGCTTTATATGCGAGACGCATTGAAGAACAAAGAAAAATGTCATGGAAGTAAATTATCAAAAAAAAATGCTGGCGCAGCTTGTATTGTGAGGTAAGCGACCACGTCTGATTAAGATTTTTCTTTGTTAACGTTTTGATGATGAAACAAGATTTGATGATAAATTTGTGACTACCAACTATGACTTCAGTGTCACTGCACTTATGTATTAGTTTAGGGTAAAATTCGTTAGTTTCTCGTAGGAAAAACCTGTGATAAGAAATGTTATCCAAAATGTTTCATGGGATGATCAAAATAGTTAAAGAATATTACCTTTCAACTCCCCATTTTTTATCTAAAAGAACTGAGCAACCTCTAAAATTAAGGGAACGTTTTTGCAAAACATTTACCAATACTCCTTTTCCCCGTGGAATCGGCTTCCACTGGACATTGCAGACTGCCGCACTAAAGCATCCTTCAGGGGCATATTGCTACACTCGTAGCTAAATTTTTCTTATGATTTCTTTTTGTGTTCATGTTGCTTCTGAATAGTTGTTCTTTTATGTAGGCATGTGTTACGCCGTGTATTTCCCCCATGCAATAATGTGCTTGAGCGTTGCAGGTATTTTTAATAAATAAATAAATAAATAAACAAATAACAGTCAATAAATAAATAAATAAATAAATAAATAAATAAATAAATAAATAAATAAATAAATAAAGGATAGAATGAGACATCTGGAATTCCGTGGGGCTCCTCCAGTTTGAAGAGATGCGATTGAGGCTTCTAGGAATCTACGCGCCGCCTTCGTAATAATGTAGGTGACGGAATGCAAATTACCAGTACGAGACAAGTGAGACTATAACTACAATATTGCTCTTAGATTTATTTGACTGATTAAATTTGTTCATTCGTTTGATCGACTCACTAGAAAAAAAAAACTTCGGCACTTCGCACATTGTCACTGGGCTGAACTTCAACCGCCACTTATACGCCTTCAACATATCATCACAGCTGACGGTATAGCAGTAGATATTTCATGACATGATGCAACAGTTTTGTGGCACCGGCTGTCGGTCGGAGCAGCCTTATCTAACTTTCACTTTATAATGGCTGGCCTACTTATCTGTACTAAGTGTGACTACGAAGAGGCTATTTCCTATTCCGATATTCCTGCTTCTATGAAGAGCGCCAGACTGTTACAGGCTTTTGAATAATAGACTGGAGGAATGGTTTATTGCGGAAGAGAAGATTTCGGGGCCCTTGTTTTGCGGTTAATGAGCTCATAAAGTCCTACAAGCTATTGTACAGTACACGAAGGCGAGAGCCTTGAGTGCCCGGCTTTAGGCACGCTGCAGCTAGTCTAGTGCGATTGAATTGAGATCCCTGTTCCATTTTTTCTGTACCCATTTCCACGTGCATAGTAGCTAACTGGACAAGGTCGGTATAGTTAAACATGCTTGACTATCTTTCCTTCCCTCTGGTTTTCTCTAGACAGCTGGGTTGTATGTGGCTACATCTGCCACACTTGTATACCGTGCATCAAGATAAGGCTTCGCCACATCACCCACCTACAACTCTCGTTTGGGAAGTTTTTTTTTTTCTCGTAATATGAGAGGAGTCCTGGGACTATGCAACATCGCCATGTAAAGTATAATTTTGATGAGAGGTGTTTTATTTTTCTCGCTTCCGTTCATGGCAGCATGATGATGTGCTCGCTGCTTCCGAAATGAGTTGTTACGTGCACTTAATTATGCCGGTAAAGGATTCGTTGCCTCTTGGGCTACCACTCTGGATCTTCGGAGCGTACAATAGCGCTGCCGCGGCTTTGTTTAGCGTGAATGCCAGAGTCTGATTCGCGGCCTTTGTCGAGCCTCCACACCACAGTTCCTTCACGCTGACAGACCTTAATGTCTTTGTGTGACTGACTATTATGCCATCACATGATTCACGCGAAAAATAAACTTGTGTTGCCTAACACATTATCATAGCCCAGTCAGTGGGCGCTGGTCCATAAATAGTATGGTATAACTATATGGTCGGATATTAATTTGGAGAACGTAGCACACTGGTAGGGACCGGTTACATACTAGCGGCATAGAAGAAAAAACAACCTTGGCGAGTTCTCTGGTAAAGGCGTTTCGGCAGCGAGTAAGCACGGCGTCTCTTTCTTGTTTTCACTGAGTGATGTTTTAGCTTGTCATGGCCTTCACGGCGTCTCCAGCTCTAGTTATCGGCCTGGTGTGTGAGCGATGGCGGCGCTGCGAACGGCGCTTGTATGACGTCAATTTAGGGATTTGCGTGCTTTCGTTTTGAGGCCTGGCGCCGTATAGAAACCACCGTGCTCGGTAAAGCTCGACAAAGAAGCAGTCAAGTTGGTTATCTGGTGTGTGGTAGCTACCGACGCTGTTCAAACAACCGTGGCTTCGCGCTTTGAACTCATTTGGAAGGCACAGCCCTTTCTATCATATAGAACTGCGTGCGGCCGCTGGTCTCCGCGGCGAGAGCTGTGCAATGTTAACTGTTAAAATGCACTTATTGATTATGTTAACTATATTACATTGCAGTTTTGTTGGCCTTTCCAGGCTCATGCATAAAATACGAATTTATACTCTACCTCTCCAACCTGCAGTCATATTTTGTAATGGCAATACAAAATTTAAAGCTGTGAAATACTTGTTGTCTCTTCTTTTTGACAGGAATACTCGAAATTTGTGGATGCACACCTAAATATTTTATTATAAGGTTAAGAATGGTGGCAACAATATATATTCAAACTAGTTCGGATCTAACAGTAGGTTACTAATTTAGAAAAAAAAATAATACAAGAAAAAATAGGATATGGGCCCGACTGCAACTGCAGACCAGCAGTGAAAGTAACTTCAATGTTTGGTTACACAAAGACATTGCCTCAACCTGCTTCACACATGTTAAGCTGCACGTGTAGACAATGCCTCATCCTGATTTGCAGGAACAGCGAGCATTCGCTACTTCGCCGCAGTCGATCAGGACGGAGACGTTGTGTGGCGGGTTCGGAAGTCCACTTGTTTGCAGGACGAGAGCCGCGATGGTGATGCGGTCTACGTCGACAGCCTCAACCGCACATTCAACAACGTGGCCTGCGTCGTACACCCCCTCGCCCTCAATTCACAAGCTTTATTTACATACTTGTAGATGCTGGAGAAACACGCGATTACTGAAACATCGAAAAAAAATACACCCGAACAAATCAGTATTTCACAGCGGAAGGTGTGATAGGGAGTGAGAACACAGACACACACATAGTTTCACTTTCTTACCCACAATGTGGCCGGCGGCTTCGGCGCGCTCGTCGGCGACCCGGGCGATTTCCTTGCCCTGCCAATTAAGCGGCAACTGAACCAAAATTATAATTGCACTTGAAAACAGTCGTTGAAGGCGTTCGTTGATCCTCGCAAGACAATTATTTGACGAACTTTCCGTCTGTAGCAGACGATCTGTGCCCAAGAGCTGTGGCAGCTGCAGCACAGTTGAAAGTGGAATCCAGAAATTGACGTCACTTGCAACAGGGCGCCACTCTACGATCTCCAGGCCAACACCCACACGTGAGTGAGTGCGTGTTGTGTGCATGCGTGCGTGAGATATGGCACAGGCGATAGGGGTTCTTAAGCAGAACCGCCTGCTCCCCACTGCGGCACAATGAAAACACTCCAAAGAGTTTTATCAATAAAGCTTGAAAAAGGTATCCTCGCTACAACGTGACTGTTGCCAGTTTAACGCGCGTTATTGTTTCTCCCCCCCCCCCCCCGAATTTTCTTACTCACGACGCTGCTTGTTCACGCAGTGTGTGCGGAACTTTTTTTCCACGCGAGCGTTACAGCAGACTCCTTAGAGCGTCCCCCAATGTTCACTTTTATTGACACTATACTAGAAACGCACCTGCCACTGGAAGTGCACACAATAAAAACTCCGACATGGTAATATTGGGGTGAAAGGAGGTGCACTTTCAATTTTTATATGAAGCACATTGACTGAGTATACGTGAGTGTTGTGCTATGTCTCCTTGTATAGCCTTTTTTGTTTTCTACTTCGCGACCCAATCTATTGCACAAGAGAAAAGGAGTGGCGTGGCGCCATGCATCGGCACCAACCTCTCCTTGTATGCATTTAAAAAAAAGTGTGCACTTTCTTGGGAAAGCATGCTCAAAATAAAAACTGTTGTCCTTTTCCAGGAATTGCGCAGGTATTCTTCAGGGTATTATATATATAAACTTCACAGATGTCTTAGTCTCAAGTCTGCCTGCAAAAGGCTCTGGTGTTTTTTATAGACGGCGTCGGCGAGAACTTCAAGTGCGAGAACGTGAAACGTGTTGAAGCTACAGACATCCAAGCACTGCTGGCTATAGTGCACGTCGCTATATGGCCTGGGACAGGGAAAGTTTTTTGAACAAAGACAGCATTCATGACGTCACTGTACCTGGAGTTAACAAGGTTTTTGGTGCTTATGTTTTGTTTTAGATGGCTCATTTAGTCTTCATGAAGGGCAAGAAATATTCGCAATCATAGCGGTGTATACGTAACAGTGGGACTTGTTAGATGCGCCTAAGCGAATGCATAAGATCAATTCGCACGTGATGTTCACGGAGGTATAGCATGACAAAATTAGTCATCAAGAGACCATGGTCGGAAAATGGCCGATCTGCTCAATAGGAGACTGTTGTGGTTGGGTCGTTCGCGGAACATGTTTTGTTTTTTTAGAGGGGCCACTGCGGATGGAATTTTATTCGACTGATCATTTACGCAGCAGCGCGAAGACTGTATACACTGGCACTTACCTTACGTGATGATGAATACATGAATTGACGTGAGCGGCATCAGCTGGAAGACATGTCACGGTGGGCGCCAATACAAAGGAAAAAAAAAGACAGGTCGTGTTCACCGGATCATCGGTAGTCGTGAGTCGCTGATTGGTGCGCACTGTTTGTTCGTCGCATGCGTGACGTGTGTCAACAGCCCGTGTGAGTGCGCACTTAGCCGAACCAGTTAATCTTTTTTTCTGATAATTACCTGCACTCTTAGACTTCCAAGGCTCGCCCGAGCTTCTAAGACATTTAGGAATAAATAATAGCCCCCGAGTAAAGAAAACAACGTGCACGCAAGAACACGGATGTGAGCAAGGACAACACCATGACACTAGTGTGTTTGCCTGCATCCCAGTTTTTGCGTTAGCCACTTTTCTTTCCGCTATGATTCACCAAGATCATATATAAAAGCTTTTAAATAATAATAATAATAATAATAATAATAATAATAATAATAATAATAATAATAATAATAATAATAATAATAATTATTATTATTATTTTTTTCATCAGTAGTTTGATGAAGGACAGCTGCAGGTAAAAGCTGCTCTCTGAAAGAGGCAGCTTGACAAGGCCCACAGCCACCTTTTAGCACGACAGCAGTGGCAAACAGTCAGCAATGTTAACCTAACAACAACAAAATAAATAAATTCATTAAAAATAAACAAAAAGTCGCTTAGTGATTGTATTTATACGTCACTCCACTACCGATGCATTCAAGGAAGTTTCGTTTTAAATACAAGAAAAAGTTCGCAATGTTTCACCCATTTTACTGCACCCGGAGGGAGCTTGCACGTACCGCTCGTTGCTGCTGACAAGTATTAACGAGGAAACAAGCAGGCCGTATACAGGGCTAATGTATGCAAGCAGATCAAATGTATACGCTCACTTATGCCCTTTTGGCACTTATCGGAATGTAAATAGCTCAATATGGAGTTCTTTTGCCAGACATCCCAAAAGTCTGTTCAGGACAGAAACCATAAATGAAAGTATTCGAGTGGTTGAAGTCAAACCCATGACCTCGCGCTTAGCACTGCAGTACTGCGTTCATTGAGACACTGTGAAGATACCTTTATATCCAGTGGCGTGAAGTCCAAACACATGCCTATATATATATATATATATATATATATATATATATATATATATATATATATATATGGTTTTTTAACCAATACTGATTTCAGATTTTTTAATGAAAATCCTGTGAAAAAGGGCTCCCGTTGTTTTTGCACATGTACTCCACCTCATGGCGGAAACGTTTTGCTGCAGTAAACATGACACTGTTGTTGTTAAACAAACAAGAATTTTTTCATTATCTTTTCAAAATATTGCCTTGAAAGCTAAAGATCGTATATACAAAGTTGTAGTGCATGTCCGATTGATAGCACAACCTTTTTTTAAATAACAAAAACTGCGCGTAGTTCGAAATATTTATAATTGAACTTCACGGGCGAAATCAAAACTGATCGCACCCGGTGCGCGCCGAAAGCGGCGAAACACCGGCATGACACGTGACAGTCAAGTGGCTTTGTAGGTTTCCTTTTGGGCATGGGCCCAAGATTTTTGCTATTGATAGAGGCCACTTCTAGAAGAATATGCTCAACAATGTAGAGAAATGTGCTCAACGTCTTCCTCAGCTTTTCCACATGAGCAGGCATACCATGTCAGTACGTGTTATCTTGGGCTAATTTTCTCTATGTGCTCATAAACTAAAAGTTGTGAAAGCAGTTCTGAAGATATTACAAAGCTTCAAACAAACAAATAGGCCAAACAAGTCTTTCCTATAGTATTTACTTGCAACGGATTTAAGATTGGAGTCATTTAAACAACCTGAATGACCAAACTGTCCAATTACAATCGGGACATCTGAATGCAGCCGCCTCGGTTATTTCCGGACCCCAATCTCTCCTCCGAACTCAGAGGTCCATCCTCTGACGGGTTAAGCGTCAATTTGAACCATCGATTGCCTTTTTTTTTCTTCCCGCAACCTGTACTTCCACATTAGAATGCAATGTGTCTATGTGTCTGGGGCGACTATTTCTTATCGAGTGTCTAGATGTATTTTATCGGGCAGTGATGACATTTGGCCGCGATGATAAGACGAGGCCAAACCAAAGTCAAATAGTTCAGACGACTTCACCTTCTAAATAAGGCATACTAAGCTCACTAATTTATTGCTGCAGTATCCGCATTATACAGGGCTGCGTCCATTTAATTGATACCCTTTTACAATTCGTTCGTGCGTTCGCCTTCCGCCAAATGTTTGGAACGAGGAACTGTTTTTACAAAATGTGCGTCGCAGTAAAGTCACTTTTTATATATGAAAGTCACGGAACGCAGATGCCACGAAAATTATTGTGAACACTTGCTGTCAGAAAAGAAATTGTTTGCTTCGTTCTCTGAATAGTTTTGTTTCCTTTCATTGCAACTTCCTGCACAATAGATTTCTGTTTCCGCCTGCCAGAGTGCTTAGTATGCGGAAAAGTTGGACTCCACGTATACCTTATGCGTGACCGAAAGTATCGTAAAACCCAAACAAAGCAAAGCAAAACAAAACGAATGATTGTTTCCGTGAACAGCTAGCTGGTCGAACATTTCACCCGTGTATACAGCTCAAGCCCGCATAGCCGCGAAAGAGCAAAAACGGCAGATGCATTTTATGTCTTTTAACGCTATGAAGTGCGGCCCGACAGCGTTCGTGAGAACGTGCAGCTGCCTGTCGTAGAAAAACCTCTTTGAATCGCAAAGTTCTTGTTGTTCACATTTTTTTCTATGTTTCGCATGCATACCGGGTGGAAACGATGGTTGCGTGCCCGTCCATAGCTGAGTGTTCGGTAAATGCTTGTTTGCGCTATTGCACAATCACGGGCAGAGTTTCTCATCAGAAAAAAAGCAACGAAAATTCCCATTAAATTTCCAGAATTCTTCGACAGTTTGATCATGCCCCGAAGGTGGCGTACTTGCGAAAAACGGTTTTCTTTTCGTCAGATGATTGGAAAATTTACATCCCGCACTGAAGTGCCCACACCGTTGTATTCTGTGAAAATAGTAATATATGACATTTTACTTGGCAAAACCATGGTGGGATGATGAGACACGTCTTAGCAGGGGGCTTCAGAAATTTTCACCAGCTGGTGTTCCTTATCGCGCACATGTAGCCAACACATAGTGCATGAATCTCTAGTTTTTGGCCTCTTTTGGAGGGAGACCACCGCGGCTGAGCCCCGCCACGGTGGTCTAGTGGCTAAGGTTCGTCGGCTGCTGACCCGCAGGTCGCGGGATCAAATCCCGGCTGTGGCGGCTGCATTTCCGATGGAGGCGGAAATGTTGTAGGCCCGTGTACTCAGATTTGGGTGCACGTTAAAGAACCCCAGGTGGTCTAAATTCCCGGAGCCCTCCACTACGGCGTCTCTCATAATCATATAGTGGTTTTGGGAGTTAAACCCCACAAATCATCATCACCACCACGGCTGAGATAAAACCCGTGACCTTCTGGGCAGCTGCAGCCTAGCACCGTATCCCCTGTGCCTCTGAGGTGTATATTAGTTCCCTCCGTCTACTTGGCCAATCCCTCCCATTGGTTGACCTTGTTTCACTTCTCGTTTTGTTCTACCCGGTTTTTGGCGCGTGAAAAGAAGTTGAAGTGTAGTTGATTCAATAATCCACATCAGAAGGTCACTAAGGAAGCTGGCATTGGTCACCCATGCGATTCTATGTACCCGTGCATACGTTCTCATTCTCGCGTACGTGTTTACGAAAAGGGGTAAGTAAAAATAGGAACTTTCGTATAAAACAAGTTCGGGAGCAGCAGCGCCGTTGAATAACAATTCGCAATCGTAGTGTTGATGCGTTTTAGCAGTATGTGACAGTATGACATTTCTTATTTTTCTGGCATAGATAGAAAGCAAAGTAATATTTGACAAGCCGATATTTATTCATGGTGCACCATGCCGAAAATCATGAGCGAAATTTTGGCAATGACTTACATCAGGTGTAAATGCATGTCGACATCTTGCCGCGCATAGTGTCTTTATGACACTGTGTGAGAAAAAACGCGTGTCATCAAAAGTGTATACAGCTTAATCAATAACCAGCATGTATATACTAGGCAAAGTTGTGTCGCCATAATTTTAACATATATACTATTGAGAATAGAAGAAGACGTTGTATCACTTACTTGTAATGACGGATATGTCGTAATCATTTGCAAAGTACGAGTGATGTAGAAATGATACCAAATGAGCTATTTGTAGGCTGGTATTCTTTATTTCAGGTTTGTTGCCCTGACGAACACAACTACGAAAAGTTACAGCTAAGCAACTTGACGAGACACCTACCTGTGCCTCGACTTAAAGAATGGCAAGCAAACCACATAGTTGCAGAGTGATTGTTGGGAATGCATATGAGCAGGACGTATGAAAATGGCGGTATATACTTCAATCTCATGTAGTTTTTCTCTTATTTTTCAACGTGTTGTCCCTTGCATTGTGTGAGTGGTTTTAGCGACTATACCAGACAAGTCACGAACTATTCTTGGCTGCTAAGCCCTGATGCTGAAAAAGAGCGCACCACAGGGTCTCGACATTCCAAAGGCTGATTGATTTGTGGGGTTTAACGTCCCAAAACCACTATTTGATTATGAGAGACGCCGTAGTGGAGGGCTCCGGAAATTTAGACCACCTGGGGTTCTTTAACGTGCACCCAAATCTGAACACACGGGCCTACAACATTTCCGCCTCCATCGGAAATGCAGCCGCCGCAGCCGGGATTCGAACCCGCGCCCTGCGGGTCAGCAGCCGAGTACCTTAGCCACTAGACACATTCCGAAGGCTTGATACGAGGAAAATTTTGTTTGTCTTGTAGCCACCAGTTTTTTTTTGTCGTGTAATAAATACCTTGGATAGAAACCTGAACGCTTTCGTTCAAGGAAATCGATATCACAAGTTCAAAATAACCAGCACGCGTACTCCGCATCTGCTGGGAGCAGGCCGTTCCAAACGGAAAGGCTGCATTTAGCGTTAGCAAAATTTTCTGAAATAACAGCGCCAGAAGATCGCGTTTTCTTTTTTAATCCGAGGAAGCAATCGTTGAACAAGTTTTCAGACCTTTGGGCCTGCTTCACTAAATGCCATCAGAAGTTCCATCATCAAATCATTTCCGGTAGCCTAGTAACCGTTTATTTTTATTCTGAAGCCCTAACTCTGCTCGAACGATTGACATCACGAAAGCAGCCTGACTAATAAATACCTCTGTTTTTTAAAAGACCAAACAGTCGGGATCGAAGTGCACTGAGGGCGTTGAATCGCTGTGTGCTCTTACATAATGCCAAGAAAAAGTATACCACTTGATGCAGGTGGCACGAATTACCGTTATGTAATCCGGAACCGCGCCTCCTGAGGGCTGGTGCAGTTCGTCACTCGGATTACAAGGTTACAGTTTTCGCGCCACTTCTTTTACGTTAATCAGAGAGGATGGAGTTAAGGCCTGCGGTGCCCTTGTAGCAATTATTTAGCTTGAATGTAGCAAAAGAACAAAAAAAATGGCTCCGTATCTGCATTTTTCACTGCAAGTGTCGTCGAAAGACGATAGTCTTGTATCTGGAAAGAGTGAACAAAATGTTTATTTCATGTCCTGCGCGAGAAAATTGGTGAATTATATTCTGGAGGCGCTGCATCAGAGTGCCTCGATTCGTGCAGCAAAGACGAATGAGCGCATTGACTGCACGTGAGACACGAGCGCTATTTGGCAGTCAACTTCGAAAACGAAGAAAGACGTGCGCGCCTGTCTCGGAAGCGATAAGGTTAAGTAAGCAAAGCGACGAGTGGGTGCCAACAGCATGTCGTCTTAGCAAAGTGTTGGAAACACTTGTTTTTTTTTTGTTCATAGCGTTGCATAGTCAGCACAGCGTGATAAAGGCTATGATCATTATAATTACTTATATATGTCTTCTCTAGTGTAAAGAGATGTGTACAAAATATTGACGTGTTATTGTGCTTCAGATATGCTCAATAATTGCTTAATTGACAATCGCACAGTTATGAACGCTGAAATTTGAGCAATAATGGTGGGCGCTGCGGATGGGGTTGGATTTTGGCCGTTTGCGGTATCGTTTCGGTGGACAATACAGACAAATGTATAGACAGACCGGCAAATAGACAGACAGACAGACCGGCAAATAGACAGACAGACAGACCGCAATAGACAGACAGACAGACCGGCAAATAGACAGACAGACAGACAGACAGACAGACAGACAGACAGACCGGCAATAGACAGACAGACAGACCGGCAATAGACAGACAGACAGACAGACAGACAGACAGACAGACAGACAGACAGACAGACAGACAGACAGACAGACAGACAGACAGACAGACAGACAGACAGACAGACAGACAGACAGACAGACAGACAGACAGACAGACAGACAGACAGACAGACAGACAGACAGACAGACAGACAGACAGACAGACAGACAGACAGACAGACAGACAGACAGACAGACAGACAGACCAAACTTTTTGCGTCGAAGTACCCCAAGAAAGACCATCGTATTTGAAACTAAATACTGGTTCTGTCAGACTGTGACCTTATTCAAGTATTAAGCACGCTGAAGCTGCTAGGGCATTTTGTGTCATTACTTCGGAGCACAATTTGGGCACAAACGAGAAACTGCGACACCATTTTCTTTACGGTACACTTTCTGCGTTGATAAAGCCTGATTTTATTATTTGAAAAGTACCCCAAGACAACATGTGCGATTTATGACTCGATCGTTTGTCGTCATGTTGCACGAGTAAAAAAAAATGTTCGAATCACCAACTGCGCGGATACCATAGCAAACACGAAGTTTTAGCTCGTGTGGCGATCCTCTAAATAACTGCGTGCTTCTGTACTAACAAATCTACTGACTAGTAACAGGTGACAGTGAAGCGTACGACTGCAGTGCTGACCGATGCTTAGTCGTCGATCGTGTGCTTGTATAGCTGTAATGCATTCTCCAGGCACGTAACTTAGTTTTAGACGGCCAGAATAAACAACTTTATTTAAAACCTTCTGCCGAGATAAACAGGCCACAGAGAGCGGCAGGAGGTTGCATATCTGTCTTATATATGCGGTCATAAGCAATGCTCCTTTTTTGATAAACTGATTGCCACTTACCATACATGCAGCGCTCATTTAAAGCGTGTCATGGGAGAGCTTTACTCGGTGCCCATATTTACCTCCTTTTATTTTCCAGTCTGTATTGTCAAGTCTTCAAGACGAGCCGAATGTTGGACGCAGAGTTCGAGAACGCGTCGCTTGAGCGACCGCTTTTCAGTAATATACGCACAGGCAAGATTCGATTCCTTCTTATCTCTACAGTGCAGAAAAAAAATGAGGCGTCTTTCTAGCACCTTTCGCCTTTCGCATCAATAAACTGTAAGCGTGCCGAGCCGCTCAGCAATCCATATTACCGCGAAACGGAGGTGCCTGCTCGTCGGCATGATGGAGCCAAAGCCTTACACTGTCGACATCACCATCCTCAGCAGCAGCCTTTGGCCCAACACGCGTTGCGAGAAACGTGAAAGGCGACGGCCCTTGTGGTGTCGCTTTCGCAACGTTTTTCTGAGCTTCTTAAATACAAGCTGTACCAATAGCGATGGCGAATATGGAGCACCAGAACAGTGTTGTGATTCAGGCTGTACCTATATGCAAGGCTTACAGACAGCCAGAATGAGCGAGATGTCATGATCCCAATATGGAACGGCATTGAGTTTCTGTGCTGGGATGACAGAAGCATGTAGTGCCACTGCGCCACAAGCACCGCGGATGCAACAACTGGAATACGCGTCATGCGCACGACGTTTTATAGCTTGGTCAGAGAGTAATGAAAGCGTGCTATAGCGTAAGCTCTTCCTTAGGCCAAGAGAATGTCCCCACTTATTAACGCTTAAGAAATCACATCTTATCATGAAAGAAAAGAAAGCTATTGAAGAATCAGTTAGTAACAAAACACTGTTGTAACAATATTTGAGAACTTTCAGCAATAAAATGTACGCCGTACGAAAATCAAAACACGATTCCGAAAAACGTGAAATCTTATTTTGAGGAGACTAACGGACGTATTTTTTGTTCTCCATATCATATGAGGAACATAAATACATCTCAAATTGTTCTCAATATAAAAAACACATTATAAAATGAAAACATAAACATAAAAATAACAAAATTTGTAATTTTCGTAACGAAACACATGAAATTTTTGTTGTAACAGAGCATCAAATGTAACAATGCCGTAAACCTGAAGCGGCGTTGAACACTTCCCCAATTTGAATGGGGATTTGATGACTATCATCCAATGTAGCATCCACTACACATGTGCAGGCGCTGCACTCTCGTCAAACTACGTCGGTTTACGAATGACGCATACAAAGCGAAAAAAAATCGCAGCATATTCACGAGGTGAATGATGACGAGTGGGCGACGCTCCGGGCAATCATTAACCGAGAATTGCCCCGTACGTTGCCCGCTAGATCATGGAAAAACGTGAGAACACGTGTGTACAGTATATACAGAGTTTTTTATTGATCACAATGTGCATATGGTGCTGAGATGTGGGTGGCGTTTTCCTTATGTTATGACCGCCTTATGATCGGTGAAATGCAAAGCTAAGGGTTCTTGTATGGGATTCAACCTGAAATTTGAGAAGACGGGGTCTATGAAAATCCCTCGGATTGTTGTCGGTTGTTTATGATCGTACAATATGCATCTTTGAGCATATTTTGATGTCATATGTTGAATGAGCGAGTCATCTTCCATGATGATTACATTGATATCAACGGTCAGTATGAAAGGAACATTCGTATATTGAGTGTAATAATTACGCAGTGCTCTATCAATGTATATAGTTACACTGCTTCGAGTAAGATTGGGGGAGGAAAAGTTGTCATTACAACGGTTCCATTTGATAGTTTTATCGCAGCATGTTCACCGTTGTGACTCTGACTGGTCATTGGTAGGTTGAGATTCACCGCGTCCGCTGGCAATTTTACGTACATCCCAACACCGCCCGCCGGACGCTCTGCTTCTTCTGTGCAGACGACTGGAGCGAACCATTGATGTCAACTTTTTTCGAGTTCCACGTTTTAGTAGAGCATGGGACGTCTGCTTTAGTCAGTATGGGATCTTTCTCGATTTATTCTGCGTGGGCATTGAGAGACCAAGCATTGAGCAAGACTACGGTAAACTATGTTGTGGTGTCGACGTCTTCTTGAAAAGCTCGAAGGTACCTCTGCGTCAATGTCGGCAATCTGTGTTTCTCGAGACGTTCAAACTCGTCCTTCATTCTCTTGTCCACGTTACTGCCTCTGTGGTGAAAGCGGTGATCTCCCATGGAGTTGGTAGGGTTGACGTTGTTTAAATTGGTACAACGACTGAGAGCTACGTATGCCAAATTTTGCGGGTGAGCTGTACTATTATCATAGACCAAGGATGAGTAGGTTCCTCCTTGTGATTTCTCCACATGAGAACCATTTTTCATCGCCTCGTTTACCATTCATTTCGAAAGAAGGCGAGTGAGCTTTCCCGATACAGGTACGTCAAATTGTAACCACAGCCGTTTTGGGAACTCGTCATATACTCCTCGCTCGCACAATTTAGGAGTGCCCACTACCCCGTCAACCAATTTGTCTATGACATCGATGTTTGCAGTGACCATGAATGGCTTGTTGAGTATGAGTAGAATCTCTCTTGGAAGGTTAGAAAATTTCATATGGGACATTTGCGCTACCTTGACTCTCGCCTTCTGCAGAGCATCTTGATTTCTGCAGCCCAGGTAGGTGTCCTGAGCATATAGCTGAATCACTTCTAGGTGGACATTATTGGCAATGAATGTGTTGAATGTATTCACCTCGTCAGTAGAGTATAAAAGTCATATCGTCGAGGGTGCAAGCAGTAACGCATCTTTTGAAGTGAGAAATCAGCTTTCTAGTACTTGCACTTCTTTGGGAAGCAGTGGTCTTCCGTCTCCGATCTTTGTGAGCAGTGTAGAGAAGGACGTGTATTCTTGAAGTAAAACTACTAGCTTATGCTGATGACGTTGTCATATGTAGTACTTCTTAAGGAGGAATTGAAGAATGACTAAGATTTCCTAATGTTTCGCTGTAGTTAGAAGAAGCCAGATAAACTTGGGGAAGTGCCACGGATTCTGGCATGGGCCATAGCCTCCAACACCTGATTGTTTTGCAATATTAAATGGAGAGAACTGCCAGTCAAGTATCTTGCAGTTCCACTGGGGACCCAAAAGTGCTGATGACTGTGAGACGAAATAAGCAAAAAAAAATAGGTGAGAAAGTGAATAGGTGGAAAGCAAGTTATCTGTCAATGTTTGTTAGAGCTATACCGTGTGCAACACGTTTTTTGTTTGTCTGAGCTAGAGGGTGTGATGCAAGTGATGTGCTCTGCATAAGTCAATGTGCAAAAATTACATCGTGTGTTTGCAATATTTGTGAGGAGGTCTAATTGGGAAAAGTGCAGTTGTACGAATTTAGACGGTGAAGAGTAGAGGCCTTGGGATTGCACATCTGTTTATCAAGCAGTTACTAAACAGGTTTTTTTTCTGTGAGCTGAGAGATCTTTTCCTGCTTACAGTCTGTCCAAGAAGACTAGGCCGATGGTTTCCCGATATTGTTGCCAGCACTCATGGGATGACAGGTACCGTACAAGGCTATATGAAAGAAGTTGTGGCCAATGGACGTTTTCTTAGTCTCCTATTTTCGACATACTTCTCATTTTTCGTTGGAAATAAACAACTTCATGAAGATCGACATAAGACTAAGTTCGCCAACCAAATGTACAGTGTTCTATTCTACAGACAAGATTAAGTACCTAAACGAGTTTCAAAAAATGCAAGTAGCTCCTAAGGCAAAAACTGTCTTTTTTAAATTACACACAGAAACAATCAAAGTGAGAACCATTCCAGAGAACCGAGGTTTTGTTTTTTTCATGTCATGGGCATCCGACTGCCTAATCTGTAACCAACGGGAAACAATTGATCATGTTTTTTAACATTGTTGAGAGGCCATACTTTTGGGACATTTTACAGAGAACAATAAAAAAATCCATTACACTCTCAATCAACTAGGTACTTAAATATAGAAAATGATGACAGATTACCATTTGACCTAATCATATGGTGGTTTAGGGACGTTAAACTCCACATATCAATCAAGACCTAATCATGACGACTGCCTTGATGAGTATCGGGCACTCACGAGTGGCTTGATTATACTATGACCTTGATAGAAGACCAGCAAGACTTACTATAAATGTATGGCATGGTTAATCGAGGCAGAAGGAACAAAGTCATTCATCCCTTCATGGTTGGAGGTGGTAGGAGCCCTGCTTACTATGAAGAAATTTTAAGTCGTAACATTGTAGAAGCAGGGAGTGACGGCAGTGGTACCATTCGTTATGTCATGTTAGTAGTGTAGCTTTTGTTGTGTATGTTTATTGTGCATTATAAAAAAATTATCTTGTCCCAGTGTGTGTGACGTACAACCGGACATAAAGGGAAAAAATGGGCAAATCCCACGTATTGTGGCAATTGATGATATGCGAAGCACGAACGAGCAAGGTTGATATGCCGCTTTAAAATCACCACAACGTTAAGAGGTGGAGGTAAATTACGCCGTACACGACTTCCGTGTCATGATTATCATAAGTGGATGTGTCGTTTACCTTCGTCATCTATTCACGTCACGTGATGCCAAATTTAACATATGGGAAGCTAGCGAAACGGCCGTGAGCACGCTATGAGCGTGGTATGTTGTCATGTTCTTACATGACACGCGTCTCATGATTATCGTGTTTGCACCAGTCGTATACCTTCGTCATCTATTGACGTTACGTAACAACAAATTTGCTATATGTGGAGCTAGCGAAACGGCTTCGAGTGCATCATGAAGGGTCCAATATACTTCAATGTAACGTTGACGCGCGTGCACGCTAGGCACAGTTACACCACGTCAGCGAAACGCGAGCACTCTATAGTATAGGCGACCGGCGCGACCAGCGTCCGTCGTCGCGGCCCGGCGGTAACCGGCGCGAAATACGCCATGCTGCACTTGGCGCCAATCCGTTACCCAGACAGCACTGCGTCGGCCTCTTTTCGAGACGGAAGGAGGCTGGACGCGCTGAAACGTGCATGCGTCGAAGCAACGCAACGCGCGCCTGTGAGTATATATGGCAGGACCGGCGCCTGGCGTGGCAACGGTGACGCGATGAAACCAACGCCGGCGCGCAGCGTGCCTGGTCACGTTGAAGTGTATTGGTGCCTTGACTATGGCATGTAGTCATGCTGTCACATGACACCCATCTCATGATTATGTTTGAACCAGTCACATGCCTTCGTCATGCATTGACGTCCCGTATTAACACATTTGGCATATGTGAAGCTAGCAAAATGGCCGCGAGCGCATCATAAGTGTGGCATGTAGTCATGTTGTTACATGACACGCATGTCGTGATTATCATGTTTGAATGTGTCATTTACCTATGTCGTCCATTCACGTCACGTATTACCGAATTTGGTATATGTGAAGCTAGCAAAACGGCTGCGAGCGCATTATGAGCGTGGTATGCAGTCATGTTGTTACATGACACGCATGTCATGATTATCATGTTTGCACCAATCAGATACCTTCGTCATCCATTCACGTGCCGTAATACCAAATTTGGTATATGTGACGCTAGCGAAATGGCCGAGAGTGCATCATGAGCGCGGCATGTAGTCATGTTACATGACACGCATGTCATGATTTTCATGTTAGGGTCTGTCACTTGTGTTCGCCATGCAATCATGCCATACCATACCAGTTTTCCCACATGCCATGTGAACGAAACCACCGCAAGAGCTGCAGGACTATGAATTGTAAATTATGACATTCATGACATACTTCATGATTTCCATGTTATAACCAGTCAAATATGTTCTTCATACAGTCATGTTATGCCATACCAAGGTTGGTATCGACACCATTATCGAAACGGCCAGGAGAGCTAAAAGTCGTAGGCGGCTAGATAGATAGATATACGCTCAATATAGATAGATATATGCTCAAAGTCACCGAAGTTCGCTGAGAAATGCTTCGCATTTATTTAATAGACAGCGTGGCTGTGTGGTAGAGTACTCGACTGTCATATGGAGGGCCTGGGTTCAAATCCCAGTCGATCCTGATCAATTTGTTTCTCGTTTGTTTTTTTCATGTCTATAGGTGTTTCTTCATGTGTAATGGTTTGGCCATTGAAGGCGACGCCGCTCAACGCATGAACGGATGCCTAGTATTTATCACACGCACCCGTTGCGGCGCCTCAGAGCGAGGCTCTCTGTCGCGGCTCCGCGCCCTCTCCCTATGAAGAGAGCGGGTGCGAAGCTTCATGTAACCAAGGGGGCGGCGCCGCATAAGGGGGACACGGGCTGACACGCTGGTGGGTGTAGTCAAGCCCTCATATGGGAGAGGATGCGGCGCCACGTCATAAAGCCAGACGCGCTGAGACAGGTACGTGGGGTCAGGCCTGACCACACGCACCAGCAGCAGCGCGTCAGCGCGTGTCCTTCTGACGCGGCGGTGCACCTTCTCCTATATGGTGGTGGTGGTTGTGATTAGAGGAAAGAAAAGACGCCCAGTTTCTGCAGCCCGTTAAGGAGCACGGTGCAGCGTCTATCTCTTTCTCCTATATGGAGATAGTGAGCGCGCAGATTCGCGTACCCACGCACTCTGTCTCTCCATATATGAGAGGGCTTAGTGCAGCGTCAGAAAGCCTCGGGCTGCCGCGCTGCAACGGGTGCGTGTGATCAAGGCTGCGCTCTAAAAAGCGAGTGCAGCGCCTTTAATTAAACGTCCATCTGCTATAGTTATTATTTACTGCAGCTGGTTTCTAAAAATGTTTTTTTTTGCTATATTCTTGCTGTGTGCCTTCCTCGATAGAACGGAAACCAAGCATTAGCCAAAACCCCTTTGAAAGTGGTCCACTATACATCAATTTGACTTTACAATGCAGTTTAGTGCACGTTGTGTCACAGTGTCATCAAAAAGCCGGCCACCGTACACGTTGGTGGAGCGCAAATGTCGAAGCTACGTACAGTCGACCACAAAAGTATGCGGACCACGCGATCGCGTGCCCAACTGGCTGCCCATGCCACCTAGCGGTGCGCCATCTATCGTCGACCGCAGTTCTGGGCTGGAAGTATTCACTGGTCTTTCAGTTTTCTACTGCCGCGTAGCGCATTGCCAGTTCGCAGTTTTCACGAGAAGCGCTTATTTTCAGTATGACCACCACATTGCTTTTTTAATAGGAGGATCAAAACTATCACGGCGTGCCTCAAACGGCGTTCTGTTGCCTAGGTGTCACTTTGAGATAAAGATTGCGACTGATAACAGTTATGCTGATAGACTGCTGGTAAGCAGAAGCTCGTAGACGCAGATGCCAAAAGCGCGTTGCGTTGAAAAGCGAAAGATGAAAGTTGTTTGTATACCAAGTCAGAAAAAAGACAGTCCATCTATTAGGTAAGGGATGCTTTCAGGGCGCTATGGTGCTGTCGAGCGCCGCTGACGTAGCGTAAGTGTCTCGAAGAGGCTTTCGGCTATGTGCTCGCTTGGTGCGTATACTTTTGTGGTCGACTGTACATGCAAACTTCGATGCTTCTATGTTAATTAAAGTTTATTCACGACTTAATAGAAAGTAAATAAGCTTAAACTAGAGTGTTTAGCCAGCACTTTCTTTGTAACGCCCGTTTAGGGAATATGTATGCTTTGACTAATCACAGCATCGAAGCGCTTCCCTTTCATACTATATATTTTCTATATTACCCCTGCCTGTGTTGTCGGCTTTCTTTGCTGATACCACTATTTCACATGCAGCGAATCAAAAGTGGTCTGATGATTTCAGTTATCTCAAAGCTATAGTTTATGACAAGAGATTTTTTTTAAATTACGCATTATGGTCGTGTGCTCGTACGGGGCCCTAAAGAGCAGTGATTTGCGTAATAGGGAGTGCGCTAACGACACCTCCTCGCCTTTTGTAAGTATACGCTTAAATGAATGAACGGAGCAACCAGTTTCCCATGCGTAGCTCTCAATTTGCGTTCGCGTCAGAACGTGTAACACAGAGCGATCGACTGGTACGAGCATATATCTTCTCTGGGCGGCCAATCATGCAGCAACTTTTATTTGAGATGAATGCCACTTGACTGCATTACAACTGAGCAAGACATAGGCTATAATTTACGCCGTAGTTTCCCTGGATAATTTTCGCTATTTAAATCAATAAATGTTTTATTTACAGTACAATGAAGGAAGGTCAAAGCAAAAAAAAAAGAAAAAATTGGCCCCGTATCTGCATGTAATCTGCAAATGTCGTCGAAAGACGATAGTCTTGCGTGTGGAGAGAGTGAACAAAACATTTTTTTGATGTTCTGCGCGAGAAAATCGGTGAATGGTATTCTGAAGGCGCCGCGTTAGAGTGCCTCGAGCGTGCAGCGGAGGCGAACGAGCGCATCAAGTCACGTCACACGTGAGACACGAGCGCCATCTGGCAGCATTCTTACAAAAAGAAGCGCGTGGCTATGAGACGGGTGTGCGCGCCCGTTTTAGAGGTGATAAGGTGTAGAACGCAACGCGACGGGTAGGGGCCACCACCGTCTCCTCTTAGCAAAGCGTTGGAAACACTTGCCTTTTCGAGCAAGCGTTGCATGGTCAGCGCATCGTGATAAGCACTACGGTCCTTAAAATTACTTATGTGTGCCTTTCTAGTAAAAGACGCACATGCGGAATATATACGTGTTGTTATGGTGCCCCATACATGCACAATATTTGCTTTTTAATTGACAATTACACACGTATAAACGCTAAAGCTTGAGCAACATTGGTGGGCGCTGCGGATGTGGTCAGGTGTTTCAAGCACCCGGTGCCGTTAAGAAGGGACAGACAGACAGACAGACAGACAGACAGACAGACCGAAAATTTTGCGTCGAAGGTCCCGAATAAAACTATTGTCTTTAAAACTGCGGCGACGGTACTTCGGACCGTAAAATGTAGTTCGACGTCTCGGCCCACTTGACTACAAGGTTGTTCCCGACAGCATTATGCACGAACTTATTGTGCATTGATATATGAGAGCTTAAAAATGTCTATGGGCGTTCAACAACTCCTACCGCAAGTACACATATGCGTATGCAAGCCCGTATACACGAACATGGACATTGATGATTCGAGGAAATCTATAACAAAAACATTCGTACTGATACTGAAAATAAAATAAATGAATGAAAGAAGCAGAATTAGCCACGAAAATAATAAAGACTGGCCATTTGTAGAGATGAGAAGTAGTCATATTAAGTGATACTGCTTTGCTCATAAATAAAACAAAATATATTCCATAATATCAAGAAGACATCCACCACAAAATATTGGGCGAAAAAGCTGCGACGGTGGTGGTAGGCTCTATATGGTGCGTTATGTCCAGCCGCTGTAGCAGAAATTAGTTGTTTTTGCAGCAGTAGGTTTAATTTACTTTGTTTATGATCAAATACATGCTATGGTTTGCGATATATATTACGCTGGGAATGAAGCATGGGATAGCCACATAATGCGTGTTCCCTCCTCGTTGCATAACGTTTAATTAGGTCAGCGTGCGGGGTTCGTTTATGAGGCACACGTTTCAATATTATATCGTTTTGCTCTTGAGTACCGGACGTGCTATTGAACCTAGCACTAGCATCGCCGTAACCTTAGAAGGCTGCGTTTTCTTTTCCGTAACACGTACAAAAAAGCTTATTAACAAGTACAAAGGCTTATTAAAGACCAGTAACTATATATGGGTTGAATGTGAAAATTACCAGAAGATAGCCACAAATGAAAAGTATAGCTCTGAAATATTTAAATATCCACAAATATACGTCTACATTGTAGAACTTTCGCAATGTTTTTTTTTACAAGCATACATTTCCGCGCATGTATTCGCTAATAAAAAACGGCGGTCAAGATGGTGCATGTGTTTATGCGGCACCTGAGCTTCACACGATCACACTTTGCTCGCTGCCAGGTCGGCCAACTCCGCACACACCAGCGGCGAAGCACAGCCTTGCAGAAATAAAACATATGGTTCGGATAAGCCCGGTAATGGTGCATTTCCAGAGAACACATGCTCAATGCACCTGAAGAGCAGTTTAATATCACGTGCCTTTGACGGCAAACGCACCACCTTGGGAACAGTGCACGAGTTATACTGCAGTTTTTCTCCACGCGTAGCAGCTGCAGCTGGTGTTTTCAATCGTCGACAATAACACCAAATCGGAATGACAAAGAGCGAAAAAAAAAAAAAGCGTGTGGAGCCAGAGCGCATGCAGTTGCTGTATGGCGGTTGGTTCAGTATAGTATAGCCTAATCCTGAGCACCATATATGGCCCGAATAATGGCGGGTGCAAGTTATTACACTCCCATGTTTGCCAGGGGCGTCTAGTGTGGGCACTCCTATTGTTCTTGCTAGCTTGATTATTCAGTACATCGCTGATGACTTTTTCAGACTCGACCAAAGAGGGTCGCATTTATGCTATGCGGCGGGGTTTCATATTTATTGTTTTAGAAGTAAAGTACAAAAATAAAAAAATGCCGCAGTTTCACCACTTGCCGGAACTCGTTGCCTTTAATTTAGATGAATGCTAGGGAAGTTTCAATGCCGGGTATGTCATTTGGGACTTAACCAAAAAGCCCGCCGTGCAACCTTAGTGGACTTAATATCCTTTGTTAAACTAATATTTGCCGAAGTTTTAATATAGCCAGGGAAGATATTCGCGTGCAGCTTTCGATCCTCAGTACTTTATACTCACAAATAAGTAACGCGTGCAGAGGTGCTCTCTGCAAAGCATCCAGGAGAAAATTTATGTCCTGAATTACTAAGAAAACACTGCAGCAACGGTGCAACGTCCACAGCAAAAGCGCGTAAATGTTTCAAACCAGTTTGCAGTTCGAATAGAGGCAGTGCTATACCACCAATCGTACGGAAAGGAGCACTGAGGTGTTGTAAATCAAGCAATCACTTCATGATTCCTAGAGCATACTGAAATAGCAAAAAACGCTCCAAAGCTACGGTATAAATGGCCATGTTTATTTTAAGTAAAGTGAGGGCCGCATCAACGTTGTTTCACAATGATCACAGCGCTAAGGCGCATAACTGAGACGCGGACGAGCTTATCTAAACTTTGCTATACATGAATTCATGGTACGTAACAGGCAACACGTTGAAATGTCTTCATGTAATACACCAAGTTTTTGCGGTGGGAAAAGCTTTAATGTTTTTTTTTTCGTGAAACCAACGTTTACTTTATTAAAAATGGGCCCCGTATCTGCATGTTAGACTGTAAATGTCGTCGAAAAACGATAACATTGCGTCTGTAGAGAGTGAACAAAACGTTTATTTGATGTTCTGCGCAAAAAAAAATCGGTGAATGGTATTCTGAAGGCGCTGCGTTGGAGTGTCTTGAGCGTGCAGTGGAGGCGAACGAGCGCATCAAGTCACGTCACAGGCGAGACAAGAGCGCTATATGGCCCGTCCCAGAGATGATAAGGTGTAGAACGCAAGGCGACGGGTAGGTGCCCCCACAGTTTCATCTTAGCAAAGCGTTGAAAACATTTGCCTTTGCGTGCAAGCGTTGCATGTTCAGCGCAGCACGATAAACGCTTAGGTTCTTAGAATTACTCATGTATGCCTTTTCTAGTAAACGACGCACATACAGAATATATACGTGTTGTTATGGTGCACCATATATGCGCAATAATTGCTTTTTAATTGACAATCGCCCACGTATGAACGCTATAGCTTGAGCAGCATTGGTGGGCGCTGCGGATGGGGTCGGCCATTTGGGATATCAGCTGGTGCCGTTTAGAAAACCCGGTATCGTTAAGGGTTGAAAAACAGACAAATAAACAGACACACCACAATTTTTGCGTGGAAGGTCAAGAAAGACTAACGTCTTTATAACAGTATCTGAGAGCACAATGATTGAGCGTATACAGTCGCTCACACCAATAAATCATTTCTGTTTTCCCCAAACGTTCAGCGCCATTCGCTTAAGCTCACCGAGACTCGTATTGGCGGATTTGGCCTGTAAGCTCGGAGCATCGCATCAAGGAACCTAGCGTAATTCCCACGTTAACAAGCGATACCGTAAAAAAAAGTAATAACTTCACTCTAGAAAGTATTACAGAGCTGTAATCTTGACTATTTGTAGTTTTCGAGCTGTCTGCAAAAAGAAAAAAATGACTCAATCAATGAATAAAAGTAGGAGTGAATGATAGTGATTCCGATTTACAGCAGTTGCTAAAAGTACACATCCCTTCACTAAAATTGATTATTTGCCCTGTCCACTGCACGTAAGCAAAGTGACCACCTGTCGCTCCTTTTTCTTTCTCCCTTTCAAGAGTCAAGCCCCCATCAACAACGTTATACCGCGCCCACTGGTTCATTAACGGTGTTTCAGGTCATAAAGTGACTCAGGCTATGAGACACACCGTAATGAAGGCTTCCAGGTAATTTAGACCACCTGGGGTTCTTGAACGTGCACATATATTGCACAGCACAATTCACGGGCCTCTGCATTTCGTCTGTGTCGTAATGAGACGGCCGTGGACGTAACTTTGGGGGAATATACTGACGAAAAAAAATTGCTCATTAGTTTTAGAGCTTGGCAAGCAGAACTGTTTGTCGAGAGGTCGAAACCATGTCTTTCGATTCAGCTGCTGAGCACCGTGTCTAACAGCCACGGTGGCGGCTCATGCCATGCCTGAATTCTCTCAGCAATTTGAGGGGAATTCTTCCCGACTCTGTACATGCCAGTTATTTTCGCTTTCGGTGTGGTTGCACCTGAAAGCTTGTCGCTTTGCTGTTGTAAGGAGGCGGCGACCGCAACAGCCAAGTGTCTTCGTCTCCGCACTAGGCACTCAAATAAACGTCAGCACACTTCATTTTCGAGCTCTCAACACGCCTCTTTCAAGCCTCACCTAAACCAAGCTCCCAACAGAAGTATCTGCACCATTTGAATGAAGTGAAGTGAGTTCCGAAGGACGTGAGACAAAGAGAGAGAAATAACAAAATCATTCTGGTCTGTTCTGTTATGTTCTAACTGTTTTGCTGTGAAGAGGTTGTTGTCCATATTGCCTTGGCTACTCCATATTAACAAGTTCTGCAGCGAAAGAAAATAAGAACAATACCGAACGATACCCAAAAACAAACAACCAAAAATATTACAGCAGGCTGAAACCGGCAGATAGAGTAAGTGTCCAGTTTACTTGGAAGACTGAATGGGCGACAATTACCAGTCTCCCAAAGCTTTCATCATTGCTTCATGATATCTGCGTAATTACTGTTGTCTAAGAAGGCTCAAGCTTCAGGTTTATGAGCCATACTGGTGCTTTGCGCGGATGTTGTAGAGGTCGAGGAGGCCTTTTGAGGCAAGTTCTGGCCGCGTTACCACGTGATCAATCATGGCGGCATTCACAGGAGTGAAAAAACAAGAGTCTGTATACGCAGAGCGCCTAATGTTTCAAATAAGACGAGAGCTACGAGAACAGCACGCAAGCAGTCCCCCTCCCCCCCCACTAATTTACTGAAACGAATTTAGTATTGCTTTACAAGGGCCATTGGTGTTGGGGGCATAGAGAAACATGTTTACTTAAAGAGCGGACTGTCCGTAGAGCCCTGTGGCTGAGCTATGCTTTGGGAATGCTCAATTGTTATTTTGTGTTTATTATTCTTATTTATGAATGAAGAAGGTGCGTTGCCTTCAACGAGTGGTGGGACGCTGATGTGCGATCCAGTGCCTACATATATACCGAGGGGCCAGTGAACGGTTGTGCAGCTCGAGCAGTCGGTTCTTACTAGCAGACCCTGTCTGCGCCGGCCTTGAGAGGCGACAGAGAGGGGGGAGCAAACTGTTGGCACGAGACGCAAGCATGCGCAGAGGGGTTTCGACACCGCCGCCGAGGTCGCATTTACAAACACGTGCGACTCTAAAATCCTCCGAATTCAGGAACATTGTTTTAACAGTCTAAGATGGCGGCGCCCATATGTCTTGGGTAAAATAGTATATACACATGTACCAAATTCTTGCGCGCTTAAGTATGAAAATCGGAAACCCTTGCCCCACCAGTAAAAAGTAAGGCAAGATAAACTCGTTGCGTTCATGTCTAACATAGGGTCTTTATTTATTCGTTCATTCATTTATTTATTTATTTATGTGTATTGCATTACGCGTCGCTCTTTTCTATTTCCTACCTTCATGTCGTGAATTCGACTGTTATCCAGGTGCACAGCAGCGCAAAACATTGGGGCTACAGCCGTAAACCATGGTAATGCGTTCATGTCCAAGAAACAGTGAAATGTGAAAAGGTGAAATAGCAAGCCACTTTGATAACCTCAATAAAAAGGTCCGATTGTCGTACCAGAAACGGCTGATCGCTGAAAAGCCTACGGTCGAGAGATCAATTATTGAAAAAATGCGCATACAAGTACCCATATGCCAAGCGCTCTTTTGAGGGCTGCATTCCTTCGCGCCTGCTGGCACCGGGTTCTTTCTCGGTCACACCTACAACGGGAAGCAATATACTTTGGTGAAAGCGGCCACTTGAGCCTCTTCGCGCTGAGAAAAGGAGCAGTGATGTCCTGTACTACGCAAAAGAATTCCAATCCCAGGTCATGAAACACTTGGACGAAATTCCCACCACATTCTCTTACACAATAGCAGCAAGATGCGCGTACCCTCACGCACTGCGAATGCATGTGTGTGTGACGTGTTTGTGACTATTGAAATCAAGACTATAGCGCATGTGCTCTTACACACAAAACCATCACTTTCTTAACTCATATGTTCTGCAAGTACGTACAATGCACATAGTGGGCTTCAAGTTTAGCACCATGGAGTGAACAAGAAATTGGTTCACATAATTATCAGAAAGAAATCTCAAGGCCTATAGATGGTTGCGTGCTCCATGCGCCAGAACCGACAGCAGAAGCAGCAATATGGTCACGACGTATTGGCCTTCATAGGCGAATTTGATCACTCCCGAAATTCTTCGCAATATTCTAAAGATTCGCTTTTTTTCATTAGCCTAAATTAAAGCTGAAAATCTACCGAAACCGGGAAAGTTTCTTGGCGGAACATCACTGCAAAGAAGGACCTGAATACACGCTCGATAACGCACCTGTAGACGCTAGCTTGTACTCGTTACTCAACACATGCAAAAGCCGCCTCGGAAGGACTGCTCAAACTCAAGTTTGGCGATAAAATTTTTTCACTGCAAAAATTTTACTAATTTGCACAGTTCTCGATGTCGGCTCTACATCATGTTCTGCTGACGACGTTTACTGCGCTATGACAAAAATTATGAAGACTGAATAGAAAGTACTGTATTTCCTCATTTGTTTTGCAACGTCGGTACAGTACATTTATATGGTTTAGATACACACGTATTAACTTTAATACTGCATTGCTGTGTAGTCTAGTGGTAGCTACACTAGCTTTTGGAGCACGAGAGCACTGGCTCAAATCCCAGCAAAGGGAATGCAATTTTTCTTGTTTCATTCATGGTGAGGACATTGTCGCTCTGACCAGCCGCTCATTACGCTAAAAATAGCGCAGTGCGATGACGCAACATTCACGCAATACGCCCACGACTCTGCGATGCATTTACTCGAGTTCCTCGCGCATTTTCCCACGAGGCGATTTCTGGTCTTTTGAATTTTCCGAAGCGAAATAATAAGACAACGAAACATATGCACCAACCCAACCGTATTTATGCACATGCGTTTACCGTAACATTGTTCGTTTAGTTGTCAATAATCGTACGTCGAGTCGCACCTCTCAAAACCATGATATGATTGTCAGAGACGCCGTAGTGGATAGCTCTGGAAATTTCGACCATCCGGTGGTGCTTAAAGTGCGCTGACATCACACAGCGCATGAGCCCCTACCATTGCGCCTCCATCGAGATGCCACCGCCGCGGCCGGGATGAGTGTCGACTCAGCCGCCGAGCTTCTTAAACAGAGCTCCACCGTGGTGGACGTTCGTTTAGTTGTTAAAGATGCAAAACAAGGAGGTTAACAACCCAATACGGCGGCACTGAAACCCATCCGTAAAATAGTTCATACGATACGATAGCGTATTCATGTTCGGTTCTGGTCGGTTTCTGCACATGCGTAGTCGGCGAATACATGTAACACAAATACATGCGTGACATACATGGTAATTACTTTCTCCTCGCTCACACTGTCCTCAAAGAAACTTTTCAATTCACCGTACAGCACTCAGAAACTGAATCGCGTCGATCGGCCCGCATGGGGGCACATTGAGCAGTTCTGAGAACACCGAGCTGCTTGATTATAGTATAGAGTTAAAGCGAGAGCCTTCGACCTGCGTTGTGAAAAGAAGTTGATCCCTATTCAGTCACACATCGTTCATCGGCGGCGCACTGAAGTGTCAACCACCTTGCGGGTTCATAATAGGGTTTCAGTTTCTGAGTAGTATACTGGAAACAAACTTCATATACTGTTCTATACATCAGGTGCAGTACTTTGGAAGCGAGCGAAACGTCTTGCAGTGAATGCTTTTACACCCAAAAACAGTTCGATAAGATTTTACACGGGTAATGCGATCTCTTTTTTTATTTTTAGACTGAATAGGATGCTTTGTGCCTTAGGAATAAATAAAGCCTCATATTCATGTGGTTGTCAAAATGTTGTTCCCGATCGCTTATCATGTCTTTTTTTCGTATCATGGCCTCCGTGATTAGTTCAGGTAGCATGCAGCCAGAGCCAATTACGAAGGCCATGTTTACAACGATGAAATCTAAGAGCGAGGTGCGCGGGCTTTCACACGTTGCTAACCAATCTTGTAGCATAGGTTCGACAGCGTTGCACCTAATGTATGACGTATAGTTTCGTCGTGAGAAGGGAAACACTTTCTTAAGAAAATTGGTACAGAAGATGCTAAGTTTTTTCCTCACAGCTGTAAATGTGGTAATCCGCACTGTTATCGGTCGTTTATACAAGAAAAAAAAAGGTACTCGTGTTTTCTACCTTCGACCACTAGCACGCGATACAATGGAGTTGATTAGTGACGAAATCTATAGTCTAGGTAGCAGGCGAATTAGCCATTTAGGGTTCAGTGTGAACAATCAGGAGAGCGAGAAACTTGGTACGTACTATCACAGAAGCGTCAAGTGGCGAGGAGGCAATAAATGTGGCGATGCAGCATTCATTCGCGTCAGTAGCACCCTCACATAGTGTTGATCAGTGCACCGTGCATATTTATCGGTGCGGTCATTTCAGATCAGTACACTGTGCTTGGTAATGAGTGGGCCATACTTAATAAAACACATAAATTAGCTGCTCTATGAATCAATGGTGCAAAAAAAACTATAGCATTAGCATACGGCTGACTCCATGGAATAACAGGATTTAGGACTCTTACAACTATGGTGCTGGGAGAAGTTGCAAATTGTTTTCATGAAGGATGTAAATTTATGTCACCTAACAGCAAGAAATAATATGTCTATATACTCCTAGAAAAAAACAGAATCAAACAGCTTAAAATCTTCCCCCGTCTCGCTTCACAAGGAAAACATAATATTATACACAAACTTATCAATCACCCATTTTGAAGACTATAATGTCTTCACTACAAAAGACATAACAATGGAGGCAAAATACAGTCTGCTCTGCTGGTATAGGCAAGGTTTTTTATTCGCTTTTCACAAGGGTTCACTGAAGAACAACCAAAAGAGGCTGTTTTTTTAGGATAGCACGAAATGTTTATTTATTACACACGCTTATAATTAGAACATGAAAGGACATTGACGAAAGTAAAAGAAGCTACGATTTTCTGAGCTACGTGAGTGAAAATATTTTCCCAGCAGGCATGGTTCCACTAATGCCGTGTCACACTCAGATTTTACAATGCCCTGCGCAAAGAGCCTTCAAGTATTAAACAGAACGCTAATTTTTAGCTAGCGAATATGATGATTTTATTACTCACTGGGCTTCCTCAGCCACTGGCACCAGAGTATATGCTGTTCAAGACTGCTTTATGGATTAGGCTCTGCTGCTGCAGTGCAGCATGACCTCTCCGAAAAAATGAAAGTAGTTTAAAATTAAAAAAAATAACTATTTTAACAGAAAAGAGGCCTTTAATACTGTCCACACAATGTCTTTCACTCAATAGACATGAATATCGATGTGTTTGCTTTGCCATCTAATACTTTGGCCATGCTGAGCAAGTAAATACGCATATACAATGGTGGTTTCATCCGAGTCTCTCGCAACAACGCGCCGTTCGATTTGGATTGCCCAACAATATAGTCTTATTCGATTCAAAACATGTCGATGTAGGGCATGCACCTTTTGAATTCGTAAATGTAGATCGATGAGCCTCATGGCACTGAGCGTGGGAAAAATATAAAATGCATGCAAAATTCTGTATTAGAAAACTGCAAAGTATGCAAAAGGTCCAGCAACGTTTTCAAAAATGAATAAATAAATAAATAGATAAATAAATCAATAAATAAAACTTCTATTGTCCTTGTTCATCTCGAAATCACACTTTTTTATTTAGCTTTTTTATTTTGCTTTCGAAATAAAGCAGCGATGGAATACTTTTGTACCTGCTTGATTAAATGGACATGTTATTTTCTATCAGAAAAAGTTCCAGCAAGCGAGGTACATGTGGCGCGTATGGCTTGACGCATTGCAGCATGCATGCAGGCGTACGTTACACGGCTGGCAAAGCTTTCACAGTCACCGTTACTTTAAGGAAATTCAAATAATATTACTGATGTAGCAACGACGATGTAAACGCAAGATGCAGAAGTCGGCGTTTCCGCTACAGTTTTGTATCGCCCGCGCAAAGTTTTCCCGCTTTTTCACTTTGCTTGGCTGCTCGAACAGAAATATTCTTTTGCATGAACGAATCTCATTTTCGAGGTTAGTAGGATGAGCCATTTGTATAGAAAGAATATAAACATTTCGCCTCTTTCGTCATCTTTAAGACAACTTTTTGAGTTCTTAGTTTCTTCATCGCTGACATTATTTCTGAGCGCGAGAAAACGGAAGAAAAATATATGGCATAAAACAAGCCTGTTAGACACGGTAGAAGCGGACTTCAGCTTTAGGACGCACGATAGGATAATGGATAATCATTTCATCAGTGGAGTCATCGCATTTCACATTCTGAGCATTTTTCTCGGCCCCTTATTTGCCAAGTTACATGCAAAGACGACCGCAGCTTAAGATCAACCACTGTCTTCAATTGAAAAGTACGTGTAGTTGAAAATGCGAGGCGGAAATAATTACATAAAGTCCACTTAGACTCACACAACAGAAAAGAAAACTCTGTATTATAAGATTGAGGGCGTAACTCCCAGTAATGCGAATAGATTGATATTTATTTAATATGTGGGGTTTACCGTCCCCAAACCACCATATGGTTATGAGAGACGCCGTAGTGGAGTGCTCCAAAAATTTTCACCCACCTGGGGTTCTTTAACGTGCACCTAAATCTGAGCACAAGGGCCTACAACATTTCCACCTCCATCTGAAATGCAGGCGCCGCAGCCGGGATTTGATCCCGCGCTCTGCGGGTCAGCAGTCGAGTAACTTAGTCACTAGACCACCGTGGCGGGGCTTTTCTTCAGCATGTAAAAATTATGTTTGCTGAAGAAAAAATTCTGAAAGTGACAAAAAGGGTGAAACTATTGGCGTATAAAACCTATATAAGTGTTGTTGTAAAATATGTTAGTGCTTTTTGGAGCCCGCACCAGAAGGTTAATAAAAAGAATGGAGCGTACTTAGAGAATTTGTGTACGCTTAATTTCTTTGAAATACAGGCGAACAGACTCGGTAACGAACACACACACACACACACACACACACACACACACACACACACACATATATATATATATATATATATATATATATATATATATATATATATATATATATACATATATATATACAGAAGCTTTAAAAACGGCCTCTGCAAATAACTCATCCCCTCAGTGTGCAACCATTATACGAACCGAACCCGTACTAATTGGTTTATTTTGATTTCTTCCCGATGTCATTTGCTTTTGGAACTGGTTGCCAGATAAAGATGTGCAAAGAAATGATGTATCTGATATGCAGGTACTTTTAAATAGATATTTTTTCACAATGATGGTTTTGATTCTCATTTGGCCATTGTTATATATTCGTTTGTGAAGAGTTCTTTATCATGCCCGTCCTGTAATACCCCTAAAGAGAGGGTTAACTCTATGTATAAATAAATAAACTCCAAATTACTGTTATGTCGGGTAGTTCGTATTGCAATACCTACCGTCACCAGCTAATTGAGAACTATTGCGCAATAAACAGGAGGAAATCAGTGTTTTTGTGGTCCAAATGAGCAGTGAAGAGTTTTAATTCAATGTAAATTCAGTTACCATGAGGTTTCCGTCACCATGTGCCCCCTGCGGTCCTTGAAGCATGATAATCGTGTCATGCATGTTATGAATGTTATGATTTACATGTCATGGTCTTGCTGCTGCGGCGGGGGTTTCGTTCACATGACATCGCAAAACTGGTATGGTATGATGACTGCATGGCCAACATAAGTGACAGGCCCTCACGTGGTGATAATAACATGCGTGTCAGGTGACAACATGACTACATGCCACGCTCATGAAGCGCTCGCGGTCGTTCCACTAGTTTCACATACACAAAATTTGGTGTTACGTGACGTGAATGGTAGATGAAGGTTTATGACGGGTGCGAACATAATAATCATGACAAGCGTGTGATGTAAGAACATGACTAAATGCCCGGCTCATAATGCACTCGCGATAATCTCGCTAGCTTCACATATACCAAATTTGGCATTACGTGGCGCGAAGAGATGACGAAGGCATGATACTGGTGCAAACATAATAATCATTGCACGCGCGTCACGTAAAAGATGACCACATAGTGCTCGCGGTCATTCAGCTAGCTTCACACACACTGAATTTGGTATTACGTGACGTGAATGGAGGACGAGCACGAATGTCAGGCACAAACATGATAATCATGACATGGTAGTCATGTACGGCACAATTTATGTCCACCTCGTCACGTTGTGCTAATTTTAATGCGACAATTTGACCTTCCTCATTCGTGCTTCGCCTATCATCGATTCTCACTGTACGTGGGATAAACCGATTTCGAGTGTGTGATTACATTTTTATTCCTCCTGAGTTCAAAAAACGATGAGCAGTCCCAAAAATTCAATAACAATATTATTTGTTTGGGGGAAAAAGAACAGTGGCCACGGGGCCTATCGAGGAGCTGAACGAATGCTGTGATCGTCATTGTCGCTATGTCGCGTCATCTGCAACAGCAACAGTGTTAAAGCACGGCCTTTGCGATTTGCCCCGCCAAGGACGCGCACACGAATAGTCACAGGCGCGACAGTGTGAGATACGATACATGCTTGTTCCCATATCCCTCAGCCGTTCCTCGTTATGGTAGATATATCCAGCTGCCAAACGTTCAGCGTATCTATACTTACTGGAGGCTCCGATACATATTCTCACTCTTCGGATCAGTGAGTGGTGGGACCCTTACGTCAAAGCGCAGCACAGCTATGCCAAAGGCTAAAGAAACCAGGAATGATGTAGTTTCGTTAGTTCGTTTCCGCGCCCGTCCTTTCGGCCGGCCGTGCATGGAGACAAACTTTTCTTTCTTGTGTTATAAGAATCTCGCCGCTACAATCACGGACAAATATTTGGACAACATCGACTATAACTTCAATTCTTGCTGACAACGAAGTGCTACCGAATTTTAAAACCACTCCAGCCTCCCCTCAAGATTCTTTCCCGTCAGCAGGGGGCGAAACTGCGCTTCAAATTCAGTTATCTTATAGCCTGGGTGAGCAGCGTAAACAAGCAGTTGTGCGGACCAGGGTGAAATGAACTGCCCCAACTGTAGGCGTGAGCTCTCAGCTTCACAGTGCGTCAGCATTGTTGACAGACACACATAGTGAGAAGACAGCGTCGTTTTTGATAAGCGATATAGGGTTTACCGCTGTGCGAGCAATTGTTTAGCTCGAAGCATAGTTGAGAGCGTTCCTGTACGGTAGCAGAGTAAAGAGAATGAAATATGAAATCGTGAGACCGCCTTTGTATGCTACCCTAGTAGCACATGAGTGCAGTCGCATGGTTTTTTTTTCGCGTGGTTCTTTTTTAAACGCTATAGGAAATCACCAAGCAGCATGTACCGCGGGCGTCAATTCGAACTCGGACTGCAGCCATTCGCAAATGGTACAGTGCCCGCTGTGCAGCGCCCATCGTGGGCAGGCGCGCATATGCGCAGGGCTGCTAAAATGGGTGTGCGCGCCTGTCAGTGCAAGATAGACTTTGGGAGGGCGACACTGGACGGCTAGCATATAGCATTGCGAATTCATTCCGCGCCGATCGTACGTTGCTACAAAAAAAAAATGAATCAGTTATTATGGAATACCTTTTAAAACGTATACATGAAACGTGCTTCGCCCCAAACTGAATTAAAAATTAAAAATTCATCTAAGTTAAATACCCAATCACCCACAATGTAAAAAACTACCCTAACAAGCTCCAATGTTCCCAAGCCATATGGTGTTGGTTTCATTCAGTTACTGTAAACCGCCCTGTTTAAGAACTGGTTTCATTCATTGGCGGTAAACCACTCAATGCTGTCATTCTTTAAATCAATGACTCTAAGCTCATTTGTCAAAGAAAGAAAGTTCTTTATCAATCAGTATAACACCAAATAACATTTTGTTTACACTAGAATACTTCATTCTTTTTTATTTTTGAATATAATAAAAACATTTTCTTCTCTTTCGACTGCATCCTTTGTTTTCGCTCTCTTATATGTATTTAAATCGTTTGTAAACCCTGATTCCGAAATAAACATTGGAAATCTTCCTTCTTGTCGATGCAAACGTGAATTTTTTTTAATGCTTACACTGTGCAAGATGTTCCAATTCAGTCTCCGACTCCGAGAACTCCTAGTGCATACTCAATTGCAATAACTTGATTTTATGGAAATAGTGAAATTTCCGATTTCGGACTTCTTAATTTGTTGGTTCTCTTTACGTCAAACGTCTTGCATGTGTTTTTTTTTTTCTCACCGGCCGTGGTGGTCTAGTGGCTTAGGCCCACGGCTGTTGACCCGCAAATAGCGGGATTAAATCCCGGCCATGGCAGCCTCAACTTCGATGGAGGCGAAAATGCTTGAGGCCCATGTGCTTAGATTTAGGTGCACGTTAAATAACTCCAGGTGGTCTAAATTTTCGGAACCCTCCACTGCGGTGTCTCTCGTAAGCATATGGTGTATTCGGCCGTTAAACTCCCAAAACAACGTTTTTCTTCTCCAAAGACGATGTCAATACTGAGAGCAAAAACGAACAAACAAACAAAACAAGAGCATGAATACTAACATGGTAAGCCGAATAATAAAGTTAGCAAACAGTGTGAACATAAACCGAATGTTTTCTGGCTACCTGTGTAAGTGTTGGCAAACGTTAGGCGAGAGCATACATAGCCTGTTCAAGAAATTAGATTTGTGGAATGCTCGAGGCACGTAAATAAAGCCCTTCCTGTTGTCTCGTGCCCCTCGCGACGGTGGCGCTACAGACGATTCGTCCACATCGCTAATAGCACGATGGGCACTCCGCGTAAGTAGGGCGGGCGTAGACCTGCCGATTGCAAATATCTCAGCGGTGTGGTGGGTCACGTTTTCCCAACTCTTCCATCGAGAGCTGTCAGCAGTTCTGAGAACGTTCGTACAACGAAGGCCCCTTCGCGGGTGTGAGAATGTTTGCAATGGTTTGTCCAACGGCCCAAGGCGCAATTCAGAAAACCTAGAAATAGGACGCGGCTGCTGAGGATGTCACTGTTTGGGATATAATAGGCTTTATGTTTGTTTTCGGCTTCCACATCAACTTTTGCTGTTTCTTTTTTATCCCAATAATTTACTTTTTACCGCAACATCTACCTAACGAAATCAGCAATCATAATTTACATGAGATTTTTTTTTGGCTTGACAAAGGTTGATATAAAGAAGATACGATTGCAGAATAGATTTTCTTTCGCGGTTCCTTATTTTGAAAAGTGTGAGTGCGGAAGAGGGAAGGCGCAAGTTTGAGGGGAAATTTAATTCCTCTATTCTACTGGAATGACCTTGATGCAAGGATTTCAGAGAGACGAAACATACGAGCGAGGTACGCAAATTTCATACACAGAAAAAACTCTTCGCAGACTTCAGAACTAATTCTCGAGTGTTCTATTTGAGTAAAAGAAACAGATTCACAACCTGCTGATATGGTTCGGAGTATTGGGTGCTGGGTTAGAATATATAAGGAATATACCATGAACGTTGTTTTAACAACAGCCTTTGAAGTACACCTAACATAAATACAAAAAAGTTAGATCCTGACTGACTAACGTAAGTTTTCAGATCGAAAACTGATGGCTCAATCTCTTCCGCCATCTCTGTATACGCGCTTAACGTTATTTTCAGGAACAGAGAAACTCACATCGGTCACTCGACAACATCCTTGCAGGCTGGTCGGGCCAGATGTCTGCCATCGAAGTGTTTCCAAAATGCGCGCTTTTCCTCGAGATGCCGTGATAATGAGCCCTATATAAATGCAGTCACCCAGCATCTCAAGAAAAATGATGGAGGTGGTATCCACGAACGCGGAACGGAGAAAGATGTTTTCACAAGCCTGAAAAGTTGATTACTGTATAAAATATAGTTACCCTTTCATCCTGAAATGCTGAACTTACAATAAATAAAAGGCATTGACATGGCTTTGAATGAATGCATGAGTCAAATGATAAATAAGCGAAAAAGGCAAAAAGAATTGTAAATAGCTTTAAATTGTGGCATCTCCTTGATTTGGGACATTTTTGTAGAAATTTCATCTTTTTCGTGATCTTTAAAATACTGGCAACGTCATCAGACTACAAATTATAGCTATTAACATTAACCGCACATTGGTCAAGTTCCCGAGATTCATGAATCTCTAGCGTTGGTGTCTACTACATGGAGAAAATGGCCCAGGTACCGTGACGTTGATGGATCGTTGGATATTCCCTCCACTTTTTTGCTTGATTAGCTACTGGTTTTCTAACAACCGAACATTCGCGCGACATGGCTTGGGGTCACTAGATATGTCGGTGGTTACAGCTCCAGTGCCTTCGGCTCACAACTGGCTCACTAAGTATTGACGAGTGCATGCTTGCGGTGGGCATACCATCTCATGCCTAACACGGGTAATGATCTCTTTACCCGGGTTTTCACCGCCATCAGAGTCGAGAAGCTTACACAAGGTCTCCCAAGTTCTACCGCATGTTCTGTGAACGGCAGCCTCTTTATGGTCAAGGTATACCTTCAGGTCTGGACTATGATGTCCCTTACTTTGTTTGGGGCCAGAGCCTGTAGTTCAATAGATGACACAGATCCACGCTTTTTCTGGTGGTGTACTTGATGTTGCTTGCGGAGGGCACAGGCAAGAAAGGAACGAAACAAGTCACAGCTTTGCAGCAAAGCCGAAGCAATGAATGTGGTAGCAACGAATTGGAAGGTCACGTGCAGAATGACACGCAGATCGAAATGTGCCCGCGTTTCTCAGGCTAAAATGACGCAGAAAACGTTCTCGCAGGTGCAGATAAACGCGAATTAAAGCCTCAGGTGTTACTTCGCTGTGTCTGAAAAGCACGGCATTTTCGCAAACGGAAACTGTGCAGCGATTGTAGTTACCTTTGTGCGCCCGGTAACTACAGAATAATTCTTTCGGTGAAATCCCAAAGCGTACGATTGTCCCCATCACGAGATAAGCAAGCGCACGCGTGAGCGTCTACTCTGCCCCCTCTCCGCGGAGCAAAGCGTGGGAGATGAGAGCGTGCGCCACCGCGCCGTGACGATGTGGCGACGCGCGCTCAATGCGCTATCTCACTGGTAATGCTGAAAACACAAAAGTTTCCCCTGATATGCCCATCACCAGTGGTTAGTGGTAGATAAAAACCTCGCCGTTTGAGGGTGTAAGGAGGTGTTTCATCTTGGTTCAGTGGCTAACACCTCACTCACAATTCTGAGGTCCAACGTTCGATTCTGCACCAGACTATTTTATGGATTATTTTTTCACTGTATATGTATACGTGTACATATACATTGAATGATGTCACCACTGGTGGCGAAAATCCAGGCGAGAGTGTCCATATAATTGCTATAGCAATAAAATGACTGAAGCTTACATGTCACCCTGGTAGTGTATTTAGCCGCCCTTATACCCCCGGTTGCGCACCCCTATAATCAACAGTGCAGGGGGTTGATAGAGCAGCTGGAAGAAAAAAAAACTTATTTGTGCACTCTCACCGCTGTTCAGGGGCTAATATTTTCAGTTTACACATTCTTAGCAACGCTCTCAAAAATAGCTTAACAGTGCTCTCGCGAACTTACAGACACAACCCTAACTAATATTCCTTAGTATTTAAAGAACGTGGCTGCTTACATAATTATTGAATGGCATAAAAAGAAGCGAGATTCAGAAGAGTTTTAACTAAGACTGTTATTTAATCTAATTTATTCTTGATATGTGACCTATTCATTGCGTTTAAATGGTCCCTTATTATTCTGTTACATGAAATTATTCCTTGAGAAAAAAAATTGATTTACCTGCGACAATATTTTATGAAAGACCCAAGAGAAACTTCTTGTTTTACGATTTCACCTTACTGAGCGCTATGAAATATACGGAGAGTTGTGAAGTTTCTTTTTACAGAGAAATCTTCTTTGCCAATATATCTTCCCGCTCTTCGGTATGCTGTTATCTGCAAGAAGTCGTTGTATGTCACCAAGAAGTTGTTCAGCAATTGAAAGAAATTACCTAATTTATAATAAAAGGCACAACATCATGATTTTAACCGTGATGTTTAACTTTCATTCACCAGCATCCCCGAGCAGCAGCAGCCTGATGAAGCCACTTGAATGGACAATGAACTGCAGCACTTTTTCAGTTAGAGTCTCGGTACTGATAGTTTTCTGGCTGTATACTTGTACTTTCACGTATAGGCATCTTCCAACAAATGGGTCTCCGCCGGTCTTCCTTCACCCCAACAATAGCGCGATTTCTTTACTGCTCAGCTGGGGAAATGGCGGCCATCCAATAAAGACGAAACCAAAAGCTCCAGGAAATAAACAATGCACAAATAAAAGGCGTTGCTCATTCTGGTTGGATTGACGTAAAAGTAGCCGTAAAACAGGGGTTTCGTGAGCAGACAAGCACGTGAACGCATAGTCTTCTACTTGTAAACTAAAAGGGACCACCTCGTAAAGCAGTGAGCGCGCAGCCGGTCAACAGTTCCTTGACCAACCGAAGCCTTGCGTTCTTATTACGGACCCGAAGTAACAAGCTATCCGCAGAAAGTTAGGTAGCTAGTTACTTCGACTAACCAAAGTCGCACTATGTCAAAGTGTTTAACACATTCCATTGAAGAGTTCATTAACCTTGATGATGAATTGACCGTAGGCTCATGGTGTTTAGATCAGGCTGGCTCACGAACGCCGCATAACGTACATGTCGTGCACTACGCACCCCTTAGAACAGATTCAGCTTCTTTCCTACTTTACCATGCTGTTGGCTTTTTTGTCTATTTCCTACTGAACACGCTAACCACTGCGCCACGCCGACTTCTTTTTGTCGATGTTTCCTAATTGTAAGGCAAAATTTTGCCAGGAGAACAGAAATTCGTTTTTAGAGCGTTTTCTTTTCAGACTTTGGTTGCTGGGCTGTGGAAAGCAGGTGAATATTATTTCGCATGCCAGCTAGTTCACCTACTTGACCAACTGTTTGCATCAGGTCCCGAAATGGAAGCGTTTTTAGACGCGAAGCAATTCTTAATGAACTTCAGCGACTTTGAGCGTATCTATCCGTCCATCAATCTACCTATCCATCTATCCGTCCATCCATCCATCCATCTATCCGTCCATCAATCTACCTATCCGTCCGTCCATCAATCTACCTATCCGTCCATACATCCATCCATCTATCTGTCCATCAATCTACCTATCCGTCCGTCCATCCATCCATCCGTCCATCCATCCATCCATCCGTCCATCAATCTACCTATCCGTCCGTCCGTCCATCCGTCCTTCCATCCATTCGTCCGTCCGTCCGTCCGTCCGTCCGTCCATCCATCCATCCATCCATCCATCCATCCATCCATCCATCCATCCATCCATCCATCCATCCATCCATCCATCCATCTTTCCGTCCGTCCGTTCATCCGTCCATCTGTGTCTGTCTGTCTGTCTGTCTGTCTGTCTGTCTGTCTGTCTGTCTGTCTGTCTGTCTGTCTGTCTGTCTGTCTGTCTGTCTGTCTGTCTGTCTGTCTGTCTGTCTGTCTAGCCGCCTACGACTTTTAGCTCTCCTGGCCGTTTCGATAATGGTATCGATACCAAACTTGGCATGGCATAACATGACTCTATGAACAACATCTTTCATCAGTCATAACACGAAAATCATGACATGTATGTCATAAATGTCATAATTCTCATTTCATGGTCTTGCAGCTTTAGCGGTGCCTTTGTTCGCAGAGCATGTTGCAAAACTGGTATCGTATCACATGATTGCATGGCGAACAAAAGTGAAAGACCCTAACATGAAAATCTTGACATGCGTGTCGTGTAACAACATGACTACATGCCACGCTCATGATGCGTTCACGGCCGTATCGCTGGCGTCGTATATACCAAATTTGGTATTACGAGAAGTGAATGAATGACAAAAGTATGATACTGGTGCAAACATGATAAACATGAGATGAGTGTCATGTAACAACATGACTATATGCCACGCTCATGATGCGCTGGCAGCCGTTTTGCTAGTTTCACTTATACGAAATTTGGTATTGCGAGAGGTGAATGAATGACGAAGGTATAATACTGGTGCAAACATGATAAATATGAGATGCATGTCATGTAACAACATGACTACATACTACGCTCATGATGCCCTCGCGGCTGTTTCATTAGCTTCACATGTACCAAACTCGGCATTACGTGACGCGAACGGACGACATAGGTAAACGACACATCCAAACATGATAATCACGACAGGCGTGTCATGTAAGAACATGACTACCTGCCACACTCATGATGCGCTCGCAGCCGTTTCGCTAGCTTCAGATATGCCAAATTTGTTATTACGTGACGTTAATTGATGACGAAGGTATGTGACTGGCGCAAACACGATAATCATGAGATGCGTGTCATGTGAGAACATGAGTACATGCCACAGTCAAGGTGCCAATACATTTCGACGTGACGCGGTGCGCGTGCTCACCAGCGTTCATTTCGTCGCGTGACGCTGGCGTTGCCACGCTAGGCACCGGTCCTGCCATATACTTGCAGGCGCACGCCGCGCTGCGTTGCTTTGACGCATGCGCGCTTCAGCGTTTCCGGCATTCCTAAATCACTAAAAGAGGGAGACGCAGTGTTGTCGGGGTAACGAATTGGCGCGAAATGCAGCATGTCGCGTTTCGCGCCGCTTGCCGTCGGGCCGCGCCGACGGACGCTGGTCGCGTCAGTCGCACCTGGCGTCCGACTATAGAATGCTCGCGTTTTGCTAATGTAGCGTGGCTGTGCCCAGCATGCGCGCGCGTCCCCGCTACATTGTAGTATATTGGGCCTTTCATGATTCGCTCGCAGACGTTTCGCTAGCTCAATATGTACTAAATTTTGTGTTACGTCGCATCAATGGGTGACAAAATATATGGCTGGTGCAAACATGATAATCCTGACACGCGTGTCATCTAAGAACATGCCAACATAGCACGCTTATAGCGTGCTCGCGGCCATTTCGCCAGCTTCACATATACCAAATGTGGTATGACGTAGCGTCAATGGATGACGAAGGTAAACGACACATCCAAACATGATAATAATGACACAAAAGTCAGGTATGGCATCATTTAAACTCCACCTCATAACGTTGTGCTAATTTTAAAGTGACATATCAACATTTCTCATTCGTGCTTCGCATATAATCGATTCCCAGTGTAGGTGGAATCTTCCATTTTTTTTTAGTTCAGAGCTTACGTTGTTTGGAGAAGTCCTTGAATACTATTTGTAATGAGTACTTCGCTCACGAAAGCTGCTCACTTCTCGAAGGTGGTGAGCACGTTTCTATACAGATGGAAGACAAGAAGATCATTATGATCAGAGCTGGGTGTACTTTAAAAAACGACGGATCGAAGTGAATACTGAGCCCCAGCACCAACGCATGAAGTGGGCTGTTTGAAGGCCCTAAACCCAACTTTTGTTTAATTTGAAAAACACGGTAAACAATTCAAGAATGAAATAGGGAGTCGTCATCTAGCTTAGAAAGAAAAAAATGCATTCTGCAAAAGCAATCTTGCTATTAAAATTTGTGGAGCATTATTTCAAGAAAATTATGCCAGCTAGACAATACACAAGTTTATATACACTTGCTACACACCACAAAACATTCTTTTTATTCCCGACATTCACTCAATGTCCCCTAATTAGACTCACAGTCATGTTGCTCGATAGAAGTTCACTCCTTGAAGTGATTGAAAGTATTGTTTTGCAGACATGATTGAGCGTTGTTGGACGCGAGGCATCTCATGGTGCACTAAACGCACATTAACCGTATCCACCTATTTATTCATTCATTCATACATCAATTCTCTTACGTCTTTGGTAGTGTATATCAAAATTTGTTTCAGCTGAGATGATTGTATGACGAACGTGAATTATAGATCATAACAAGAATGGCTGTGAACACATGTGGTGTATACAATTGCATAAATGGCAAGATGCAATCATAATGCCAGGGGGCTCATTTCATTACATTGGTATATCCCAGAATGTGCATATCACGACGTGCGCGTGCGATAAGCATAAACGACAAGTCATGTCACGAGTATCATTTGTCGCACGACGAACGCGCCCAGTAGATTGGAACAGTTTACACGCTTTAAGGAAGCAAGTTAGCAAACAGAAAGGGAAAAGGCAGGGAGGCTAACCAGAAAGGCTTCCGGTTGGCTGCCCTACACTGGAAAATCTGGGAAGGGGAATAGAAAGATGGGAAAGAGAGAGACGAAGGAATTGAACGCAAAGAAAAAAAGGAGAGAGATAGAGAGAGAGAGAGACAGTAAATCCACTGCAGTGTGCAGAAATGCACCGCAAGTCAGGAATTCACACAAACCCGTCGTCCTCAAAAACGCACGTGCTGAAAAGTGTAAGATAAAATATTTCACTACGAGAAAGGTCAGCACTTTTGCTCGATGAAATGTGCCATTTCTTAACATGCCACAAGAGGCGTGAGGCATGACACAAGATTGAACATGACCTTTTTGTGCCGTTGCAATCAAATTGTTGAATACACTGCAAAAAAGGGACTCTTAAGCTTCGCCTTTAAAAGTTCAACGCGATAGCGAAATCCGGCCACTAGTGCACCCTTCAACCGCTAAGTGCATAATTATTCATATGTTTTGTTACATACAAACGCACTCACACAAACACGCTCACAGTAGATTGGACCAGCGTGCGCTATTATCTCCAAATGTGCTCGTTTTTGTCGTGACATCTGTCGCACAAAATGCGTTAAAGGGGCCCTAAAACACTTTTTCAAGAAACCATGGAACGACATCACTAGAAGAGCTTATTGCCTCACGTGTTCAACGCCGCAAAAATTTTAAGAATCCTTCCAGTGCGAGTTGAGTTACAAAGGTTTGTCGCATGCTGCAATTGCACTATCCCTTCTCTCATGGCGAAAAAAAACACTGGAAGCTGTAAACACTCAAAAACACTGGCAGGGCAAAGAAACTACCGTGCCTTATGACCTAGAGCACTTTTTTTTCGAACACGTGGCTTTTTCAGTGTGATCGCGCGCACACGCGTCGACAAGTAGCGGCCTCCCGCGGCTATCTCAGTAACTTGATTTTGCGCTCACAGACGCACAGATGATTTTTCGCTTACAACCAACAGGAACGACGCTGGCGGCAGGTTTTCTGCGACAAGAGCTCTTTAACACTATCGCGTTAAAATCCGTGGATCTGGCACTAAGTCTCGCAAGGCAGTGCAACTGGCGGCAACTGAAGGGGTCCTGGCACTGCTTTTTACCCTCTCCGCTGTCTGTTTCCTACTCCTTGTTTTTCAGTATTTCTATATTGATGCGAAGCATCTTATGCCTTGTCAGTGCCCCTCAGTCATGCGGCATGTACTCTCCCACCCCAAATGCGCATGCATGTCCTCTACCCCCCT
>WOVY01015413.1:0-15226 GCA_013436015.1 Rhipicephalus annulatus
TCCACATCTTGATGCAACCACCCTGTTTGGTGTACGTTACGGTGAACGTGTATTCTTGTAAACCTAGGACCAACGAGCGAGGCGGCTGTGGGATCCTGAGTGAGGCCAGTCAGTAGAGCGCGTGGTGATCGGTGACTACTCGGAATGGACGCCCATAAGTATGGGCGAACTTGGCGACTGCCCACACAAGAGGGAGTCATTCACGCTCTGTGATTGAATAGTTGCGCTCAGCGGTAGATACCAGTCGGCTTGCATATGCTATAAACACGGTCATATCCACGTTGGTGTTGCAATAGCATTGCCCCTATGCCGTGCCCCTAGCGTCAGTGCGAACTCGGTTTGAGCTGATGGATCGGTTGGAAGCTGATGGATCGCGCGTATTAACTTTTCGTCTTTCCTCATGCTGTGGTGGACCTTGTTACAAAGTGCCAAGACGTCAAGAATGTATGGAGACGTATGATTCAGTAGACGTCTGGGCGCGAGTGGCGAGAACTCTTCTTGGCAGTGAGCTATGACCAGATGAATCGCCGAAAAGATCATGGATCTTTGTTTTAAGAGATCCCAGCTTGTGATTTTGGCTTCATTGCTTTCGAACCATGTCCGCGGCGTGCCTTCGAGGTAGAACACAACATTGCGAGCACAAGCGTGCGATCCCATTGCTGTGTAGCACTGGCCACGCTCGTACACCGGTACAGCCAAAAGTCAACGTCGATGGTACCGTCAGCAGAGAAAGTGCCAGGATTCTGCAGGGGTGGCAGGGTGACAATTGTCGACTCGGCTGGAGAGGCCGGTAGTGATGAGGCACTGGCAGTTGAAGTAGCTGAGGATCCCCGATGTGCGACCTCTGCGCGTCCCCATCGAGGTACGGGAGTCGTCCACCTCCACCAATAATGTTACGAGTAACTTATTTATTAAATATATATGGTGTGGACCGTGCTCGGCCAACAAGATGGCGACAGTTCATCAACAACCAGCAACCGACATCATCTTTCTTTTTCATGCAGCAAGGCGTGGTGGTGCTGTTGTAATCAATATGAAGGGCATCTTCATTGCGCCTCATCACACTATATTACACCTCATCAGCGCTAGTTTTTCTTATTAAAATTTTTGTAATGACATGCAACACACAAGTGCTGTTTCAGCATATTCTGGTCATAATGACCGCAGGGGGCGCCTTGCGCAAGTAGCGTTTGGTGTGTAGCGACACCACGAACGAACCCGAGCTAACGGGGGAGTTTCGACTCCCTCCCACGCCTAGCCGTGCGTGGCTTTGCCGTGTCCGAGGAAAAGGGATCCTGGGGGTTGAGCCGACGCGCTGGGTGATGTGGACCGTTAAGGCCCCCCGGCAGAGGCAACACACCCCTTTGGCCCCGGCTTCACGTAGACGGCACCCCTGAGCTGACCCACCCAGGGGAATCGGCAGTCGCCTTTTCCTATCTCTCTCTCCCTACATCTTTGTCTTTATCTCTTACTATTTATCTGTCCTGTCTTCTACTCTCTTCCGTTTACTTCCAAACTTCCTGGCGGCTAGGGTTAACCCTGTGCAAATAGCCTACCTTGGTCTAGGCGCATTGGGTTATAGTGGCGTTGTACGGCTGGCGTCTGCAGGTTTCCAGGCATTTGTAACCTTGTAGCGTCCCCTCGTTGGGCTCCGTGGTGGGTGGCCGCCAACGCTGCTGAACAACAATAAGGAAGACATGCATGGAGCATTCCCACTACTGTCTGATCGTACCGGCTTAAAGCCGGTACGCACCGATGATCTCACCAGAGAAGGATTGGCCACCCTGGTGCAGTATCTGGCCACCCCCTCCCGTAGGCATTCGTCAATTACACTCACGGCCCTCAGTCCCCACCAGCTGCGGAGCAACTGACCACGGCGGCGGTCAGATCTGCAAAGCAGCAGAGGGTGCTAGGAATCTCTGGATACGGACAGGCCACCATTGGAACTTGAACTTAGCAACGTTTAACGTTAGAACGTTATCTAGTGAGGGAAGTCTAGCTGTATTATTCGAGGAGCTAGAAGGCATTAAATGGGATATAATAGGGCTGAGTGAGGTTAGGAGGACAGATGAGGCCTATACTGTGCTACAGAATGGGCACGTCATTTGCTATCGGGGCTTGGCAGACAGAAGAGAACTGGGAGTAGGGTTCCTAATTCACAGAAACATAGCTGGCAACATAGAGGATTACTATAGCATTAATGAAAGGGTGGTAGGCATTGTAATTAAACTGAATAAAAGATACAAAATGAAGGTAGTACAGGCTTACGCGCCTACATCCAGCCATGATGACGCTTCAGTTGAAAGCTTCTATGAAGACGTGGAATCGGCAATGAGTAAGGTGAAAACACAGTATACTATAGTAATGGGCGACTTTAATGCAAAGGTAGGGAAGAAGCAGGCTGGAGACCAGGCAGTAGGAGATTATGGCATCGGCACTAGAAACGCCAGAGGAGAGCTACTAGTAGAATTCGCAGAACGCAATAATCTGCGTATTTTGAATACCTTCTACCGAAAACGAGAAAACCGCAAGTGGACATGGAGGAGCCCTAATGGCGTAAATAAGAACGAAATAGACTTTATAATGACTGCACACCCAGGAGTCGTGCAGGATGTGGAAGTGGTTGGCAAGGTAAGATGCAGTGACCATAGAATGGTACGGGCTCGAATCCGCCTAGACTTGAAGAAGGAACGACAGAAACTGATACGCAAGAAGCAAATCAATGAGCTAGCACTGAGAGGGAAAGTACAGGAATTCAGAGTGTCACTGCAGAACAGGTACTCTGCTCTTAGCGAGGAAACCAACCTTAGCGTAGATACAATGAATGATAATCTGACGAGTATCATCACGGAGTGTGCAGTGGAAGTTGGAGGCAGGGTAGCTAGACAGGACACCGGCAAGCTTTCCCAGGAAACGAAGAACCTAATTAAGAAGCGTCAAATCATGAAAGTGTCAAGTACAACAGACAAAATAGAACTGGCAGAGCTTTCGAAGCTGATTAATAGACGTAAAGTATGCGATGTAAGAAGGTATAACATGGAGAGAATTGAGCACGCTCTGAAAAACGGAGGAAGCGTCAAAGCAGTGAAGAGGAAACTTGGGATAGGCAAAAGGCGGATGTATGCACTAAGGGACAAAGAAGGCAAATTAACTACCAATATGGATAGGATAGTTAAAATAGCGGAGGAGTTTTACAGAGATCTGTACAGTAGCCGAGACAACCACGACCTTAATACTATAAGAACTAGCAGTAACCCAGACGACACCCCACCGGTAATGATAGAAGAGTCAGAAAAGCTTTGGAGAGCATGCACAGAGGCAAAGCTGCTGGTGAGGATCAAGTAACATCAGATCTGCTGAAAGATGGAGGACAGATTGTGTTAGAAAAACTAGCCACTCTATTTACGAGGTGTCTCCTGACGGGAAAAGTACCAGAGTCTTGGAAGAACGCTAACATCATCTTAATACATAAGAAAGGAGATGACAAGGACTTGAAGAATTACAGGCCGATCAGCTTGCTCTCTGTAGTATACAAGCTATTTACAAAGGTAATTGCTAGCAGAGTAAAGAAAACATTAGAATTCAATCAACCAAAGGAACAAGCAGGATTTAGAACAGGCTACTCAACAATTGACCACATTCATACTATCAATCAGGTAATAGAGAAATGCTCAGAGTATAACCAACCACTATACATAGCCTTCATAGATTACGAGAAGGCGTTTGATTCAGTAGAAATATCAGCCGTCATGCAGACACTGCGGAATCAGGGCGTAGATGAAATATATATAAACATTCTGGAAGAAATCTACAGGGGATCAACTGCTACCATAGTGCTTCATAAAAAAAGCAACAGAATACCAATAAAGAAGGGTGTAAGGCAGGGGGACACAATCTCCCCAATGCTATTCACTGCGTGCTTACAGGACGTTTTCAGAAGCCTAGAATGGGAACAGTTAGGGATAAGAGTTAATGGAGAGTACCTCAGTAACCTGCGCTTCGCCGATGACATTGCATTGCTGAGTAACTCAGGGGACGAATTGCAACTCATGATTACGGAGTTAGACAAGGAGAGCAGAAAGGTGGGTCTTAAAATTAATCTGCAGAAAACGAAAGTAATGTACAACAACCTCGGAAAGGAGCAGCGCTTTGCGATAGGTAATAGTGCACTTGAAGTTGTAAAAGACTATGTCTACTTAGGGCAGGTAATAACCGCAGAGCCTAACCACGAGATTGAAGTAACTAGAAGAATAAGAATGGGGTGGAGCACATTCGGCAGGCACTCTCAAATTATGACAAGTAGATTGCCACTGTCCCTCAAGAGGAAGGTATATAACAGCTGTATCTTGCCGGTACTTAGCTACGGAGCAGAAACCTGGAGACTCACAAAGAGGGTTCAACTTAAATTGAGGACGACGCAGCGAGCAATGGAAAGAAAAATGGTAGGTGTAACCTTAAGAGACAAGAAGAGAGCAGAGTGGATTAGGGGACAAACGGGAGTTAAGGATATCATAGCTGCAATAAAGAAGAGGAAATGGACATGGGCCGGGCATGTAGCACGTAGACAGGATAACCGCTGGTCATTAAGGGGTCACCAACTGGATTCCCAGAGAAGGGAAGCAGGGTAGGGGGAGACAGAAGGTTAGGTGGGCAGATGAGATTAAGAAGTTTGCGGGTATAAATTGGCAACAGCAAGCACAGGACCGGGTTAACTGGCGGAACATGGGAGAGGCCTTTGTCCTGCAGTGGACGTAGACAGGCTGATGATGATGATGATGATGATGACAATGAGGAAGTGGTTGCAAAACAATGGCAAATAGCAACTTAAGCTAAACTGGTGGATTGATATGCATAACTTCGATGCTTCGATGTGATTGTTGCGCATTCAATCAGACGAACACAGGAAAAGGACAGATTAAAAAACGGAAAGAGCACAAACTATCTACTGGTTTTATTTATTTGATCAATATATATATATATATATATATATAATATGTGACGCTATGATGAATGCATGACGGGCCTGGCTCATACGCCATGTTTATTCTGTTCTCACTTCTTCCTTATCTGCTTCTACCAAGCGTCCCTGCCTTCTTACGTCACAGGATTCCCCCTCCCCCCGAAAGATGGTACCGGTTACGAACTACACCAAATTGAAAAAGACAATAAACAAACAATGGCCAAGTTCACAGTTTCACATCCCGACGGAGTTTCACAATCTCACTGAATCTTCAAGGCCGAGGGAGCAGTCCGGTGATTTTTATGACAACTCTGGTGGACAGCTTGACTGTTGCGTTCTGGACAGAGTGCGCTACACATGGATACTGACAATATTGCTTGAACTGTTCTGGGGACTAAGCAAGGTTGGAACGCATTGTTGCATCGTGGCTCTTATGTCGTCGGGGTTGTATTTTTCGTCGTGAACGGTGCGATTCCGGTGCTTCTTGCTTTCGAGCTTTTTGAGAGACTGTGACGAAGTGCCTGAGTGATAGCGTGTGTGCAAGCAGGGCTTCCGCGTCTTTCTCGGCGTTTTCTGTGGTGGCGCAGTCGGTGTAATAGCAGGTGCAGGGAGTGTTTCTGGTGACTTTTCTTTGTGTGAAAGTGTCTGACATCTTGAATTGGTCTTTGGTTTTTGAGATCCTATTTTCCGATGTTCATCAATTGGTGAGTGCACTTCCGTTGAATTTTGCGTTCTTCGATGCCCTCGTTGCAGTCTCTTTCGTTGTCCTTGTTTGTGTGTGCCGTTTTAGTTTTTGGGGTTCTCCTTGTTGTTTTTGTAGGCGTTGCTGATGTGTTGCTTTGGAACGTGTTGCGGTGGGAGCCATTCTTGAACATCAGGCCGGTTTTCTTGGCAACTTGATCTGGTGTCTAGTCGGCAGCTGGTAGTCTGTGGGCTGTTGTAATTCTGTTCGGGCAGTGAAGATAATGCTTCAGGGTTGATAGACAGCTCTTTAGAAGCTTCTTCTACACTGTTCGCCACGAAGAGCTCTTGCGCCTGGCAGAGTGCGATGTTCAATACGTCTGAGCCTTCTGCTTTGCTTCGACTGTCTAAGGTGTGTGAACCGGACGGTAATGAATGAACCCGTCCTGAAAGAGCATGGCTTGACCGAGTATCTTCTTCGTGAAGCGTCAGGTCATCTACCGTGATCGCGGCGTCCTTATGAGGCAAATGGTGAGCGATAGGAGCGCTTGAAAAACCGCGTGATGAAAAACCGCCTGGTGGATCACGTATGCGAGACGAAGAATGAAGGCAATCAGGTCGGTGAGCAACGCCTCGTGTCATAAGCTGGAGCGAGGACTTTGCAAATTCCGACTTTCCTGCAGAGGGAGGCGCGCTTGATGGTTGGGTTTTTCCCAGAATACGCATGGTCTTCTGTTAGTAACTCATGTGCGACTTTGTCTTTGTGGCAGTTGTCGATTCACGTTGGGCTTTCGAATGCTCAATGATTGCTTAGGGAATCGACGATTGCGTCGGGTTTTCTTGAGATGGTTGGCAATAAGTAGGTCTTGGTCATAGTCGCTAAAACGAGTGATCATTTCTTCTTTATCTTTTGCCAAGATTCGTCATTTTCAAAAATGTGGATGAGATAAAACTTAAATGCCTCACCGGAGATGTAGTCAGTGAAGTTTATGATCATCTCCCGTTCCGACCAGGATGCAGCGGCGGCGAGGACCTCGAATAGGTTTAACCAGTCCTGTACGGGTCCGTCGTCCGCTGATCCGGTGTACTTGGGGATGTCGAGGTCAGCCGATGGTTCTGTCATGGTGCTGGTCGTTGTCCTCCTAGGCGATGATTCGGTAGTCAATGTACGATCAGGGCGTCTTCTGGGGAACTGCGTCGATGATGAGTGACTGATGAAGGGGCAGGCAGGTCTCCATCCTGTCGACTTGTGTGGTCTGAGAACAGAATAAACATGGCGTATGAGCCAGGCCACGTCATGCATTCATCATAGCGTCACACAAGTCGACAGGATGAAGACCTGGCAGCCACTTCATCAACCGACCATCATCATCGAACACTTTCAGCAAGACGCAGTGACCGAACGTGGACCACACACGTTCCCCATTCATCATAGCGTCACATATATATATAATAAGGGAAAGAAGTGTATACCTAAGGGCTCGTTTTGCCGTGTTTTATTACAATATTAATGAGATCTAACAGACAGTAATGCCAAGGAATGTACAGGGGATGCTATTAGAACCAATGGAATGTAAATAAGAAGAAAGAAAAGTGGATGAAAAATACCAGCCGTGAGCAGAAATCGAACCTACGACCTTCGAATAACGTTCGATGCTCTAACCACTGAGCTACCACAGCGGCTTTCCCTCCATCCACTTTTTTGGGTTTATATGTGAATTTAGAAGTAGGAGTGACAGTCAGCGCCATCTATAAGCCAAACGACGAGTGTGAAAACACTCTTATGCGCATGTTTGGCGTCACGTAGCACGTGAACTTATTATGAGCAGGCAGCTGATTAATTGTCCCTCTTATACAACCTAAACACACCAAGTCTGCCAGTACGAGACCCTCGTTAATGAAATAAGGGAAAGAAGTGTATACCTAAGGGCTCGTTTTTCCATGTTTTAGCACAATATTAATGAGATCTAACAGACAGTAATGCCAAGGAATGTACAGGGGATGTTATTAGAACCAATGGAATGTAAATAACAAGAAAGAAAAGTGAATGAAAAAATAACCAGCTGTGAGCAGGAATCGAACCTACGACCTTTAAATAACGTGTTCGATGCTGTAACCACTGAGCTACATATATATATATATATACCAAAAACAGAAGTGATGTTGGGTTCGTGTAAGATTAACCGTATAGGGAAGAAGACGCACGTACAAAGTGAATATATATATATATATGTATGTGTGCACTTTTCCACACGTTCCAAATAAATATAAAAAAAGAATGGGGGTGGAGGAGGGGAAGGAGGAGAAAGCACATGTTAAGATAACCTCATGGCAACAAAAGCTGCACAGAAACTACTTTCTGCGTCAAACAGAGCAACAGAAGTTTCACTTACACAGTTGTCGCCCATTTTTTTACTATAAAAATCTTCAAACAGCTCATGCCCTAATCTCTCTTTTGCTCTTGCCCAGAATTTGCACCATTTCGAATATGGGCTCACACCATATGCATGAGCTGAAATGTGCAGGCAAGTTCGTTCCTTTTCTTTTTGTAATCAACCAAGCATGCTCTCTAACTCATTCATTAATGCAGTGCCCTGTTTGTCCTACATACGAACGACTGCACGTGAGCGGGATTTAGTTTATGAATTTGAATCATTAATCGTGGTATTTCTGCCACTGTATGCGCTGATGTAAACAAGTTTAGAGAGGCCGTTGAGAGAGGCGTTAGGGAGGCGTTTGTGGTTGTTGTTATTTAGGAATGAGAGAGAGAAGTGTTTTACTGTTGACTATATACTGTTTCTTCTTTGTTGATTATTCATTCATCATCATAGATCATTGAGCAGAGTGGAGCGGGTGCAGGCCATTTTGGGCGGTTGAGCTAATGTGGCACCCAAAATCGATGATAGTGGAGCATCAGATAACATCGAGCGAAACCGGCGAGCAAAACAGAGCGAGGCACAGCTGTGGCGCATGCACAGCGTGCGTGTGTGCCTGGTGCATGTGCAGCACCGAGAGGTGGTACTAGCATGGACAGTGAAGTGAGCGAGGAAGGTAGAGTCGATCATGAGTTGCTTTGCATCTAATATAGCTGCAAATGACCGAGGAAGATATTGAAACATCCTATCGGTGGGCACATGAAAAGGACAATGTGGCACAGGTTCGCAAGTAGCAGCTCGGTGAACCGGTTTTCACTCTGGGTTGTACCTCTCGCAATCATTCTCCATACTGTAAGTAAAAGGGTTCCATTGTCACAATTGTGGTGGAAGGTGCTAGGTAAGCCATCTACTTTCAAGTGAAACCAAAGGGCAACTGCTACCAAAGACGGAACCGCAACAGTACGAGCTTCGTTGCAGCCGTTGACTAGCAGGCTTGCCACCACTACCTCAAGAGATGAGCTTGGACGGAGACATCTTGCAGCCGTCCGTGACAGCGTCGCCTTACCACTACCGAGAGCCTCATACCTTCAAAGGGAAACCTGGTGATGACGTTGAAGGATGGCTCAGCCACTATCAACGGGTTAGCTGAACCAATGGCTGAAATTCTGCTAATCAGTTCTTTCTTGTAAGTCTATTTCTTGACTTCACTGCATTAGAATGGTTTAAGAATCACGAAGGCACCTTGACAACTTGGGACCACTCACGAAGGAGCTCACGAAATGCTTTGGAGACACCGTGATGAAAAGAAACGCGCAGAGCAAATGTTGTCCAGATAGCTTAAGCCTGTGATGAGACTTGCAGACATGCATTCAAAAGGTACTAAAATTGTAAAAGTCAGTCAATGCCAACATGACGGAAGAGGACAAGGTGGGCCACATTCTAAAAGGAATTGTAGAAGATGTTTGCTTGCGCTTCGTTGTCTGCTACGTGTAGCCTGTTGCTGCAGTAGGGCCACCTGGATCAGAAGTCGGTTATGCGCTGCTTTCAGATAGTGGTGCATGAGGAAGTTTGGCAACTGAGCAGGTCCTATAAGTGTTGCTCTGGACAGCCTGGAAGGGAAATGGTGCTCAATGTTGCCTGCACGAAGCCTGCCTTTGTGGTACTCTGAAACTTTTTCGGGTGACTCAATGAAGAGTTGGCTCGTGATGCCTTCACGTGGAGCGCGTCGGCATCACACTATGGAAACAGCTTCATTGTACTCGCAGTGGCTGCTGAGGCCTAAAAGATATTGATGTGTCCACATCCCACTAGGGGCCACACGACAGAACAGGCTACATTTCTTATCTGACTGGAACAAATGAAAGCGTTTGTCATTTGCTACTTAGATGTGTCAGTTGTTGAGCATGTATATTGCGCAGGTGCTGTACGTGGACGGTGTGCGCTACTTCCCCGAGTGCCTGCAAGAGGTGGTCGACATGTTGGTAGAGAAAGGTATCCGGCTTCGTGCACCTCTCGAAGAACTGCAGCTTCTCCTTGACCATGCGGGACAACCATCCACAGTATAGTCTGACTATGCTGTAAAAAGTAAAGTATGTTTTTTTTTATACAAAATTCTTTGTCTTTTTCCCATTGGGGCTTGTGCCTCAGTAGACACACTGCTAGTCACCTCAAGCCTGAGCTCACAAAGCAGTTTTGGCAGCTTCCTACACATGCTTCTTATGTCTGGAGGCATGTTGGGTTTTTAGACTTTTCAGGCTCCTTAACAGAGGCCACACCTGTATTCACCAAGCTGCATCCCTGGTCTGCCTCATTCCAGGAAGTTATAGTACCGTCTCCATTACCCTTCTTGGACCTTTCATAATCTCTTTTGTTGGCTCCTTTTCTATCAACTGGCTTGGTAATGGGCTGTAACCAGCTATCTCAAATCAGTGACCACACGTAACTTTGACGACGTATAAATGTAACTGTGACCACATTTATATGTGGTTAGAGTTGTAATGCAGAGCCTGCATGGCAGGGCTTGCTCGCCTCAACCTGTGACATGTCTCCTCTTCGGAGTCTGTGGTGGATGACTGGCATTGTTGCTAAGGAACAAAACATTTCACGGGAACCTAAGCCTTTTCGCACGCGATTGCCCGTGTAAGAAGGGGCGCACAGATGCAACTTTTTAATGTTTATTGGAGATCTGTTTACGAAATTCGCTGCAAGAGCACCCATAAGAAAACTGGAAGGATGCTTGAGGTTCATGTTCAAAAGTAGAATGCAGTATCATAATGAGCCCCATTTGAATTGCCTTTTCTATCGCAAGCTTGTGTTAGCTTCTCAGTGGACATTTCACCCATCTTGCCAGGAAAGAAATGTCTGTGCACGTAACGTTGGCCATCTCAAAAATATCCTTGGATGGCTACTGCAGGAGTAGTAGTAAAGTGCCCACTGTTCTATGATCCTCCCTTTTGCAAATTGGCAAAGCACCTGTAACCAATGGTTTATACAACACCACACACCTGTATATATTCTTGATGCTGTTGCTGATAATGATGATTTATTAGTCTGAATTCCTCCTAATCGGTTGGGCTTTTACCTACCCACTTGTGCAATTCAGATATGTTCAGAGATGCCTAGTGTGGTTACACATTTCTGCCATGCAATGTTTATTTTCACATACTGCATGTAGCCCAATTTGGGCTATCGCAGGAGTGGGGTTTATCAACATCAGAACCAAACAGCAAGGCAATGCAACACACTGGAATGGAAATAAAAAACAAGAACAGAAAAAACAGGAATAAAAATCTTAATAAACAAAGTACAATTCAATACACTCGTTCAAGAATTCATCTAAAGGCAATGATCTGGTTGACCCAGGCAAACTATTCCATTTTTCTATAACTGTGCGCGGAAAGATGCTGAATTCAAATAGGTTAGTGTGTGGATAGAATAATGTCAGATTGAGTTTGTGGCTATTTCACGTGGGTTTCAGTTTATCGTGAGACAAACATTCGTTAGTTAATGTGTAGCGTGAGGTATTAACAAGAATATGTAGCAACTTTAGGACATTCAAGATCGCATTGCTTGGACAGAGTTTGTAGACATAACGTAGCAAGCTGAGAGGAGGGTAAGAAGTTACAGTTAACGTTGGAAATAGAGACGAATGGCTTTCTTTCTTTTAAACCAATTCGAGTGTGTTGATGTCAGGTACTTTATGAGGGTTCCATACAGGGCAAGCATATTCTAGGATGGGATGGATGAGTGCGTTATATGTAAGCAATTTTTTTTCGCGTGGAGCATCGTTTAATGTGTGTGCGATTTAGATAGCCCAGTTTCTTTGAAGCTTCATTGCAAGTGTATTTATTCAATATGTTTAGACCAAGACATGTTGGCTGTGAAAACGAGACCTAGATACTTATAGTTGGACACTCGTTTCAGAGAGGAGCCATTGAAAGAGTAATTGGACAGAGAAACAGAGGTGCTTTACAGAAAGAAAGAGTGACTGTTTTTAATTAGGTTTATGTCTATTTGCCATGTGTGGCACCATCTACGAAATTGTACAAAAGAATCATTAAGTAAAATGTGGTCATCATTAGTATTAATTACACTATACAGTACAAATTCGTTTGTGTAATGGCAGATTTTGGCAGACACATAATTGGGCAAATCATTTATGCATAGTAAGAACAAAAGTGGTCCCGGGGACCGAGTCCTGGGGGACACCTGATGGCACATTCACAACAGACAGTTTGAGGAACTTAAAAAAAAACATACTGAAATGGTTTGTTTAAAAAACACTAGCAATCCATCAACTAATGAGTAATTGTTGAGAATAGTGTGAAATTTATGCAGAAGTTTAGAATGCATAACAAGGACCAGAGGAATTCGACATCCTACTCCTATACCTCCAGTAATGATAGGGGAATTAAGGAAAGCCCTAGAAGGACTGCAAAGAGGCAAAGCCGCTGGTGAGGATTAGATCACAACAGACCTCTCTGAACAGATGGTGAAGAAATGTGCTAAAAAAAATGGCCACCTTATTATGATTTGTCTTTTGATGGGAGGGTTCGAGAATCTTAGAAGAATGGCAATATCATTTTAATCCATAAGAAAGGAGACATAAAATACTTGAAAAATTACAGGCCAATCACGTTACTACTGTCATTTCGACAAGCTATTTACAAAAATAATAGCTAATAAAATAAGGGGACATTAGAGTTAATTAATCAAAGGACCAAGCAGGATTGCGTACAGGCTGCTCCACAGTAGACCATATTCATACTATCACCCATGTAATGGAGAAATGCGTGGAATACAACCAATCCTTATACATAACCTTCATAGATTATGAGGAGGTGTTTGACTTTTGACTCAGTCAGACATCAGCAGTAATGCAGGCACTACAGAATCAGGCATCGAAGAACCCTACATAAACAACATTGGAAGAAATCTATAGTGGATCCACAGCCACCATAGTTCTCCATAAAGCGACAGAATCTCAATAAGAAGGGTGTAAAGGCAGAGAGACACAATTTCTCCCAATGCTGTTTACCGCTTGTTTACAGGAGTTTTTTAGGACCCTAGATTGGGATGAGTTAGGGATAAGAGTTAACAGAGAGCAATCTTAGTAAACTGCGATTCACTGATGACATTGCCTTGATGGGGAACTCGGGGGGACGACCTTACCTAAGCAATGCACTATGGATCCAATATTGACATCTTCAGGAAGAAAAAAAAATGAGTGGTTTCACCAACTCAAAAGCTTTTTGCCAGGTCCACCTGTAGCATCGCAAGATGTTTTTGACAACTGTAGGGGTACTGAAGAAGTGGTGCGCACGATGCGTATGGTTGTCCTGTGTGTAGCGCCTCTATTTCCGCATGTCTGATGAGAATCAATTAGAATTGACATTGCAAGTTGTAAACCGGTTTTGATAACACCTGTACTAAACATTTATAATCAACATTGACTTACAATATTGGTCTGTAGCTCTCAACAAAGTGCAATTTATTTATTTTTTTCAGAGCTTTTCTACTATGAAGACAGTATTACTTTTAACAGAAAGACCACACCAGTGTTCCTCCATGTGTAGCTTGATTGAAAGTATTCAGCAAAATGAGAAAGAAAGAGAGGTTCTTGAAAGTTTTATCAAATTCAGCTGAAATATCATCAGGGCCTGGTGGTTATTGATGAGGCAATTTGTCTATTGCGTGCTGAAATTTCTTGTTCTGTAATGGAACAGTTGATAGCCGCGTAATCATTTGTCATTCAGAGCTTCAAAAGAGAGGCAAAACTAGCTTGAGGTTGACAGCCATGCCTCTGCTTGTAAATAGAGTAAAATACCTTCCTCTGCTTGGGAATGCAGTGAAAGTAAGTTTAGTAACCTTTATGCTTTACAAACACAAGCATCTTGTATATACATGCTTCACAATAGAACATGAAATATTGCTGTAACAAATGCATGATACAAGTGTTACATGTGCCATCGGGGAGGCAGAACATGGAATTATCATAATGACTTCATGGAATTATCATAATGTTTTTATAGTAGTTTAAATCCAGTCACCCATTACAAAGGCACCTGTGCTAATGCAAACCCTGTTATGCCTGCGAGTCCACAGCGAACGTCCATGCCTCTGAAAAAGGCAATCTGTGTCAAGGCCAGCACGCGAGCCCGCCTGACGCGATGAACAACTGAACGGCGTCAACACGCGACGGCGCCTTTCTGTCTGGCGGGTCTGACGCAATGCCTGGTGACGTCACTCGTCCTTTGTGTGCAGCCATCTGCAGCGCAGCCTCTCCAGATCCGAAAGAAAGAATGACGGCGGCCGCAGCGGCGACCCCATTGGAGGAGTTCTGACCTCACGACCAGCAGCGCTTCTGGTTGGACATTTGGATATTCAAAGAATCCACCCGGCGCATATAAAAGAAGCCCTGTGGTGCGTCGCGAGCAAACCTATTTGAAAAGCAGACCTATGTTTTAGAGAGGAGAGCTCGGCTCTTCGGGTCTCTAAGCTGTCGGCCCCAGTGCCGAATTTGTAACTCCTCTCTATATACGCTGTACATAAACCTTGTTTAATTCACCGTTGTCTCGTCCGCGATCGTCTATCAGCTCTGCGCAGAAGCAGTCGCGAGCTGAGAAACCTACGCTACCAAACGGCTGGTGACCTTCCCGGCGGAGTCCGAAGCAGTGGCGCCTTCGGGACCCTGTTGGCGTCGCCGTCTTTCATAACAGTGGTTGGAAGCTGCAGGATCGTCCGGCGTTAGCGACGTCGATGCGGTGAGTGCCTGATGTTTTCCCCCTCAGTTCACACCAGACTACTCTAGCTCAGTATAGTAGTTTAGAGAAGCGCTGTGTGAAGCATTAGAGTGAGCTTTGATCGTTTCAAGCCAAGTCGAAGCGCTTTGAAAACCAAAGTTAATGCGGAGGGCGTAAACCGGGAGTGTTACAAATTGCTTGCACGTCTTGCTAGTTGACGTATAGTGGGTCGGCAAGTAAATTCTTAACAGGGCAAACAGCAAGAGGCTAGTGCGAACGATGGAGAACCTTAAAGTGAAGGAACTCATCAAAATTTGTGAGGACCTCGGCAATTACTTTGGGCCGTGGGAAACGAAAGCAAGCGATCCTTCAAGATCATGAGGGATGAGGTAGTGTCGGCTGAGGAAGTCGATGAGGCCTGGGAGGATATCAAAGCACGCCGCAAGGAGGCTGAAAGGCGAGAAGTA
>WOVY01015414.1:0-45538 GCA_013436015.1 Rhipicephalus annulatus
CGAAAAAGCCGACATAACCGTGATGGTGAGGGAAAAGATAGTGATTCCGCCGTTGCCCAAAAATATGCACCCGGAACATCACACCGGCCGAAGAAACCAGAGAGCGCAGGACTTGCAGAGAAAATTCGGAAATTGCAAGGAAGCGGTATTTCGTGGACGCGGCAGATACGCGCGGAAGGTGTGGTTACGTGGGCCGCGGTTGGTCGACGGTAAAGGGACATGCATGACGAGCGTTACGGTGCAAACGCCACTGACCGAGACGGCCGAGGAGGTGGCCATAGCACTCGCGGTGGCGACCACTGAGGCCCGAAGTAGTAATTAGTGACTCGCAAGCAGCGATACGCAACTATGCGAACGGTCGTGTCTCCCGAGAGGCGCTGCGAATCCTAATGACTAACGAAGACAAAATTCGGGAAAAAAAAAAATGACACTTTCGTCATATGGACCCGCACACACACAAACCCCGCTGGCCGGCAACGAGGCGGCGCACGCGGCGGCTCGAGCACTCACGAACCGAGCCGTTGCGGAACGCCGACGCCACCTCGGGCGAAGTTCACACGGGGGGGAGTGGGAGTGGGGGACCGCATGCTAGTTACCACGAAATAACGCAGCACTATAAGCTAGAAAGGCGAAAGTACCCTCCGCCACACAACAGGTAAATAAAAAAGGCAGTTGCGTGGCGACAACTGCAAACATATACTTATCCGAATCCAGTTCTCTTTAGTCTCTGTTACCCTGATCTGTATTTAACAGAAAATGCAAGGTTTGCGATGAAAGGGCAACACTTTCACATATACTATGGGAATGCTCGAGTTTAGATGAAAGCAACGATGAAACCACGAAGAGGCAGTTTCGGACCGCAGGACACGCTGGGAGGGGGCTCTGCTCAGCTCCTCATTCGAACAACAACTGTGGGCCGTCCAGCGAGCCGAGGAAGCCGCCCGAGCCCAAGGGCTCGTGGCCGACGCCTAGGCCCGCCCCAAATCAACTTCGCTGGACTTCATAAATAAAGTTATCTTCTTCTTCTTCTTCTTACAGAATATCGCTGGAGTCCAGTCTGAGTTCAACTCTCTTCAAGGAGCCATAAGCCATGACTACGACCTACTTCTTGAACGGTTGTGCCCCGCTATGTTCCCTGTTTGATCATTACATCACAGTGAACCCATAAATATATCCCTACACTTTGGTCTTTAATTAACCGTAACGTACCAAAACTGTGGTTTGTCTCACTGCTGAAGATGCGTCAGCAACTCTTGCGGTGCGATGAGTGGTCCTTCCTATAGCGAGTATCTTCTTTGCGCCCACAGATTATGTGTTGTAAATAGCATACATGCATCTGCGAAACTTACCTGACATGGCTGGCTGATCGTATGGAACAGCGGCGTACGGCTGCGGGCCGTACATCGGTGGTGACGCCACGCCTGGCTGGGAAGGGCGGTACACTGGGCCCATGTATAGTGCCGCTGCTTCCGGCGGTGCGTAGGTACCACCGGGCGAGTAGATCCCGCCCCCTGGCGACGCATACGGATCCTGCTGGGCGTACTGCACCGGCACAGAATGTGCAACGGATGCGTGAGGCTTAGTAACATGGAAATGTACCTGCAGCTCTCAATGCAAACGACTACTAAAGAGCCTGCCTAAAGGCTTGCCTGAGCTAACTCCCCAAATTTCTGGCGTATGTCAAAAAAGTGACTATGTTGAAACTACTTCCAAAGAAAACAAAGTCAATAAGAAGAACTGTAGATATCGTATGGACAGGGACATTTCTGATGGGTGATCATTTCCATTCCAATAACACGCGGCAACATCTAGCAGTTTGCGATAAAAAGTGAGTATAAATAAACAAGCCGTACAATGGGAGTGTGTGTTTGTGTGCAGCTGTGCAAATATGCTGGCATAAAGTGGCACCTTGTTTTTCGTTGTCCTTATCATAATTTTCTGCATTCTGAGAGCAGTAATATGGGCACCCTCGGTTGGTTTTGGCCGTTCTCTCACCATTCTGCTTTGTTTAGATACTAATAGAAAACATCACCGGGGCATTTTATGTTATTCGAACTAGCAAACGCATGTAAGCGCTGCAGACGCGCGTATAAATTATATATGAAAAGAGCCAACTGTCTTCGTCGCACGAAGGGCGCAGGCGATAACACTGGCCCGCGTGCGAGGCTTGTCTTGAATGCCTCGTCAAGCAGAGAGAAACGCCCCGTCCGTCTTTCATAGTGTGTTGGAGTGTGAAGGACGACGTGGTGGTGGGCTACTGGGGCTGCATTGCTGGTGGAGCAGCAGCTAAGTTGGAGCATTCAGTTCATTCGTGCGTGCTATCTCGATAGATATCACTTGGCGGCCCGTATATGTGTTTTACTCTAGGCGCTTACATCGCTTTGAGATGACAGACAGCAAGAATACCACATCGGTCCTCGGAGAGATTACATTCTCTCTTGACCAGCGATTTTGAGCTATGCGAGATTGGGTTAGCTGCTTGCCTTATTTTCGTATAACATTGCAGCTTGTTCTGATTGATATTGTGGGGTTTAACGTCCCAAAACCACTATATGATTATGAGAGACGCCGTAGTGGAGGGCTCGGAAATTTAGACCACCTGGGGTTCTATAACGTGCACCCAAATCTGAGCACACGGGCCTACAACATTTCCGCCTCCATCGGAAATGAAGCCGCCGCAGCCGGGATTCGAACCCGCGACCTGCGGGTCAGCAGCGAGTACCTTAGCCACTAGACCACCGCGGCGGGGCTGCAGCTTGTTTCTATCGCATTGATTGCTTTGCTATTTACGGTGAAATCACTTTCTCTTTGCAAATCAGATTTTATTAACTACCAGGAGGGTGGTTATTTTGACAATGAGAGCCCCGCCACGGTGGTGTAGTGGCTAAGGTACTTGGCCGCTGAGCCACAGGTCGCGGGATCGAATCCCGGTTGCGGTGGCTGCATTTTCAATGGAGGTTAAAATGCTCTAGCCCGTGTGCTCAGATATGGGCCGCGCGTTAAAGAACCCCACGTGGTCTAAATTTTTTGTGTGCCCTCCACTACGGCGTCGTCTCGCAATCATATGTGGTTTTGGGAAGTTGAACCTCGTATATCAACCAATTATTGTCGATAAGAGGAGAATTTGTGCCAGTTGTTTTACATATCGCTGGCAAGCAATGCAGTTGCCGTAGCGCAGCGTGCTTTACCCGAATTTCTTTACTGTGTAACCCTATTAAGATTCGACCATCTAGAGCAATGTGAAAGAGAACACAGAAATTCCATACGTAGCATACAGCTAGCACGGCAACAGCGCATGCGCTTCAACGTTGTGAAATGCGCATATTCGAGAAGCGCGGGAGTCTGGGCTAATGGGCGCATAAAAGAAAAGCCGAAATAGCGCGATGATGAAAAACATTTTATTTAAATGCATAGAAAATGGGGAGCGGTTTCTATTTCGGGACATATATGACAACTTCGGCGACCTACGACCCGGGCCCGCTGAACGAGGGCACACAGAAGTCAGGAACGCCGTCGCGAAATGTGTATACTTAGTTGCTCTGGGGTACGGGTGGACTGAGGTGTTTGTGGGAAGGAAGGGAACTAGGAAGCGGTGTACTGTATACAGTGACCCGAAACAATGTGGGGATGGCGCCACATGTTGCACAGGCATCGGTATAACGAGTCGGTTATATTGTAGCGATGCTGAGGGAGACAGGTAAAAAACAAGCAACTTTATTAGGGCGAACTTGTGCCCACAAGTCTAATGACTATGGTCGTCGAGTACGAGTAGCCGAGAGGCACAGATTCAACTAACTTCCCCTTTCTCGTTGTTGGAGCGCACGAACGCGTGGCGCATGCCAGCCGGGTCTTGCTGGTGGTCTTGCCATGATGATTGCGGCGGCTACTTGAACGTGGTCAACCTGTCGCGGCACTATGTTATGCTTGAAGTGCAGATTCGGAAAAGATTGGGTCTGTAGCCGGTGAAGTGTGACAGTCCCCTCTCGCGTGAAGGACGGTCGTTGGCGCGCAAGGAACAAGAAAAAAAAGTTCCTTGCAATAATAAATCGAGGGGGTGGGTTACGTCCCAGAACCACGATTTTATTATGAGATATACGTTAGCAAAGTGAGGTATTAGGCTAGTTTGTTTTTCATACCTAAATGAAAGACCGCGCTAGAGTTACTGCGAAAAACGAAGTTAAAGGGGCGTATCTACAGCGTATCTCAGAATGAATATTTATGAGATACACTGTAGTGGAGGGCTCTCGAAATTTCGACCCTCTGGTGTTGTTCACGCGCGTTTGACATCGCACAGTACATGGGGCCTCTATCCTATCGCCTCGCATTTCCGATGGAGGCGGAAATGTTGTAGGCCCGTGTGCTCAGATTTGGGTGCACGTTAAAGAACCCCAGGTGATCGAAATTTCCGGAGCCCTCCACTACGGCGTCTCTCATAATCAAATGGTGGTTTTGGACATTAAACCCCACAAATCAATCAATTATGCTATCGTCTCCATCGAAATGCGGCGCGGCAAAGAATTAATCCCGCGACTTTTGCGCCAATAGTCGAGCATCGATCATGACCAAAATACAGCTTTTGTGTTTTGCGTCTTTAAAAACGGTTCTTGCGTTGTACGGATCTGTGACTAACCATTGGTCTCGTGCACATGGCGCAGTTTTAAGGCTCCCGATAATAATTTAATCGCCGTTCACGATATAGAACGACGTTTTAAGCGACCGTTTATGAGGCAGCCGGAGACGCATTGTAGTAGAACGAGGTGTGTGGAACCGCGAGCTCTCTCTCTCTCTCACGACTTCGGTGGTGAATGGGCGTGTGCCACCGTCTGTGCGATGCTTTGTCACATCCGAAATAGTATTTTTGATTGTAGAAAAAAGTCACTCACCATTTAAAAGCAGCGAATGGCCCTGCAAATCGAGCCACTGCACGTCGTTGTTGTTGTTGTTGTTGTTGCCCCTCGCATTGGCACATACCCACTATGGGGGATTGCCATGAAATCTAGAAGTAGCCTATATGAGATATACTAAAGGTTTATCCTAAATGAAAAACTAATGATATTAATAGAAAAGAATAATTAACTAGAAAAAGAATATTAAACTAAACAAATAATGAAGATTGAATCAAGAAGAGAAAAGGTGAGGTAATACTACAGTGTAAGACAGAAATTTTGAGTAGACCAGACAATCGAGCTTATCTCACCCGGTCACAATCAAATGAATATGCAAATTTCATTCAAAATTAGACAAGTGTCGTCAGAAATATATTTAAGCAGGCATTATTATGACATGCGCTTTGATTCTCGAATGAAATTGCATACAGCATCGAATACGTCCTGTGGCAATGTCCCAAGCTAAAGCACCGAACTTAGAACATTATCTGCAGTTAAATTTAATCCTACTGCGTGAAACGGAACAATTAAAAGTCTTTTCCTAATTAATGAATAGTTTTTACATGTTATAAAGTAATGCTCTATTGTTTCCGTTTCTTCACAGAATGGACACAGGGGGGATATCGCCAGACCAGCTCTGTGCAAGTAAAGTTTAATGGAGGGACACGACATCGAAATTTGGTTAAATAACTTCTAACTTTTTAGATTGACTCCACTGAGGTTTCCAGGGATATGTAAGGTGCTGATAGTCCGTTATTTAGTAATATTTTCCATCATATCCGTATAAATAAAGCCAATTTTCTATATCTGATCGACACTATGTGTTTTACGATTCTGGTAGTACCGAGATCACAGGGCCATCAAGTGTGGCCGAGATAGTGAATCGGCCATTTCATTCAACCGTATGCCCACAGTGTCCCGGGACCCAGACTAACTTCAGGAAACTCACATGAGGTGGACTAATGTTTGTAATGTCGCTAGAGCTCTTGATTGTTTCTGAAGCTGTGAGAGTAGTACACAGCGAAAGAGAATCAGTAATTATCATTGCCACTCTCTTCGTTTGTCACGTCACGCGCTGTGCTTCGTCGTCTACGGCAGCAAGCCTGAAATGTTGTCGAAGCTGGGATTCCACGTAAATGGCTCACACCCACTTTTGGGAATCGACCAAAGAAACTGATTGTCCAAAAAAAGTATAGGGTAATTGATCACTTTTGAAAGTAATGTTCGGCCTAATTTGCGTAAGTTAATGAATTGTAACTACAAAATTTTGGTGAAAGCCGTCTTGATTTAATAAAAAAGTTCAAAAAAAGTGAAGGACGCCTCAAACGAGACACTTAATACAGAAATATGTATTGAAAAACCTAAGTGAATAATTGTTCTTGATATCTTTTTGTAAGTTGGCCAAACGATAGAGTAGAAATTGTACCATGGATTCAAGCAAGTTACAAAAGGAGAATTAACGGCATCATAACACGTTTAGATAAATATAAGTGATTGAATTCGGTTGCTAAGTTTTTCAAACAGCAGCAACTGAATTTCATGAGGGGCATTAGTTTTTCACGTGACCTCCAAAGGAAGTTAGCATGAATGAAGTTACATAAATTATTGAGGAGATACTTTCCATCACATTGAAATATTGCGAATATTGTTACGAAGCCACAGTGACATAAAGTGAAGTGGGTAAATAACAAAGCCACCCATGGTAATTCCATCATGTGAATAAGCCCTTCGTCTATGTATCAAATGCGGGGTACCCGGTATCCAATGCAAGCCAACTTGGCGGAAGTTTGGGAAAAGGCCAACGCATAAGATATCCGAGGATTGTGTTTGGGAATGTCAATTTTGAACGCTAAGAATACGGACACGAGGTTGCATGCATTAAACTGCGATCATTGCCTTCATCTAAGACAAACATCTGCTATATCAACCTTGATATGTGTACGAGGCCTTAATAAGCAGTGAATCGCAATGTGTCGACATAGCTGAAATCACTGACCACGCAGTATTTAAAAACGCTTTAAATGAGGCGTTTTTATAAAGGTACATCTTAGACTATAGTATTAAACATTATTCTTAACACAAGAAACGTGTATCCTAATTATGTTTTCGCGATGCCTGTATATGCACGACAAACAATGTGCGTATAACTCTTGTATAATGAAAGAAATGCTGTACGTTTGATGTCACCTGATGATAAGGTGTACTGCTAGAAATTTCTATTTTTCGCTTTACTGTTTCTTTTTTTTTCAAGCCTTATTTTATTTCTATGCACTTTACATGAAATTTCATGCCCCACCCCCTTATGTAATTCCCACGTACGTTGGGCCCTTAGGTGAATAAATGAAAAAAAAATATCAAAATGAAATCTTTGATGCCTCCTCAACGTAAAAATTTACCTCGGTGGTGGCTGTGTAGTTTGCCGGCGATGTCAGTGACGAGTGATACACTAAATCACAGCATCTCTACGGAGTGGAAGATGATGAGTGGGCGAAGCTCCTAAGTTACGAAGGTACATCGGTAAACCGTGAATCCTCAGTAAATTCTTGCCCTGTTCATTTCCATGTAAAGACGGTGGAGTGCATGCTGCAGCCGTTTTCCGAGCCCTCAGCTCCACCGCCTTGTCTTTGTCGCTCATACTCGAAGCACACATACTGCCGGCTATTGAGGAAGCGCGCGAAGAACGAACTCATTCTGACGCAATTGAAAAAGTGGTCTCTAATCACACGAGAGCATGCATCGGAGTAAAGTGAGCACCGCAGCACTATTTAGTGAGCAATCTGAGTACTATTGGTGCGTAATGTCTCTACTATAGGGACTGAGGTTAGGTTCTCTATAACCATGCGTGTGGCGGTGAGCGAAAACAGAAGGAACCTGTTCAGGCCGACGACAGGAGCAGAACTGAGCTTTATTTTCTTTCAACCGTGGAGCACGCCGCACGAGGAACAAAAAACGCAGGGGCGTGCACACGCGCCCGAGCGCTCCAAAATTAATAGGCGGCCGATGGTGATGATGGCCACTAGACCGACAAATTACTAAAGGAGCGCCATTCGTGTTGCCGTTCAGGCTCCTTCTTTCCCCCGTGCTTCGTAGCCTTCGCAGTGCATGCACCATTTTGTCTGTCTTCGGTCGCATGCTTCCTTTTGCTTCCTCGATAACACCGGTGAGGCGGAGGCTCTGCACCAATTAACCCTCTCCTGTGCGCCAGGAGAGGGTATGCCTGTGTTCGTAGTTTCTTGCTGGATGCTGTAGGGGCGCTGCTAGAGCTGCTGAGAAAGGAGGCACACACGAAGGGGCGTGGTTGGTGCTACTGTAGTTTTAGATGTGAAGCAGCTCTTTGACTAACCCGTGTAACGCTGTCCCTCCGTCCACACCGTGCTTTCCTGTCCTCAGGTGTTGGGGTGGTGCCAGGTAGGCCACGTCTTTCCTCACTGTGCACGCGCTTTGACGTTACTCTCTCTTTCTCTCTCTCTCTGGCCTGTAACTGCTCGCCGATGGTCATCTCATCTCGCTTCACCCTCTCCACCGCTCACAACGTTCGAGGGCACATCGAGTGGAAACACTCTTTCAGCTCATTTATCTGCTATTAATCTTGCATGGCACCAAATCCGCCTCTCGTGTGTTTGCCAGTCTTTACCCCTTATATGCCCCCAAACTTTAGGAAAAATCAACAAAACTCATTTATTTTCCCCAAATGATTTGCGTCTATGACCTCAGAAAACAGAATAAGACATATAAAAAAACTCTTTCGAACAATGGTTTTGGAGCCGTCCCATATTTAGGAAAGCAATGTTTGACACACGACGAACAAAAACATCAGCGCCTATCAATGCCACACGAAAGGTACTACACACCCAAGAACTGACGAACAATGGACAAAATTATCAGCAGTATCGAGAAAAATTTGACTCTTATTACTTATATGTTCTTTTTCTACGATATGGCGCCCAGCCACACACACGCGAAAACAGCCATTTTGTGACTGCAAGCACGTGGCTATTTGTAAGCCCAGCAATCACCTAGACTTGCATGTGATGATGACAGCGCATCATAAACACACCTTAAGTGATGCTACCTTTTTTACAGAAAAAAAAACGTTTTAGTTACTCTGAAAAGTTTCCACGTCCTACATGTAGGACACTGAGCGCATGTTGGACACTCTCACTCCACAGCCCACAGTGTTAACTACAAAGCCACGAAAAACGCACGCCCTTCAACGTTCAAGTAGAGAGCTGTTTATAAACATTACTTACTGATGGCGGAATATTATGTCGAGGCAAATATCAGCGTGTTCTCAGCAATAACAGTGAAATGGTGCAAAGGGGCGTGTTTGATGCCTCGCTTGTCGCCACGTGCTCTCATGCGCCCATTTTTCACGCGTACTTTACCACGCGGACGGTAGACGCCCCGCAGGCGCACGCGAGCACTTATCTCGCCGCGGAGGAGCATTGTACGTCTTGGGCTTTCACCAGAACGATTGCGTTGTAGCTCACAGGCAAGGTTACAAGCGTATGAATTTCACTTTGCTGGCTGCAGTGTGGCCGTTTGCCAAAGGAGAATGCTTTTCAACACAACTGTGACACTTGGCACTCGTCTGTCCAGTGAGTGCACTGCTTGCGTCCTTCTTGTTTGAGCAGCACGTGAAGCGTCGGGATGTGAACATTATTAGTTCACTCTCGTCCTGAGTGTTGTTTTCGTGCGTCATTTGTGCGTGGGCAGCGCGCTGAACGTTTTGACCTGCTTTCCATTCTTCACGTAACATTCCAAATTTCGCTCTCTCTCTTTATCCCTGCGGCCTAACTATCACTTTGGCTTTGAATCATGGTTCTAGCTATTTTGCCAGTATTTACACTGTCTCATCCAGTGTCGTCAACGGGGTGCCGCCCTAGAAGTGACGGCATGCATACGTGACGTGTCTGCTAGGTTCATGTCATTGAAGCATTTCATGACGGTCGCAGTTCCTCTTTTTGTGTTTCTTCAGGATATGTCAACGCGTGGCAGTGCCATCATGGCGGGATGCTATCAGGTCTGTGACTTTCCTTCATTTTAATCGGTACGAAGCATGCGGACTGGGTTGTTCAAGGAGAAAAGCTTATAGTTACTTGGCCAGGTCTTCGTGACATTGAAGCAGGTTCCTTGTAGAAATGAATATGCTGTATTAGTACCAGTGCGCAAACAATCCGCATTTACTGCGACACCAGATAATTATTCGTACATATCTCATTTTAGGCAAACGTGTGTACTTTATTGTTTCTTGCGCTCTTATCACTCCACACTGATATGTGAGCATGAACTAGATGTTAATAAGAATTTTTATAGTGTTTCCAAAGTGCCTATAAATGCCTATTGCGGAGTTTGCGCCTAAATGATTATAAATGCCCACAAATGCCTATTTTTGGAATCGGTACTTATGTGAACACTATATAGCCTCAATTCTTGATTTCAAGTGCAGCTTGAGCCCACCATTTATGAAAACCTGGCAACAGTGACTGTTTATAACTCTATTGAATTGATTCTAGTCCCCAAATTCAATGAACTTCCGGAAAGCAGCCGTTAACGCAGTGAAATGGGACGTGCTGGCCAGCATAAGCCACCACTTTTATATAGCACAAGCAGTTGGCGATGCCAGACTGTGAAGGGAACCGGCTGGGGAAAGATGAATGAAGAGCAAAAACGAAAAAAATTCATTTGTAATCTACAGTTTATGGTGCTCACTGCAAGGAGAGGCATAGGACCCACTGGAGGAATCCATCTCTTGAGGTAATTAGGTGGTCTGTCTATGCGTTCTTGCTCTGCCCCTCTCAGTGATGTCGAAAAGAAAGCCACCCAGGAGGCTCTTGAATTCGACAATGGACACTCGGCTCTCCACGCTACAGAATAAATCTAGAGGCTGTGTTCAGCGAATCGCGCGAGGCCGAGGGCGATTGCCGGTCTATGCTCTTCTGCTGGCTCTTTAATCACACAAAAAAGCAACCACCTTTCTGGATTTCCTGTCGTAAGCACTGGTCAGGCACGTATTCGCTTGAAATTGTTTGCGTTTATGCAAAAATTTCTTGTGCTTGTATTTACAATTTCTGGAGTCCAAAACGTTGTCTTTTCAGGCCATTTGTGGCACCTTAAGTTTGTTTTATTCAATGCCGGCACATTCGGCCTCTAGTTATCAGTGTTACCTGTAGCATACACAACATGATACACCAAAGCGACAATCTGCGAGACGAGCTTTAAAATGCACATGCACAAGAAACAATATCAAGCGCACACTTTTTTTTTAATTCAGGAGGAAAAGCTCTTGATCGTTTCCTTAGGCGGAGCTGCATGGATAACAACTGAATGAAACTCCTGCTTTCCTTTTTTAGTTCCATCGCTTGCTGGAAACAGCAAGGCCGCTAAAGAAAGCAGATGCTTTTGGTGGAATACTGTCCTGATAAAAAATATTGATAGGCACTGCGGATGGGGTCAGCCTTTTGGGGTATCATCTGGTGCCTTTAATGGTACTGTTAAGAGCGCCCAAACAGACAAATGTACAAATAGACAGACAGACCAAACTTTTTGCCTCGAAGGTTCCTAACGAAGACTATTGTCTTTAGAAAAAGACATCAGCTTGCACCAGAATTTCAAATTACAGTATTGTGGGTCATCTGCATACGAAAGAGCTAAATTCCGCCAGTATATCTTAAGAGCGCGCATGAGTTATTCTCCGGTCGCTCTTGTTCTCCAGCTCATCTGTTCAGAGATACCTACCTTGTCACCATGGTGAGCGTGCATCATCCGGAAAGCAACAGGACAGCGACTAAAACTGCGTGTGCGACCCCCCCCCCCCCACCCAGAAACCAAGGTGAGCATATGTTGAGCTCTTCGGACAAATCTGCTGCGGTCCGTGCTGACAACGTTTTGCAGGTACCGATGATCTTCGTGTTGCTCAGGCTGATCTAGGTAATTATCTGATATTCTAGGTGATTCTAGTTTATATCTAGTTAATTATCTAGTTAAATAGGATATCTAGTTAATTATCTGATATTGCTGGGTCGTCATGTGCCAGAACCACGGTATGCTTAAGGCAGGGAACCAGTACGTGCAGCGTAACAGCGGTGGGTTAGGCTTGACTTGTACCCAAATGACAGGGACGTCTAAAACATTTGTTGCCATTGTAAAAAAGCTCAAAAAACAAAGAAAAAACACCTGGACGCAGCAACAAGAAGCATAGGTGCTTCCAGCACCGATACTGTGTTGTCTTCTTGTTGGGTCTGCGAGTTTTTTTTTTGCGCTATCTTTCCATGCATTATACTAACTGATTTGTGGGGTTTAACGTCCCAAAACCACGATATAATTAGGAGAGACGCTATAGTAGAGGGCTCCAGAAGTTTAGACCACCGGGGGTTCTTTAACGTGCACCCAAATCGATGAGCAAGGGAGCAACTTTGGTTCGTGACACTTACGGGTAACTTATTCTGGACAAGCCGGAAAACATCGCCGCGTTATTCGACGGATCGTGGATGGGACACCTACATTTGTCGCACATCGCCGTCAGTACAGTCACCGAACTGATAAGCGGCCTCGCGGCGGACGAGCACACGGCGACAACTTGCTACAGGACTAGAAGAATCGACACGCTCGTACAAACAATCAGTCCTATTACATTCCTGGTGCATATTAACTGACTAAAAGTGTGTGTGCCATGATGTTTTACTCGAAACGGCGAAATAAAGTTTTAACAGCATTGGACTAGAGCTGTAATTGTTTTTGCACAATGTAGCTAAATGTGCACGAAAAACAATGCTGGGAGCTTATTTTAAATGTGCAGCTTCATTTTTTTATCTTAATATAAAAATTTCTCTATTTGGTTACATGCAATAAACTTTACTGTGCTGTAATTCGAGAAGTACTCGTTCAATTTTTGATCAGCTTGCAGCATTGCACTCCTTAGGCTGTTCATTTGTATGTCAATGGCTATGTAATTATAAGTGCATATATTTACAGTTAAAAATGTTAGAATTCTTCGTTTTCTTCATTTTCTCAAAATGGCAATTTTGTACACCCTGCATGAGAATTACTGCAATATATCTGAAAATATTACAGATAACAGAATATTTTATTTTGCAGCATGAAGCTATATGTTTAGCACACAACATAAGAAGCAGGTTTTGATTTCTCTTGATGCAACTTTTTCAACTAATCTTTTGTGTGAGCACACAATGGCCACATTCAGGGCTGTGAAGTTTAGTGTACTGTAATGTAAGAAATAATGACCCATTCAAAATGTGCTTCTTATGTTGCATGTCTTACGCTTTCTACTGTCGATCCCTATATTATTTAAAATTTTTGACAGGTGGTTATTTTTCTATTAAGGTAAGAACAATAGAAATTGTTATTTTGATTATTCAATAACTAATGAAGCTACAGAAAAAATAATTACATTTTTAGAATCTAGGGAACAAACTAAGTAAGCATGCCAACGTTTGTCACACTTGGTTCGAAAATAAATTAGAGAGCCCTAAGAACCACGTCCCCCTTAAGGAGGCTTTTGTTGCTCTTATGAATGGTAGGATCACATGATCTAGAATAGATGTACATTGGCTGTGGCTCTGGCTTAGGAAAGCGGGCCTGCGTAGCAGAGCTACGTGCAGCATTTCAGACGACTCATTCACGCAGTGTCCAGACCTGTCACCAAGCAACAAGTGCTCGTTCTTTTTTACTTTCAAGTACAATCTGAAAATACTAATTAATTGTCTTCAAATCGCATAGTGAATGTATGATTCATTCACTATAACTCAGTATTTTCTTCACTTTTACCAGCGTATCGCGATGGGGTGCTTGAGCTACATCAAGCGCGACAAATCTCCTTTGTTGCACCAAGCTGTGGCAAACTGCCCGACTAGTCTCAAACTTATCTCAGTCTTCTGATTTCAGCGAGAAATCGAGGTCATATTGGTCCTCTACACTTTGCATCATTAACCAAACCAAGCGCACAAGCCTTAAACCATGGTGTAAGTTATATACTCACTAGGTGAGGACACTTGCTAGACACGATCACCAGATAAAGTAACAATGCTGTGTGCCCATCGGTTTGCTGACCAATGCAGATACCTCTTGGTGGGACGATGGAATTTCCAGACAAAAATGCGTTGCCGTAGCCATCCCTTCGCGGGAAATACAGATCTCCTAGACGGCAAACACGGTTATGGCATCATCATAAGCCTGACTATGTCCACTGCAGGACAAAGGCATTTCCCATGTTCCGTAAGTTAACCCGGTCCTGAGCTTGCTGTTGCCAATTTATACCCGCAAACTTCTTAATCTCATTTGCCCACCTAACCTTCTGTCTCCCCCTAACCCGCTTACCGTCTCCGAGAATCCAGTCAGTTACCCTTAATGACCAGCGGTTATCTTGTCTACGCGCTAAATGCCCGGCCCATGTCCATTTCCTCTGCTTGATTTCAGCTATGATATCCTTAACCCCCGTTTGTTCCCTAATCCACTCTGCTCTCTTCTTGTCTCTTAAGGTTACACCTACCATTTTTCTTTCCATTGCTCGCTGCGTTGTCCTGAATTTAAGCTGAACCCTCTTTGTAAGTCTCCAGGTTTCTGCTCCGTAGCTAAGTACCGGCAAGATACAGCTGTTATATACCTTCCTCTTGAGGGATAGTGGCAATCTACCTGTCATAATTCGAGAGTGCTTGCCGAATTCGAGGGTGCTTGCCATTCTTATTCTTCTAGTTAGTTCAATCTCGTGGTTCGGCTCTGCGGTTATTACCTGCCAAGTAGACATAGTCTTTTACACCTTGAAGTGCACTATTACCTATCTCGAAGCACTGCTCTATTCCGAGGTTGTTGTACATTACTTTCGTTTTCTGCAGATTAATTTTAAGACCCACCTTTCTGCTCTCCTTGTCTAACTCAGTAATCATGAGTTGCAATTCGTCCCCTGATTTACTCAGCAATGCAATGTCATCGGCGAAGCGCAGGTTACTAATGTACTCTCCATTACCTCTTATCCCTAACTGTTCCCATTCTAGGCTACCGAAAACCTCCTGTAAGCACGCGGTGAATAGCATTGAGGAGATTGTGTCCCCCTGCCTTTCACCCTTCTTGATTGGTATTCTGTTGCTTTCTTTATGAAACACTATGGTAGCACTTGATCCCCTGTAGATTTCTTCCAGAATGTTTATATATACTTCATCTACGCCCTGATTCCGCCGTGTCTGCATGACGGCTGATATTTCTACTGAATCAAGCGCCTTCTCGTAATCTATGAAGGCTATGTATAGTGGTTGGTTATATTCTGGGCATTTCTCTATTACCTGATTCACAGTATGAATGTGGTCAATTGTTGAGTAGCCTGTTCGAAATCCTGCTTGTTCCTTTGGTTGATTGAATTCTAATGTGTTCTTTACTCTGTTAGCAATTACCTTTGCAAATAGCTTGTATACTAGAGAGAGCAAGCTGATCGGCCTGTAATTCTTAAAGTCCTTGTCATCTCCTTTCTTACTATATTAAGATGATGTTAGCGTTCTTCCAAGACTCTGGTACTCTTCCCGTCAGGAGACACCTCCTAAATAGGGTGGCTAGTTTTTCTAACACAATCTGTCCTCCGTCTTTCAGCAGATCTGATGTTACCTGATCCTCACCAGCAGCTTTGCCTCTTTGCATGCTCTCTAAAGGTTTCCTGACTTCTATCATTACTGGTGGGGTGTCATCTGGGTTACTGCTAGTTCTTATAGCATTAGGGTCGTGGTTGTCTCGGCTACTGTACAGATCTCTGTAAAACTCCGCCGCTATTTTAATTATCCTATTCATATTGGTAGTTATTTTGCCTTCTTTGTCCCTTAGTGCATACATCCGATTTTTGCCTATCCCAAGTTTCCTCTTCACTGCTTTGACGCTTCCTCCGTTTTTCAGAGCGTGTTCAATTCTCTCCATGTTATACCTTCTTACATCGCATACCTTACGCCCATTAATCAACTTCGAAAGTTATGCCAGGTCTATTTTGTCCGTTGTACTTGAGAATTTCATGATTTGACGCTTCTTAATTAGATTCTTCGTTTCCTGGGAAAGCTTGCCAGTGTCCTGTCTAACTACCCTGCCTCCAACTTCTACTGCACACTCCGTAATGATACTCGTCAGATTATCATTCACTGTATCTACGCTAAGGTTGGTTTCCTCACTAAGAGCCGAGTACCTGTTCTGAAGTGACACTCTGAATTCCTTGTACTTTTCCTTTCGGTGCTAGCTCATTGATTGGCTTCTTGCGTATCAGTTCCTGTCGTTCCTTCTTCAAGGCTAGGCGAATTCGAGACCGTACCATTTTATGGTCACTGCATCGTACCTTGCCAACCACTTCCACATCCTACACGATTCCTGGGTGTGCACTCATTTTAAAGTCTATTTCGTTCTTATTTTTGCCATTAGGGTTATGGCATATTAGGAACTAAAGCTTTCATGCGTGTATGCGCTGTGCAATTGTGAGTACTGGTGTGATCGCCAACGTCTCAAAGAGTTACTGGCAGTCATTTGGAGCAGCGAGTGACATTTCTGCTGCCCCCTCCCCTAATTGCGCGGCAGTATTTTTTGCCACCCCTACTCCTCAGTTTTAAGTTATCTCCCAAGTTTCAGGGTCGCCAGCTTGGCAGAGCCACATTTGAATTTGCAGAGTCTGTCAAAGGATTTGACAGGCGAGGCAAATGCTGATGTAGACTATTTCATTGCTTGCTCAGTGGGGTGGTTCAGAATGCTACTTTTATTGAAACAGCAGAGCTCATGTTCACTCCACGATTTTAGATGGTTTGAATGTTTTGCACACACACACACACACACACACACACACACACACACACACACACACACACACACACACAACACACACAACACACACGCACACGCACACACACACACACACACGTGCGCACACACACACCACACACACACACACAACACACACACGCACGCACGCACGCACGCACGCACACACACACGCACACACGCACACACGCACACACATTTTTTTTCTAAATATAAGCCTTCTTTTGTATACTGCTCCAACCATATTTGGTCTTGCATGAAAAATAATTATTCTTTACCCGTAACCTGCATCAAAATTCGATTTTAGTGCTCCAGATGTAACGTTTTGCTGCTCAAAAAATTGTGCCAAATTCTATTTTGGCTGTTCCACTGTTTATAGTGTCAAGTTTTGACCAGTTTTCAGCACCTTAAGTGTTTTTGTGAAGCTCATTTTGCTCTTTGCTCCTAGAAGAGTTGCTAAGTCTGCAAGACAACTTTCCTGCACAACAGAAAGACTTGCACCATCTCTCGTTTAAAGGAACCATGTGTAGATGCGAAGCAGCGGGCGCTAACGCTTACACTGGCGGCGACATTGACACTTGGCACTCATTAGGCGAAAGCCGAGTAAAGACGCCCTTGACTGAATTCGCAAAGCGCGATCCAGTACCTGCGTATACAGGGTGGCCAGTGAACGGTTGTGCAGCGTGAGCTGTCTGTTTTTTTTTACCAGCAGACGCCGCCTGCGTCGGCCTTGCGAGGCGAGAGAGAGGGAGGGGAGCAAGAGTTTTGGTGGTGTCTTCCTGGGCTGGCACGAGACACGAGCATGCGCAGTGGGGTTGTATGGAGGGACAGTATTACGCAGGCTAGTTAGTCAAAGAGCTGCTTCCCATCTAAAATTCACGCACTATGACGGTGATTCCCGTCCTAGCTACAATTGCTTGTGGCAGCTTAGCGTTTCTCGTGCTTAGCCATGCCCGGGCCAACAGGGCACTTCCCCACCCTCCATTGTGCATTTGTGCTTGATGGCATTGTCTCCCATGCTCACTACACTGCATGTAACAATTCTAGTTAGGATGGCAGGCACTGCCATTGTGCATGATATTCTATGAGGCAGGTAAGGGGCCTTGTAGATACTGCAACTCGTCTCTTGTGGCGATGCTGTCTGGTGATTGCGAATTACCAAACACAGCCCCCACTTCGTAGAATTGTGTAAATATCTGAGAAACTCACGTGCAGATGTTTTAAATGGAACAGTGTAGATGTATTGAGGTGGTTGTTCTTGTTGAGCTACCTGTTGCTCTGTAAAACTTTGGAGTGCTTTTTTTTTAAATAAAGAGCGGGCATGTTTATATAGGAGATTGCATTGAATTGTCTTTCACTTTTTTTTTTGGCAGGCGGCGAGATAATGTCTGCTGGACGTCGAGGTGACTGGGGCCGTGTGACCAAACTTTGCGTGCTGAGCGTGAGTTGTGGCAATTTTGATCAAATTGGTGACTGGAATCGCTAAATTCTCGATGATACATTGTTGGGAAATACAATCGTTGTTTTAAGTGCCCTTGTTTAAGGTGTAGTGTAGCCTGGTTTAAACACTCACTCAAGGAATTCTTTTTCCGCAGAGCAGTTGTCTTTCTTGTATGAACTTTTCCGTTTTTTGTAGCACGTGCAGATTAATTCGATTGACGCTGCTTGTACAGATGTTTAAAGCAAGGAAACCTTGGCTGCATGTTGCTTGCAGGCAACGGCTTTGAAATTGTATTTCCGAAAACAATGGCATCCAAGTCTAACTCGTAAGTAAGTACATGGCTACACCTAAGACAAATCTCAATCGCATCAGGGGCGAAACACTGCAAATGTGCTGCACAAAACTGGGGCCGGCAGGTAACTTAAATTAAACGGTGCAGAGATCACAGCCGCAGTCGTGAATACAAACCCAAGGGTGGGGAAGCTGTGCCGATTGCGCCAACCTGCGCCACCTGGAAGTTACTGCGTCATCTGCTCTAAAGGGGTCTTTTTTGTCTGATTAGCGCCATCGCAACGCCACAAGGTGGTTCTGGAACCGAAAGTAATGTTGACAGCATGCATATGAGCGGATATTACGGGATAATCATCTCGTACACTTGCGCTGCTGCAAGAGCACGAAATCAGCCAATCAATCATTCTCACTTCAGCGCGATTGCAGCGGTGCCTTTTGTGGTAACCACTGGCAAAGAACGGCGGCGATGTGGAGACCACCGAAAAGTGCACCAGTCAGCAAAAAAAATAACAAACACTACGTGTGCGGCGTAGCACCGATTTAAGCCTACTGCTTGCTTTTGATAGCTGGCGACTACCTGAGCACGGAGGGGCGCTCACCGCCGCCCTCCCGATCGTTGTGCCTGACCTTGTGCAGCGTCCACCGCTTTGCGGAAACATGTACCGGTAGTTCACTGTAGCAGAGTGGAGCGTTGTGGACCGTGGACACCGAGACGGCAAGTGTAGCGCATTTATAATCATACTGCACGCTTTAATGACGCGACAACCCAGACGAGCTTCAGTCTACTACCACGACCACTAGAGCATTGCCTGCAGAAAGCTCGCATCATCGCGTTAACGTAATGGCTTTCTCGCGGCATCTTTGTGCGGTCTGAAGCAGAGTGGGTGCAAGCGGCTTCACATGGTGTGTACGCCAAGTAGGCGAAGCGCTGCACGCAACTAGCCAGTAGACGATCGGCTCCCTGCGACCGTACAGTGTCTAAGAAAATCCGTGTCTCTTTTCACTATGTAGCAGATCGTGGTACACATTTATTGAGGACAGCTGCTTATGTTCGCTTCGTGGCTATGGCAGTCTCTACGTCGGCTGCGTATCCCGAACTCCGCATGATTTTCGAAATGCTCCTTAATGTTGCCATTGCGTGCCATCAGACAGTTGTGCGAGAGTGCTAGTAATATCTGGAATTTGGCAAAGAGAAAGAAATGACATTGTGGTGGCCACTGGTGGCCACTTTAGGCAATATTTACTGTAACACTATTTAATCCTGCTTTAGCAGGGATGGCACATGTAATGAGTAATGACAAACAAATCGATACTTGGTGGTTAATGCATGGTATATTTATGTGCAGTTAGCCGCGTTCTCTACACGTATGTACGTATTAATGAGATTTTACTGTAAAAAGCTTTGAATGTGTGTAGGGGGGGGGGGGGGTTGTGCGAAGGTACACCGCACCAACCCATCCCTACATGCCGATGTATTGGGCTGAGCTGACTGCGGCCCCCACCCCCCCCGGCCTCCCCTTGCGCATACCTAAGTGAGTGTGTGTGCGCGCGCACTGCTAGCACTTCATGTAGCTTCATTTTCGGTGCAATATCATTCGTTGTTTTATGTCACCGCTTCTGTGTATGATCCTGCCTTTGTTTACTTTTGTGCTTATTTTGTGGGCTTGCAGCTTTTGCATAAATGAATATGTAATCTGGGGGAATGTTCAAATAAATTATAGCTAAATTTTCTTCCTCTGTGAGTATCATGAAAAGCTCGTGCATGCTCCAAACACAGAGGTAGCCGCTCCAAAAGCAAGTTTTGTCTGCTCTATTGGCTGCTCCAAAATGCTGGAAGGCATTCCCACCACTGCAAACCTCATGAAAAACGTCAAGAAGCCCCGAATGCTTTGTACCTGTCTCTTGCAGTTTTTCTTTTGTTTATCATTCATGCCTTGTCAGCATAGTGCTGTCATAACCATGGAGGCTCCGTCTGCGCGATGGGGCAGAGAGCAAACCCAGTTTCGTCCGCAGCACTTTCGTTTTTGCTAGGCGCGAGGTCGCCTGTTGACCTTGTTGACCACTTGGCGTTTCTTCTTTTATTCCAGGAGTCCGGGTCCGAAAGGAAGACAAAAGCCTTCTGTGTGTGTGTGGACGCTGCTGCACACTTGCCATATCCATTCACGTCTGATTGAAATCGCTGCAGCAACGACGACCACAAAGATCATTTCGCTCAGGCCTAGACTTGTCTTGTCTTGTTTTGTTTTGTTACTCCGTGTCACTGCAGCATGGCTAATTGCTGTCCTTTCCTTTTTTATTACTTCTTTCCCTCTATACTTCATTGTGTACAGTATTGTGCTCCATGAATCATCAATACAAAATGCCAAATGAAATTTTTTTTGCATGACATCTTTGGCACGTTTTTGTAAACCCTTGTGTCCTGTGTCCTTTCTGTAACTTGCCCTATCCATGCGGGAATCTCAACAGACTACAGATGTAGTAGTAAAATTGCCTAACACTTTTTTGAAGGCATCACATAGAACTGTTGTATTGGTACGACGAAACACCTTATAAAAGCACGCGAAATTTAAGATAAGGTCCTCCTTTGCACCAGCAGTGCCGTTTGTCGTTGCAAAGACAAAGAGCTCCAAGTTGACCAGGAAACAATTATTGATGTCCTGGCAACAATTAGTGGCTAGTGCTGCATATATACAATTGTACATTGGAGGTTATTGAAGAACACTAAATTGAATAAATTCCCTTCAATATCCACCAGGCTTGTTCACAGTCCGCTGAGCAGTTACATCATTTCTTGAATACACTTCTTCCAGAAAAATGATGTGCATGGGAGACAATGTTCAGAGAAGCGTTTGCCTCTGGTTCCCCCTTCCGTAGGTTACATGAGATTTCTCGGTGCCACTCTCGAGAGACAGGTTGTCATCCTTTGCAGATTATGCCCTGTCTTGCAGTGCTTTGTTTGACTGGCTGTGTTCCAGTTGTGTCTAACCCGTTTGGGTTGCGTTTTGGTTTGATATGCAAACGAACCTGCATATATACCGAACTCTTCACAATACAGGAATCAGGCGTACTGAACAATTTCATAATAAAATATTTCACGTAATTTACCCCATTCTTGATGGAAATCACTCGAATTGGTTTCACTACAATGTGCAGAAATGTTTCACTTCATTTTTTAATTTTTTCCCATGCACTGTAGTTGGCGCTGCGAGTAGTATGCATGGATGTTTTGCCCGAGAAATAGTGCCTCAACCTACATATGCAGCTGTGTGTACTCGTCAGGAGCCGGAATTCTCTAGCCAGTCTTGTACTAATGTTGGTTGGCCTTGTGTTGAACGCGTGGCATTTTGACGCCCCCCTATTCACCCAAGAGGGGGAAGGGGCGCAAACTGAGCCCCACATAATGAGCTAATATGGAGGTTGGAGCCTCGAAAATTGTTGGCACCACCCCTATAAACGGGCACGCTGCCCGAGCCGAAGGTCGACGCCGCCGATGCCAGAACCCGGACGTGCGCCCTGCCAAGGCAGAGCATTTGCAACTTGTCCCAAAGTCATGACACCTGTAACCCTTTACTGCTTGAATGAGGAAACTTCTGAACAGAATAAAAATGTTTACATTTCCCAGCTTGAGATGGCAACCTTCTAATAATTCCTCAGTTAAATTGTATAAATTTCAACATCAATGCATAATTTTATGCATGTCACATATTCTCGCCATATGCCACGGAGGCGAGGACATTGCAACAACAACAACAACGGAAAAATAAACGCACTTCAGAATTACGTAACATATATGTGTGCCCCCTCACCGGTTCGTACCCACCAATTGAACAAAACTATTGAAGATAGAATGTTACGTCATACAGGCGAGAAATAACGGAGATGTGACAACTGTTGCACGCGACCTCCGCAGACATCTAGTCCAACTTCTGAGGAAAGCCAACTTTGCAGCCGCGGATAGTCGACATATGAAGCGTTCCAACGATCTTTGTTCGATGTAGCCTGAAGTTTACCTGGCGTTAAAGCATGACGTCGTATTTTTGAAATCGGTTCGGTAAAGAAAATGAGTGTACTTTGACGTTGCTCAACCGTTCGAAACACAGAGGGAGCTTGGGACACGGCAAGAATCTTCTCGTTTATCTGGCCTGTACTCTATGCGAGTGATTGCGCCATGTCTCGATTTCTTGATTCACTACACTGAAACCAGTAGCTGTTTGAAGGGACACTAAAATAAGTAATGAATCAATTTCGATTCACGAATTTTACTCTGATACCTCTAATGACGCCTCATATCTATGCGTGACGTCACGGATTTCAAAGTGTACTGGGCGCATTTTAGTCCCATTTGTTCTGCAGAATTTGTGGTGTATGGCCGCGTCAAAGAACAACGTACTTCATTTTTTGCCGATTAGGAAGTGCGTAGGCCCTAGTAGGCACAGCAGGAGCAGTCAAAATATGTGACGTCGCGGCGAATGACGCGGAAACTTCAACGTGGCATCGCAATTTTCTTTTTTTTCCGCATTTCTAGCGTCTTTTCGCCGCAAGTGTAGTGTTTTTGGTATCGTGAGAGAGTCGTTTATTAATACGAGGGAAATTATTTCGGTCTTTAATGCCCCTCTAAAAGGACACTTGCGAGAAAAAAAAAATTCTTCTAGAAGCAAATTGCTCTTTCACAATTACATAGCTTGCCCCTAGAGTACACGCTTGGCGAGAAAGAAAACGTGCAAAAATCAAACGAGCTAACGATGCGCTATGAAAATTGCCGCACCAAACGTCGTGACGTCACAGAGTTTGGCGGCGTTTACTAGTTCCTAAGTAGTTCAGAAAATTAGTACACTGTCCTCTGGGGGGTACACAGACATAACACACCAAGTTACAGGAAATTTCTAAGAGCCAATGTCGCTAAAATACGAAACATGCACTCCGGAATTTCTGACTTGACGCGTGGAAATTTCGGCTTGAAATTCGAAAAACTGAACTTCGACCATCAATTTCTTCTGCATTGATAATAACCTATGATGGTGAAAGTAACGACATGGGAGTTTTCAGTGTTCTTTATCTTTTTAAACTGATTCATTTTTTTTGTCCATTTAAGCTTGAGGTAGATTGGTGTCGAATTAGGTAACTGCGGTGGATATGCGCCACGGATAGCGGTTATGTTCCAAGCAGCAGCTCTTAGCATGGGCTTCGTCAGGGGGTGCGAAAGGGGCACTTAATTGTCCCCTTCACAAGCTCGCCAGCACCCCTTCCTCCTCAAGCCACGATGCCATCGAGTTCGCACCCACCAAAGCAAAATCCTGCCGATGCCTATGGCTCCTTCCTTAGAGCAGCGACACATATTAAACGAATGCAAGAGCGCGTGAAAGAGAAGTGAGAGTAATGAGCAAGACAAGGAGGAGCGGCCGTTAAGCTCTTCTTTACCTACTTTATTCGTAGGTAGCCTTCTGACTGACCGATTTTATAGTCCCTACATGCCTGAATAATTATTTTTTGCTTCACCAAACTTGATGTTCCTTTCTGCCTTTGTTCTTGTTCACCTGTCCTTCTCTACCATTTCTTCTTCTTCTTAAGATCATCAACATCATCATAATCTACGTCGTGGAGTGACGCTTGCACCGTGCGCGGGAGAACAAGCCTGGTGCTGAGCACGCGATCATCGGCTTCCTCCGGATCCTTCGAAAGCAGCGCCGAGCAGCGAGGAAAGCGACCTCGGTTCAGCACTTTACTTGGCAAGAAACTCAGCTCAGCCCAGGATGCCCTTCGGTGAGTGGCCTTCGTCGTAGCACTCGCAGCTTCCCGCTAAAATGGCGCACTTATCTCACTACTCGGCCGCTAACTGCATGCATTCATGATCGCGGGAGCGTACGGCGTGCGCCACTGCGAGACCGCAGCTCTAGACGACAGAAGCTTGCGATTCCTCCAGAGTAATTAATACAATGTAAGTGGAGACTCTGTCTGGTCGGCCATGATAAGTAGTGCTCGCACTTATACGCGTGCACGTGGAAAGAGGGGGGGGGGGCAATAGTTAGGGCTACGCAGCTTTCGGACTAAGATTTTCAGTCGCTGGAGACTGTTCCAGAAGGCATTCACTGCAGGGGCGGATCCAGTTACTCACCTGAAGGTGGGCGGCTGCAAGTAAAACCGGAGAAGGAGGGGGAGGTCAAAATTTTCAGTCTTTAGTAGTTAGGATCATCGCAAGAACTCCATCACAGCTAATCAAAGTGGGCGATTGGGACAGTTGGTGATTCGTGATCGGTGTACCTGTTTTCTACCGCGCAATATACACCGACCCACCACAGCATACAGAGCATAAATACGGTCAACTTTTCCGCCCTTTTTGTCATAATCGGTGATAGGAGTAGTCGACTGTTACTGAATGGAGGGGTATGGGTCGCTGACAGACTTCGAGGGTGGGGGGTGGGGGGGGGATCGCCCCTTGTGCCTGCCCTCTCCCCATATTCAGGATGCGCCTCTGATTCAGTGTTCCAAGCATGCAGGGACCCTCTTGCAACTGGTCCCAACTGGTCCCCTACGGGAATTGCGCCATAAAGCATTTGGATTGGTTATTCCAAGTTGCACCTGGGAATTATGTGACGCGAACGCAGGCACGTGGCACACCATGTCACGCGTGGCAGCGCAGTCCATGCGCGCGGTGCCGCTGCTGTGGTGCCGGCAGCTGTTCGTGATCCTGTGGAAGAACGTGTACCTGAAGCGCATCTGCCGCCACTACCTGCTCACCGTGTTCGAGGTGGCCTTCATGGTGGCCATGCTTCTCGGCATCCAAGAGGACGCGGTCGTCCGGGAGCCTCTGATTCGCCGGGGGGACACAGTGTTCGGCCCCATCGGGTGCATGGCCTACTGGAACACGCAGCCCGACCTGGCTCACATCGACACGGTAAGGAGACTGTGAGCGTGGTGAAATAGTACGGACGAACGCATCGCTCAGCTAGCAGTGTTTTTTAAGCGAAGCTTGTGTCGACTGACCAGTGAAGTGATTGCTGTGTTCTATACCCGCCACCGCGGGAAAAGAAAGATGTGCTCTCCCAAAAACACGCACTCACAACTGCACAACTGGCGCGCATCCATGAAATATTAAATATATCCAATTCAATCATCTTTACAATCTGAAGTATGAACATGGCTTACCCTCAGACCGAAAGCATGTGCCTTGACCATTAGGCTAAATGGCCACGTACCCCTGCTAGCCCAGTGGGGAACGAATTGTTGGTTATGAGTGCGTTCTACTGGCGACAATAACAAGAGTTCGGTACCAATAAACTTGTTATAGGCGCTTCATTGAAATAGTTGCGTTGGTGGACTAAAAGTGGCCTGCTAGACAACACATATGGCCGATATGAGCAATTCGACATTCGCGAAAAGTGAAGTTTTCAAGAAAAGTCAATTCCGAACCTACGTTTCCATCATAGCGTGATGGTTTTTGCGTTCTACGGGCCAGTTGTCGCAGAGGCTGACGAACGCTGGAAAGTGCGCGAAAGCCGTCATGCCGATACAGTATGCAAATAGCGGTCTTGCCGCTACCCATAATAGGGAGTTTTCGAATATATGGGTTGCAATCGTTTTGCACTACCCTGCTACCCCCCCCCCCCCCACCCCAAGAAATAGCATCGAGGCCATTGCGCTTCCCCAGACCCAAACAAGGTTTGAATTTCCAGATTGGAGACGCTATTCCTCAAATGCAGCGGGAGCCCAAAAGCTAAATGTATGTACCCCTGAAGCTTTGTGCTAGATAAACGTGAATGAAGGCTGCAGCCACTAAAGTGACGGCTCTGTCCCAAGACCGTCTAAGCGGGACCTTGCAAAGATAGAGTGTCTAGAGCGCCGCAGACCCCATTGGAAAATTTTTAGCTCCTGCTAGACCCAAAGCGAGCACATGCAAAGGGCTTTGGCGAGCAAACAAAACTCTAGGAGACCCTATTCCGAAAGTTCGTAATAAGACTGACTGCTTACCATTACGTAATGCAAAAGAACGAAAAAAAAGCTGGAAAAGCATAACGTTGGCACGCTCACGGCTACTTAGCTCAATTGCTCGTATTTCTCCTAAAGGCGAAGGGCTCGACATTATGTTTATTTATTTGTTGAAACCCTCAAGCGCATTTGTACATTGTAGAGGGGAGGACCGGAAACATAGCTGAAGAGCAAAATAAATACAGGTGTACGTAAAAACCATGAAGATAAAAATAATAGTAAGTATATACATGCAAGGGGAACCACGGAGAAAAATTCGACTTTAGCATCGTCAGCAAGGAAGAAAAATTGCAATATGCAATAAGCATCCCATCCTGGCTTGGAGCGTTAAATATTTCGCATTATTATTGACATCTCTATATTGTTACAAAACTGAATAAAACTGAATGCACGCACTATACGTGATTCGTAACCAAGTCCAATGTATGGTCGTTGGTATACACTATAGATAAGTGAATTTCTGAGCCTGAGGACCGTATTTTCATGAGGGCGACGCAGCAGACACAGCACGACAAATGGGGAAAGGGGAAAAAAAGCTTTGCAGGCAATGACAAAAAAAATATGGCCGATTGCCAATAATGTACAAAACTAGAATAAAGATGTTTTTTTTCTGCACAGTTGCCAGAATGTTTGCAATTTTCAAACGTGGGTTGTCAGCGAAAACCCCATTTAGGCCAATTCTGGCATGCGGGCCTTCAGAGAGTGCCAGAGTAGGGAGGGTGGGAGGGGGGTGGGTGCCGCATCGTTTTGGGGGCTGCATAAAACAGCCCTGATGGCCGCATGCGGGCCGCAGGTTGTCGGTCTCTGGTATACGTGGTTTTTACGCAACGCGAGCAAGCGCGGAAATAGCAATTTTTTTTATCGTAAAAGCATATTCTCAAGTGGCGGATGGCTTTCGCCGCGTCTACTCCTAATAAGGTATCGCCTAAAGAGCTGGATATAGCCAGGAAACCGGACATTATTCGTCTGGTTTTCTTGATAGCACCCGAATTTAACCAGGGCCAGATTAACAGTGATAGCAGACGCTTTTTCTTGCGACCACGGGAGTCGCCTAAAGTTCGTCCTAGCTTCAAAACACTGCGTCTCACATCAAGTTAATTGTTGCGGACTTATAAGCTCGCAGAAATACGTAATGACTATAAGAGTGCAAGCTTGCGATAACTGCGTGTAGTCATACAGGCAAGTTAATTTTTTCTCGGTGCGCGAACATAAGAAAAAAAGGACAGAGTAGACAAAAAGAGCGCTGATTTCCAACCGAATTTATTTAATTCACAGAGTGGCAAAATATGTCGGGCAATTGAAGACCCGTCACACGAGCTTTGACACTGATACATTGATTTGGCATCTTGTATCTTGTTTATCGTCCTTTTCGACGCACATATTTTACCAGTCTGCGAAAGATTGTGACGTTGAATTCCAATGGCAGATTGCGAGCGCTGGGCCAGATTGCGAATGGAGCGTGCAGATCCGAGTGGGACAATCCCTCGCCAAATCTGCGATTGGAACGTCCGCATGCCGACGGGAGTTGGGGGTGAGCGAAAATCTAGCAAGGGAGCACGAGAGGGTGCGATGAAGTGCAAATCGTTTTCCCGGCATCCATCGGTGATTGGATGAAAGGCGGGCGCACAGAACACGTCACTTGAACTTCCGGTAAAATCCGCCGCTCTGTGTGGCAAGAATTTTTGCCACACAGAGCGAGCAATCCGTGATCCGCGGTTGCTCTCAATCTGCCATTAGAACACACAATTCACGCTCCCAATCTGCCATTGGAATGTGATTTCTCCGCGTAGAGCAAAAGAACTTGATCTGGATCTGCCATTAAAATTCAACATCAATTGGAGGGAGCGCTCTTTCTGTCTGCTCTGTCCTTTTTTCCTATGTTATCGCGCTGAAAAAACTTTCCAGTATGACGTAGTGACTACGCATGCGTGCTTAATTATTACAGGATTGATCGATCCCTCCATGACCCCGTGGGTCACTTTGCCATGGCTTTCCTTCTGGTGTGAAATCAAATAAATTAAATGAAAGAAAAGCAATATCAGAGAAGAGCGGGTCAGGGAGGAGACGCGTTTTAAGGGCGTTTTCGCAGAAGTCAAGGAAAAGAAATGTACACGGACAAGGCTCATAACCAGAAGGCATGATGACAACTCTTCATTAAAGTAACAGACTGGCTTCCGAGAGACGATTGACACGCGATCAGGAGGCAGAAAGTTGTGTCGCTGTAGAAAATTAAAAGGGCCCTGCATTATTTTCCAGCATAATCAGAAAACGCTGCCGATCGGTATTTGAGGCCCCGGAGAACACGCGAGCCAAACAATATAGCTCAGCACGTATTCCGGAATTCGCAATTCTCAAATTAAGCTAGAAATATATTCCTCCCTTTGTCGACAAATGATGCCGTATACCCGAATCACTGCGCCATATACCGCAAGTCATTCACTAATTTGAGCATCTTGAGCTGCATATTTGCCATGGCCGCCGCAGTATGGCGCCTCTTTCACACGCGTGCACTCGTGATTACGCTGCAACAAAAAGAAAGTGTGCAAGATCATGATGTGCCCAGACAAAAAAAATGCATGTTCTTGCACCTTTTGCCATTCGCATCTCCAGTGTTCAGCGTGCCCTCTGGTACGGAGAAAGAAAGCGCTTAAAGGATGTCACCAATTCCTGTCAATTAAGCTCTTTCAGGGAGGCCATGTAGGACAATTACTTGGAAAAGCGTTTGTTACAAGCTGCCACTCTAGCGTCGCCAGCGCGAAGTCGGCGACGGGAATGACAGCAGGTTAGTTCGTTCCGTACGCAAGCAGAGACAGTGAAGAGATCAGAGACGTGAGAATATAAAACAAACTTTACTCTAGTGATATTGCAGCACACGGGATCTAGTACAACACTTCAATACAACTAACAAAATACATCAACACTTGATACAACTAAAAATACATATAAAAACAATAAATCAGCTTATGAGAGAGAACTATTACAAACTACACAAACTAACAACAATAGAAATACGGTAGAGAAAGTTCGAAGATATAAACACGTGACGGCATACGTGTGATGACCGGCAGCGTTGTGTCCCCGACGATCGGATGCGAGAAGTCGAAGAGAGTTCTGGCACGACTGCGATGTCGGCGGTGTTGCAACGCTGGTGGCTCCGGGAGACTAGTGCTTGCAGGTGACCTTGGGCAGGTTGAGCTAACTCGAGGCGAAGTCCCGATGTCTACGTTGCAGACGGTAATATCGCGTCACAATTAGACGAACGGCTAAGTTTAGGTGGCAAGCCGATACCGAGCCAAACTAAAAACTTCTAGAAGAGATACTTGTTGATCTGTTCCTAAACCATGTTGGTCAGCGACTAGTCTGCCTAGCAGGGCAAAATCCTGCGCTTAAATCCCCCTCGTGTCCCCTCGCTCTCTTCTTTGGGGACAAGAGGCCTCTAATGGGTCCAATCATGCGCGTTTCCTTGTTGGAAACTCCGCCCCAAAAATATATTGACCCCACCCCTTTTTAATTAGGAGAGGGCCCTCAACTAACGAGAGTGACAACCTGTTGGGGTGCTGTCATACGGCTTGGCCACCAGAAGTTTTCCCGTGGGAACGGTCAGACTGTTTGGCTCTCAGCCGGTGCGTCCCGTAGTCTAAACCTTGTTCGGGGTACATCGCGGCCTTCTACGACCCTGTAGACGCCGCCGTAGGTACAAAGGATCAAACGTCGGTGCCGACGTTCGAAGAACACCCCATTCTGCATTTCCCGGCTCTCTCTCATGCGCCCGCCATTCCCGCTGTCAGCGGGGCAGTACGGCGCCCGTTAATTGCCGTGACGCCGGGTCGCAAAAATGGCAGTCCGTTACAGCGTTGCAGGACCCTTTTAAGAGACTTGCGGGAATTACGTGGTCATAGCAAGCACAGGACCGGGCTCGTTGGAGAAATATGTAACAAAGGTCTTTGCCCGACTGTAGTCAGGATTACGAGGATAATGTTGTTGCTAATTACGATAAACATAACTTCCTCTCACGGTGCTCCTGTCACGGATCATTGTTGATGGAACTCGCTTGAAGGATTCCGTGTTGAACGGTCGTGTCGTCCGTGATCCCCGACTCCTGGTTGGCTCGCCGTCCGCGATCTCCTGACGCCGTGTAGCTCTCGCAGCTCGGTGCCCCGTCTTCGGACTCCTTCGACCATGTCCCTCATCTTTCTTATATCGTCTCTTTCTGTCGCTCCTGTGTGGCAAGTGCTCTCTCCATGCTATCTTTTTACTATTATTTTTTATTCCCTGATTTGGGGCACGTTAAATAACTCCAGGTGGTCGAAATTTCCGGAGCCCTCCACTACGGTGTCTCTCATAATCATATAGTGGTTTCGGGACGGTAAATTCAACATGTCAATCATTATCATTTTGTCCTCTTCTCCCATACCATACAAGGAGCTTAGCCGGGTCTCCAGATCAGGCAGACATAAGTTAGCTCCTTTTTCCTCTCCTCAGGAACCAAGCGTTCAGCCATTGTTGGTTCTTTCGCAGGTGTACTTCACGCCCAGTAGCCCCTACTTGTCCAGTCTCACTCGCTCCGCCTTTGCGGAGCTTGGCGTGCACAACGTCATCGCAGTGCCCACCGAGAAGCAGCTACTCGAACATGTCCGCATCGACGCCAAGAAACCGCCGCCGACTACCAGCTTGAAGTTGCTTTACGTCAACCACGTCGGCATCAACAACACGGCGAAGCCTCCCGTTACTCTGCACGTGACCCTGTTCGCGGGTCGGCTTCCTTTCGACTTGCAGGTGTGCATGGTCACTGCTGGGCTGTCGAAGGGGTTTTCATTGTAGCGTCACTAGAACGAAATATGTGCTTATGGGCAGAAAACGTTTATTCTATCTAGCTCTGAGATGTGATCACAGATGGAAGAAATACCACGCGGTGCCGCTGTCCGTGCCTTTACTTCCGGTTCGCCCCATAGAGCTGTTTTCGACTCGCAAATCATCCGACACGGTAGTTAATGGTTAAGTAACTCGGCTGCTGACCCGCGCGCTGGTCACGAGATTGAATCCTGTGTGCATTTCTGATGTAGGAGAAAGTGCTTGAGGGCTGTGTGCTTGTATTTGGGTGCACGTTAAAAAAGAAGGAAAAAAGAAAATGGGTGGTTAAAATTTGCGGAGCCCTACACTACGGCGCCTCACATACTCTCATATACAGTTGTTTTGGGACGTTAAACCTCATCAATCATCCTTCTACTCGTAAATCGTGAAACAACTCACCCAGTGCAAACGCGCATTATGGATGTTTATTTTACAGCGAAAGGTGCTATGAGATCGCCACAAGGGTGCCGCAGTTGTCTGCCGCCACCAATGTCCGTATGCCTGCTACCGCACGAAATGAAAAAAAAAACAGGAATAAACGTAATTTAGAAGTGTTAGTGGTTTGGGCTAGTCAGTGGTAGGACATGACGATAGAGTCATCGTTCCAAGCTCGCGCTATAGCGCGAGCTCAGAACGATCACAAAGGGACAACGGGACGAAAAGACGAGTGCTATGTCGGGAAGGAACCGCGTTAACATACGCAACATAGTGCGGTAGAAGAGTAAAATTACAACCATGCGTCACAGAATGTTAACTATGTAAGCAGACGTCACACACTATTAGAAAGGGCTCAACCATGACTCTTCGTAATCAGTCACCAAATCAATTATTAGAGTAGTGGGTAGCTTGCAAACGTATTAGAATTAAGTAGACCTAAGAGAGTTTGCAACGGGCTTTGGAAATGGCGCACTTCCACCTTTGCTGTGACTGTGCTGCGCTTCACTCACAGGCATGGCGTTTTTTTTTCCCCTCTTTCTTTCGAGTTTTTATATGTGATCACAATGTCGCTTCCGGTACCATGCACGTGAAAGATGGACTCTCAAGATTACTCTCCTTTTGAAACAGGACAGTCAATGCTGAAATAAAGTCGTATGTGATGTACCGAAACAGCGTATCTGCTTGGGCTGGTTAGTATGATGAGGTGGCTGAGCCCTTTGTAATGGGTGGCACGCTTTAAACTACCATTTCGTTACAAAATTCGTTTTGTGTGACGCCAAGTTGCTATTCTATTCCTCTATCAGGATTGTTCTTCTATTACTCGCGTATGCTTCTATTACACGCGTTAGTGCTATTCCTTGCCCGACATGACGCCTGTATAAGGTCGTTTTGTGAAAGGGTTTCGAGCTCCGGTGTGACTATATGGTAGAATACTTGACAACCATGCAGAAGACTTGGGTGCTCCTCTCTCTATCTCTACACCTTTAATTCCTTTCTATCCTTTTTTAATCCCCCTTACCACCACCCCCTGCGCAGATCTGTGGAAGTGCCCTCCATTGAGAGAGAGGCAGTAACAAAACTGCGCTTATTTCTTCCGTTTCCTCGTTCAAAAGACACTTATTCCGAAATACCACTTCATACTGGATATTCTTTCTTATTGTGGATAGTGTTTACAGACACAGGTGACGGCGGCAGCAGCCGACTATTGCACCAGATTTGGTTGTTGTCATCTCATAATTACAGCTTTCGTCATAAACGTCAGCAGGATGTCGTCTTGGCGGGTGCAAATCCGAGTTGCATCGCGGCTGGCGGAGGGGGAGAGCGCGTGTGTAGTTTGGGTGAGGGCAAGTGCTGTCGAGGCTTCATGGAAGCTGTGTCCCTTATGCGCCACCCTGCCGACGCCCTTGGCTTTCGCGGTAAAATGGTGGGTCCCCATCTCTCAGTGGAATGCCGCAATGTGCGACCCATCGCGTCCCCCCGTCTCGTGGTGCGCAGGTGCTGTACCCTCAGCGACTCGTGTCCCAGCCGGAAGGACCTGTGGCCGAAGAGCGGTTCCCCGAGATTAACGTTCTGCTGCCGGTGCTGGGGGCGTTGCAGCATCACCACCTTCTGCTCCAGGCGGAGCGCTTCGGCTACGAGTACCAGCTGGGCGATGTGAAGCTGCAGCGGTTTCCCTACCCGGCGTACTACGAGTACAAGGACAACAAAAACTATGCCCTGGTGCTCACCCGCTTTTGCATCGGCATGCTGGTTCCCTTCTCCCTGTTCGTCGCCCTCCTCGTCGACGAGAAGGCGAGTGGTACGTGAGTGAGGGGCCTAGGATTAAAGTCGGGGAGGGGGAGGAGCCCCTTCAATTTTTAAAACGTCGCTGCCCCTCCCCCTCTCAGCAGGTCAACTGTAGCACTGCTGTACCCATTTGACATGTGCTATTGTTGTTTTTTGTGGTAGTGATGTGTACGCAAAAGTTATGACTCTAATATGTTTACTTGTGTGTCATTTTAAATGATTAGGGAGCCTTGTTGTGAACAAGTCTCTCATGTGGGAAGCCGTAACGTCTTTTTTACTTTTGTGATTTTTACCTTGTTCGGTGTTTTTGTTTTATTGCACTATGTTTGTACCCAACCAGACGAGATTCCGCCAGACCTCTTGACTACGAGGCTTTGTAGCTCGTCCGCGCCAATGCCACTCGCCATTCCTCGCAGGTATGAAGGAGATGCATCGCCTGATGGGGCTGAGTGACTGGGTGTACTGGCTGAGCCACTACCTGAGCGGATTCTTCATGCACCTCATCACCGTCACCCTGATGATGCTCTTCGTAAGCGTCAAGCGGAACAACGAGGGCCGCGCCTTCATCCAGTTCAGCGATCCGATGCTTCTGTTCACCATCCTGCTGGGCTTCTGCAGCAACTGCCAGATGCACGCCATATTCCTCTCCATGTTCTTTGGCAGCGGTGAGTGCCCGGGAGTGTGACTCCGCTGTGTCGTCCACCTGTGGCGCTCCATAATCTTCGCGTGGTCATAGTCGGTTGCGGCTATAAGGCTAGCGGCCGCTGCTCTAGTCATTCAAGAGGGGGACAAAGTCTGCGACATACATTGACTTTATGGAGGGAAAGAGGCGCTGCGATAAATATGCCCCCCCCCCCATGATGGTTAAGCCTGCGCACGGTTATAATTACGACCTAAGAAAGAGGTAAGTTCTGCCCGAATAAACGCGGACCGCCTGCTCTTTATTGTCGGGCACAGCCGTGCTACTTGCTTTCCACTGGAAACGAAACTACTTTTTCTCGGCAGGATTTAATCACAGCAGGATCTTAACGGCAGGACCCGATTAAGTAGGATGATCTTTAGGATCTAATCGGGCGTTCTGGTCAGTTGGCACACGGTGCGGGCATGGCCTTAGGTGAGCTAGACGACTAGTTTCTATAAATGAGAGTTGCCCCCGAAGGTGTGCCGGTTTTTCACGTGTGTGTGCCATTTTCCGATAATAATTCATGGGTTTGAGAAAGATATCGAAGACTTGTCGTTGATAAGTCATTTCTGATACCGCAATATGATATTTCGTTGAGGTTATCAAGGTTAACTATCTTTTGACGCTACCATACTTCATTGTTGCCTGTATATGAACGCTTGGCAGACACCGTTTCCTGTATCACTCAAGTGTAACTCGCTGCTTGAGGGTACGATGGACCATTTCACTGTTTACAAACACAGGCCCCTGATGGCATCCGCTTTTAGATGCGGAGCATCTAATACACGAGGCTTGTAGTGCAGCGCCGTCCGCAAGCTTCCTCCTCCTTCTTCCACCATCTGTGCATCCCTTCCTCCTCTCCACACCGCGCGCGCTTCTCTCCTCCACCATCTGTGCATCATTCCTCCTCTACACACCACGTGTGCTTCTCCACTTCACGAACATTCGCCAGCTGTATGATGATGCGCGCATGCGCCGTCGCGCTTCGAGAACATCGGCAGCTGACGCGCGCGCTTGCGCCGTCGCGCTTCTCCCCTTCGATAACCTTCGAGTACATTCTTCATCTTACGCGCGCGCATGCGCTGTCGCGCTTCGAGAACATCGGCAGCTGACGCGCGCGCATGCGCCGTTGCACTTCTCCCCCTTCTCGAACATTCGACAGCTGACGCGCGAATGCGCCGTCGTGCCGTCGCCCACCATCTGTGCCGCGCGCGCTTCTCCCCTTCGAGAACAATCTACAATTCTCCAGATTCTCCAGCGGACGCGCATGCGCCGTCGCGCTTCACGAACATTCGACAGCTGACGCGCGCATGCGCCCGCGCGCTTCGAGAACATTCAACAGCTGACAGCGCATGCGCCGTCGCGCTGTATATATACTCAAGGTCGGCGCTCGCTCGCTCAGTTGCCGCTCGTCCGTTGGTTTGTACGGCGCGTCGACGTCCGAAGTCGCCGTGAAATGAATGCCAACGAATCCACAAACACAATGATCGACGTCTCTTCGACCAGCGCCGCCCTTTCGCATACGTGTTCACTCATTTAACACCCCCTCCTAGAACCACGGTAACCAAATTAGCCATCGACCCAAGTAAGTCGCAATTTAACACCCCATTTCACAACCACGTTAACCAATTTAGCCATCGACCCAAGTAAGTCGCAATTTAACACCCCGTTAACCAATTATATGCTCCGCATCCTCCTCAGTGTTCCCTCGAGGGAAGCTGCGGGCAATCTTTTTTTTTACACCGCTATGCCTCATTAGCATCAGTGAGTAAGAAGAGCGTTAGAAAGTAGCCCACTCATTTTCTACACTTTCATTCCCTTATTTGGTGAACCATATTCAAATATCTGAACTTTTGAGCGCCATAAAAGTTGTAAAAGATTCCCCTAAACATTACGCACGTTCTTTTTATCTGAAAAACTAATAGGAGACTTTTTTTTACTCTTGAAGAAATGTGAAAACGTCCTTTCAGTTTTGACTTTGGGAGCTAGTAAATGAGGTTACCGGCAGTTTTGTTAGGACAGAACGCTTGTAATCTCGAAACCATCTATTCCCGGCATGGAGGATGGAAGCTGTTAGGAGGGTAGCATTGCGCGTTACGATATGAAGCCGCGTTGTCCTATTAGCCATTTTGTTTGTTTCTTATTTACGTTGCGCATCGTAGTCGGCACAGACTATGTTTTCAACACGAACCTGTTTTTTTCAAGTATCCACCACGCCTCCGTTGACGTACTTCCGTTACAGGTATGACGTTGTAAAAATATACTAATAGATTGCAAAGAAAAAGAGTAGATGAGGTAATGCCGCGGGACGTTGAATCAGCGACCCCTCATTCCGAAGTGCGTGGCTCAAATAACTAGGCCACGAAGCATACGTTGTTGAGCATGCTAACGACATGCCATTTATATACATCATTTACTGCTTGGTGGTCCTCAGAGCTCCGTCTCTTCAGCGCGTTTTTGTCATCAGTAGCGAGATGGCGTTAGAAGGTCTTGCGTTGGGCGGTCGTCGCTTCTAGCCTATAGCATTTCAATGAGCGCAACCTCCACGGAGCGTGGTCTCTCCGGTGCGTGCTTATCACTCTCGTGATTCGAGAGAGCATGAAGTTCACTTCGCTCGCTGCCACGGCCGCGTTTAGGAAAGGAGCACGCTAAGAGCACACGAAGTAAAAATTGTAAAAGTTTTTCGCGCTTGTCCTGTTCATAGTTTTGCGTTCGGTTCACGCGTGTATGTCTGTTTGAATAGCGCACTTTAAGTGTCGAGCTGTGACATTTGTTAGCCCTCGCATGGCCTGTGTATGCTCGTTTCGTGTTTTTTGTTTGAGATGCACGCTGCAAGTTTCGAGCTTTTTGTGATTGTTAGCATGGCTTCGCAATTTGTTGTTGTAGCATTCATTTCTTCGCCATTGTGGTGAAGCAATGCCCAAAAACGCTCGGCTATCTCTGTGAAGACACACTTCAGTTTCGTGTTCTACCAATTCTTAGGAAAAGCCATCAAACACGTTTTTATTTTTTTATTTTTGACTTCCCACAACGCTTGATTCGTGCATTGCAGCCCAGTACGCCGTGGCCGGTGCCATGATCTATTGGACCTTCAGCTGCGTGATGCCCTTCCTGACGCTGGAGCAAGCCGACGGCGAGGGCTACTACTACATACAGCGTGATCACAAGCTGTGGACTTGCATCTTTCCCGGCATGAGCCTCCACTGGAGTTTCAGAGTCTTGGAGCGGTTCGAAAAGTTCGGTACGAGCTGTTCGAGTATAGTTACATTTGAAACGCACGCCTAACGCACACTTCCTCAGCGTACGCTTGAGGAAGCATGCGGTGTCGTTCATTGACGTAAAGATTGGCTGAGACCATTTCAGTTTCCAGAATTCTTCAACCCAGCCCGGCAGATACCTGTCAAAATGTTTGCGTCAAAATTGGCATGAACGGCATGAGAGTAAATCCGGCAACGAACGGGTCTTAAAGGGCCACTCACCAGGTTTGACAATTTTGAGCTGACAAGCGCAATGCGTAGACGAGGCGTTCATGATCACGTCTGCCAAACTTTGCAACGCTATGCGCTGCGGAAATGGGTCAAATTTCAAGATGAAAGCTGCTCCCCCTCTATCTGCCGCCGCACGCGTAGAGAATGAGGATATTACGTGGGCAAAGGAATGGCCCTACGTACACGGCAATGCAGTGACGTTGGTCCTCTACGTAGACGAGTCTGCTTTGACGTTGTCAACAGCATACCACGTGACATGGCAAGAACATTTAACACACGGAGGAAGGAAAAAGGTAAGGAGAGGGCATGCCAAGCCGGCGCAGGGCGTAAAAAATGTGGCGGAAATGACATCATGGCGGCCATACTCAGTAGGCACAATGGCGGCGTTGCTATGGTTACGTGTTGCGCAGTGGAGCTGGTCTAGCAGTGAGCGGCCGCGGCTGGCGGCGGAATGTGTGCCTCCCCACGTCTCGTGCTGAGCCGTGGCGGACAATATCTGTGCTCTGCGCCGCGTTATTGGTTACGCACTATTCTCCTGGCTGTTACATTACTCTTAGCAACGTTTACAAATCCCTTTGTCCATCACGGAGTTTCAACAGTGCGTAGAACAAGTGCATATCCATGTGTCGTGCGGCTGATGACGCGGATATGAAGCAGTTAGTGCTCAGCGAAATTGCGTTGGGCACCATGACGAAGCTGAATCACGACGACCGCCTTGCAGGTCAGTGACGGTTGAGCAGTGCTCCTGCTTGTGACAACGGACGACGCTGTTGAGCCCAGCAAGACGCCATGAGGACCATGTGCACATACGTAGTTTCGTGTTGTGTGTGTACAGTAACAACTTGCATGTGCGCATTAAAACACCTTTTCTGTTCCGCTTGGTACACTCTCCACCAGCACTGCATGTAATCTCAACGTAACAGCAACCACGTTCAACTGTCACTAGCACCGTGCTCAAAGTCACCACGGTCGCAGAATGCTGGCGCTGGTTATTTTCACGCGGAACACGGACACAGTGGCAGGACGCTGCGTCGGCCGCGAGGCGGAATCCAACCGTAGAAGGAGCACGACCGATCTTGTTGTCTGTACAGATGCTGAATTAATGACGTGAAAGCACTCGCCGTTGTCAGTGCATCTAGCGCGCGTTCTGTCGTAGTTGCTTCGTTGTCGGCGAGCTGTTACTCCTTGTTATTACTCGGAGGAAGCGATTTCGCTGAAGGTGTCCCACTGGCTCAGAGTGATGAGCCCAGTTCCATTAGTTTCGGATCGTCACGACACACGCGCTGCGCAGCCCACGTGCTTTCCGAGCCGGAGAGGGAGTCGCGCCTTCTGCTTCGCATTCATATGTAAAAAAGAGAGGAGAATTTGCCTACTCAATATGGCCAACTTCCGGCTTCATCGCGGCTTCACCCAAGGAGGATTAAAAAAAATGCTGGAGTGGAAATGATTGCGCAGAAGTGAAGCCGTTCCTCTGGCAAGATGGCGATTAAAAACGAAGCGTTTCCCTCGAACGCCCAACGAGTTTAATGTGGAAACTTTTCTGGGTCACATAAAGCTCCAAGTGCGTCTTACAGTTACTAGTTTTCCTTAGTGAGCCTCTAATTGGAGGCAAAGTTCTTTAAAGATTCAGTCATCCATACTCGTTTCTGTGTGTAATTTCGTCGGGAACAACCATCTTTTAATATAGTACTGACGTAGCATATACATAACATATCAAAACCACTTGATCTTTAAGTAAGCACTATGAGAAAAAAAGCATGTTTCCGCCATCTTGGCAGAGGCCAAAGCACGCTTCACTTCTGCCGGCAAGGCGTTGCGGGAGCTTCCACTCCAGCAATTTTTTCTTTAATCCTCCTTGGCTTCACCAAGGGGGATTAAAAAAAAATGCTGGAGTGGAAACGATTGCGCAGAAGTGAAGCCGTTCCTCTGGCAAGATGGCGATTAAAAACGAAGCGTTTCCCTCGAACGCCCAACGAGTTTAATGTGGAAACTTTTCTGGGTCACATAAAGCTCCAAGTGCGTCTTACAGTTACTAGTTTTCCTTAGTGAGCCTCTAATTGGAGGCAAAGTTCTTTAAAGATTCAGTCATCCATACTCGTTTCTGTGTGTAATTTCGTCGGGAACAACCATCTTTTAATATAGTACTGACGTAGCATATACATAACATATCAAAACCACTTGATCTTTAAGTAAGCACTATGAGAAAAAAAGCATGTTTCCGCCATCTTGGCAGAGGCCAAAGCACGCTTCACTTCTGCCGGCAAGGCGTTGCGGGAGCTTCCACTCCAGCAATTTTTTCTTTAATCCTCCTTGGCTTCACCAAGGGGGATTAAAAAAAAAATGCTGGAGTGGAAACGATTGCGCAGAAGTGAAGCCGTTCCTCTGGCAAGATGGCGATTAAAAACGAAGCGTTTCCCTCGAACGCCCAACGAGTTTAATGGGGAAACTTTTCTGGGTCACATAAAGCTCCAAGTGCGTCTTACAGTTACTAGTTTTCCTTAGTGAGCCTCTAATTGGAGGCAAAGTTCTTTAAAGATTCAGTCATCCATACTCGTTTCTGTGTGTAATTTCGTCGGGAACAACCATCTTTTAATATAGTACTGACGTAGCATATACATAACATATCAAAACCACTTGATCTTTAAGTAAGCACTATGAGAAAAAAAGCATGTTTCCGCCATCTTGGCAGAGGCCAAAGCACGCTTCACTTCTGCCGGCAAGGCGTTGCGGGAGCTTCCACTCCAGCAATTTTTTCTTTAATCCTCCTTGGCTTCACCAAGGGGGATTAAAAAAAATGCTGGAGTGGAAACGATTGCGCAGAAGTGAAGCCGTTCCTCTGGCAAGATGGCGATTAAAAACGAAGCGTTTCCCTCGAACGCCCAACGAGTTTAATGTGGAAACTTTTCTGGGTCACATAAAGCTCCAAGTGCGTCTTACAGTTACTAGTTTTCCTTAGTGAGCCTCTAATTGGAGGCAAAGTTCTTTAAGATTCAGTCATCCATACTCGTTTCTGTGTGTAATTTCGTCGGGAACAACCATCTTTAATATAGTACTGACGTAGCATATACATAACATATCAAAACCACTTGATCTTTAAGTAAGCACTATGAGAAAAAAAGCATGTTTCCGCACATCTTGGCAGAGGCCAAAGCACGCTTCACTTCTGCCGGCAAGGCGTTGCGGGAGCTTCCACTCCAGCAATTTTTTCTTTAATCCTCCTTGGCTTCACCAAGGGGGATTAAAAAAAAATGCTGGAGTGGAAACGATTGCGCAGAAGTGAAGCCGTTCCTCTGGCAAGATGGCGATTAAAAACGAAGCGTTTCCCTCGAACGCCCAACGAGTTTAATGGGGAAACTTTTCTGGGTCACATAAAGCTCCAAGTGCGTCTTACAGTTACTAGTTTTCCTTAGTGAGCCTCTAATTGGAGGCAAAGTTCTTTAAAGATTCAGTCATCCATACTCGTTTCTGTGTGTAATTTCGTCGGGAACAACCATCTTTTAATATAGTACTGACGTAGCATATACATAACATATCAAAACCACTTGATCTTTAAGTAAGCACTATGAGAAAAAAAGCATGTTTCCGCCATCTTGGCAGAGGCCAAAGCACGCTTCACTTCTGCCGGCAAGGCGTTGCGGGAGCTTCCACTCCAGCAATTTTTTCTTTAATCCTCCTTGGCTTCACCAAGGGGGATTAAAAAAAATGCTGGAGTGGAAACGATTGCGCAGAAGTGAAGCCGTTCCTCTGGCAAGATGGCGATTAAAAACGAAGCGTTTCCCTCGAACGCCCAACGAGTTTAATGGGGAAACTTTTCTGGGTCACATAAAGCTCCAAGTGCGTCTTACAGTTACTAGTTTTCCTTAGTGAGCCTCTAATTGGAGGCAAAGTTCTTTAAAGATTCAGTCATCCATACTCGTTTCTGTGTGTAATTTCGTCGGGAACAACCATCTTTTAATATAGTACTGACGTAGCATATACATAACATATCAAAACCACTTGATCTTAAGTAAGCACTATGAGAAAAAAAGCATGTTTCCGCCATCTTGGCAGAGGCCAAAGCACGCTTCACTTCTGCCGGCAAGGCGTTGCGGGAGCTTCCACTCCAGCAATTTTTTCTTTAATCCTCCTTGGCTTCACCAAGGGGGATTAAAAAAAAATGCTGGAGTGGAAACGATTGCGCAGAAGTGAAGCCGTTCCTCTGGCAAGATGGCGATTAAAAACGAAGCGTTTCCCTCGAACGCCCAACGAGTTTAATGGGGAAACTTTTCTGGGTCACATAAAGCTCCAAGTGCGTCTTACAGTTACTAGTTTTCCTTAGTGAGTCTCTAATTGGAGGCAAAGTTCTTTAAAGATTCAGTCATCCATACTCGTTTCTGTGTGTGATTTCGTCGGGAACAACCATCTTTTAATACAGAACTGACGTAGCATATACATAACATATCAAAACCACTTGATCTTTAAGTAAGCACTATGAGAAAAAAGCATGTTTCCGCCATCTTGGCAGAGGCAAAAGCTGGCTTCACTTCTGCCGGCAAGGCGTTGCGGGAGCTTCCACTCCAGCAATTTTTTCTTTAATCCTCCTTGGGCTTCACTACGAGTGACGTCAGGGCCGCTCCTTACCTTTCTTTCTTCCGTGATTTAACACAACATGCCTTGTTTATGTATTTGTTGCTTTAAGAGATTAATAAAACTTGAAATAAATAATGAGATACAATAAAAAATGTGCGCGTTTTTCTTTCATTTCTTTTTTTACCGTGAATTGCTACGAGATGCGGGGCTAATGTGCCAGCGTTTCAGGTGTGTTCGTGTCCCCGCGGTCAGCGCATTGAGCAGACGACCGCCGTGGAACGCTCCTACGCGTTTGCGTACTCACTGTGCTCATCTACTCTACCGCATCTAAGCGAAAAGATTTTCCGGGGGGTGACGGTCTAAGGCAGCGTCTCCTAACCATCCCGCAGAAACAGGCAAAAGACCACAAAATAACGCTGGTCCACAAAGCAACGCTGCTCGCGTGCTCAGGAGTTGGACTTGTTTGGGCACGTCATGCGCACGTCACCTCATGGTCGGATGCTGGACTGGGTGGGGAAGAGGTTTGGCTTGCGAAGGCTACCCGGAGGAGCGGCAAGGGTTTCGAGATCGCCTCCTCTCACCCTCGTTTCGCGCTGCTTGAAAAAACTTTTCTCTGCTCGTAATGAACCGATTCGAAAAATTTTTTGTGACAAAATGTTCCACATCGGACACCCAACAACTTCCACTGTCTAACTGAAATTCGGCATGGGGCCTGGTGAGTGGCCCTTAAAGAGCATCATAGCAGAAATAAAGAAAAAATGGACATGGGCAGGGTACGTTGGATGCTAGAAAATCACTGGTCAATAAGGGTAACTGAATGGGGGGGGGGGAGTTTAGAAAAAGGGGGTAACGATTTAGAGTACAGGGTACTCTACTATGGGAGAGCTTAAAGCAGTCCCGTCATTCCAAGAGAAGGCAAACTCGCGAGGAAGAGACAGAAAATCAGGTGGACAGCCAGGTGATACTAAGATGGGTAACTGTAGGAACATGTACAGGCCTGTGTTCTGCAGTGGGTGTAATCAGGCTGATGATGATGATTAACAATACTATGATGATGGACAGGACTATGGATTGCAATTGGTCATGCGCCATGCATCTTTGAATTCAGACGTGTGACTTGTACGCATGGCAGGTAAAATGTGCCTGTTTGTTTTTTCGCAATTAGAAGGCCCGATTACACGTACCCATTGCGGTGTGTCAGCGTGACGCTTTGCATGGCTTGCAACTGCACGCTTGCATGGCATGTGGAGGAAAGCTGTGCGCTCAGATACAAGGCAGCGTTCAATAGCCCGAAACAAACAGTGCGACATCTTTGCAAGCATTTTGAGTTTGATGTCATGGCGCTTGATTAGTGGTAACGTTGAAAAGAGAAATGCGGTTCTGGCACTCTCTGGGAGCGGCCAACAGTAAATATACTCTTAATTTTTCGGAATTAATATATTAAAGACATTAAAGGAGAGAGGAAAAACTGCTGCTCAAAATTGTCCCTATATACATGGATGGTTTGCAAGACAAAAGGTTAGAAAATGCCGTCGTCAAGCATTTCTTCCAATTTAATCATGATTGATCTATATACGTGTGTGTTCCACTACGCTGGTATACATAGCTGCGTTCTTATTGCTTTTCTTGGTGTTGATAACAGTATTAACTCAGAAATGTCTTATTCTAGCAACATGTATTCTTTAATGAACGACCTGCATACAACTATCTTGAAATGAACAATTCCTGTACAGCTTTATTTAAATGGATCTATGTACAACTTTTTGCATGTATATGTATGTATAGAGTAAGCATATGTTCTAAACGTATAGATTATTTTGAGCATAATGTATATATGTGCATTTGATATGTCAAACCAACGATGTACTTTGTGCCCAATGAACATACGTCACGTCAGTTGATGCAGGTTGTATCATTCGTTTTGGACGTCAACACCCCACCAATGGTTTACAGCCCTTTGTAGTGACCTCCCGCAGGGACATTTCGCAATCTTCCTGCAAAACAGTGCTCACTGTTCAATCGCCCTAACACATGGTGAGGTGTTGGGATGCTTTGTAGGCGTTCCACTTGCATTGAAGGCAAACACACTTCTTACGCGTTCGCGGCCTCTCTCACGGCGCAGTCCCCGACGGTGCGAACTGGCGCAACTTCTACGACCGCGCTGCCACTCCCGACAACATAACGTTGGCCGAGATCCTCTTCGTGGGCTTCCTCTGCGACTTCACCATAGTATTCCTGGTGTGGTACCTGGACAACGTGTTGCCCGTTGGTCCGGGCATCACCAAGCCGTACTTGTTCCCGTTCAAAGTGAGGGGCTTGTTTAGAAAAAAAAATGGTTACCGAATTTAGTACATGGTACCCACTGTATACGGGGAAGCTGAAAGCCGTCCGGCGGGCCTGACACGTTACAGCGGACACCAGAATGTCCCGCAAGTGTGTTTAGAAAAAGTGGGTAACAATTTAGAGTACTAGGTCGTCTAATAGCCTTACCGCTAGGCTAATTTGACAGATACCGCCGTGCAATGATTGCGTGTTTTAGAAAAAGTGGGTAACGATTTGAGTGCAAGGTACTCTGCTATTGGGCCTCACACTTAATGAGGCCCTGTTAATAAAAAAGTTACGCCGTGAACGAGTTCACACATTCAATAAATCCACGCATATCGCGCCTTACTGTGTTTAGAAAAAAAGTGGTTAACGATTTAGAGTGCTAGGTACTCTACTATGGGAGAGCCTTACTGGAAGGAAAGCTTGCGGTAGATTTCAGAGGCGGCGCGGTACGTGAAAAACTCGGCGCGAGCGATAGAAATGCGGATGTCCAAGGTGCGATGGTGACGTGCCTGTTTGCATGCACTATTTTTCAATAGCAGATGCTCTCGGCATTGTACGCTTGTCGGTGATCGGCCGTTTCTGATAGGACAGTCTTATTTTTTATCTGGGTTACTTGTCAATTCGCGTTGCCACGTGTCATGGTTGTCTGGACACGAAGACTTTACTGCCATTGCTGCCTGTAAGAAATGAAGCGTCGTGGGGCTAAGTGCTTTGATGAAAGTCCAATTCCCGACATGAAGAAAGAAAATGTTGGACGATTCCACGAGAGATCAACACGGTCCCAAAGTTGATATTTTAGATTTCATTGAGTATCTTATATTTCGTGCACCTCTCACCAGGTAGCCCGAAAGTCAACTCCGTTTTATGATTAACGGCATAACTTACGAGAAAAAAAAATATCAAACTTCACCAACACGGAGGCACCAATTTCGTCACCTGTCATTTTCGAAAATTGCAGATGCTATAAAAAGACAAATATTTTTGCTTCAAGGAAGATATTTTT
>WOVY01015415.1:0-155470 GCA_013436015.1 Rhipicephalus annulatus
TAGTTCAGTCACGCTACAGCAGTGCGTAGCAGGCGGAACACAAGCTAATCACGTACAAACAACACAGCAAAGGCGTGACTTAGTGCGAAATCTTGAAGAGAGTCACCCAATGCAAGCATCCCTATGAAACCCAGAATGCGCTTTACTCGTGGGTAATGTCAACGTTGCATTGGTGTCGGGCATCAATTCAGTAGAGAAGCGCGCAGATATGAACAGAAAGTTGTAGTCAACGCATTTTGTCTGCCGACAATCGGCTCTACGGCACGCAACGAAGCGCTGCTGAGTGTATACGCGCCGCGAATGCTGATCCCCACTTTCACGGGGACGGTGCTGCCACCTATGGCCCGATCTCGCCACGAATATAGTTCGGAATTTTAGGAAGTTTTAAATACACGTAGCGCATTTATCGGTGCATTACAACCTCTGAAACAGAAATAGTTCGTGGCAGTATATAGAAAAAAATACGACTTCATAGATATTTAGATGATGAACTGCACTAGAACTCTGTCTAGGCTAGCGTTGAGACAGATAAGGATGAAGGATATAATAGAACAGAGTTGGTAGGCTATATGGCCAAACAAACAGCAGAACAGCAGAGAATCGAACGGAGGTTGTCACTGTGTCTGATCTCATTACAATGTCGTTATCCACGAAACCTGAATGGTACTACCGAAGCCACCTGCTTTTGCGGGTCATCGACGGTATAAGTGTCTCCAACTAGGGACTGCCACTTACGCTTCCTCGCTCATAAACACCAGGACCCTACTACGGCTGGTACGACCTATGGCGTTATTGAGGACGGCGACCTGGTTTCCTCCATGGCCAATGGGCAGGTTTAGCCCGCTGCCATCCAGAATGCACATGGCCTCCTCTTGCTCGAAAGCACCGTTCCCGCTTTCTGTGGTGCCAAGCTTTAGCCCAGAATTTCGTCGTCTCCAGCACAGGGGCACCGTTGAAGCACCCTGTGACAACAATCCCGCCGCAATGAGCACAGTGACCACCACGTATAGCTCGGACATTGCCGTTGACCCAGCTCGTAGACCACCTGAATGTGCCGCAGCGATTTAGCATACCATTACGCGACTCCGCATTACTTTCGGCGCCTTGACAGCGTCGAGCTCTGCTCTGTGATCTTCGATCGTGCCGTAATTGTGTGCCATCAGCAATATCTTGTCAATACGTAGAATGTAACCACCTCACAGTCCTTAAGGCTAGCTCACCAGAGCAACACAGTGATTTCCGGAGTACCATTCCGCAACTCTTTATTAAGATGTTTCGCGACCGCACTCTTTAGTCTTTCGCCTGCCTTCCCACCACAGACAGCTGCCTGCAAACTACAGAAGTTCGATGGCTTTGAGGGCGGCACACGAAATTGAGCAGTGACCGTGAACGCTCCCGGAGCGTGCAAAACGCGGATGGAACACTAGAAGTTGTTTGTTGCTATAGATCACATTCGATGTGGTGCCACAGCATGCATAATACCATAGTCCTTTGAAAATTGGCAGATCCCACGTACAGTGGGAATCCATGATATGCGAAGCACGATTGAAAAATGTTGATATGTCACTTTAAAATTAGCTCAACGTTACGAGGTGGAGGTAAATGATGCCATACATGACTTCCGTGTCATGATTATCATGTCTGGACGTGTCGTTCACCTTCGTCATCTATTCACGTCACGTGATACCAAATTCGGTATATGTGGAGCTAACGAAAAGGCCGCGAGCACGGTATGAGCGTGACATGTTGTCATGTTCTTACGTGACACGCGTGCCAGGATTATCGTGTTTGCACCTGTCATATATTTTGTCATCCATTGACATCACGTAACACGAAATTTTGTATATCTGGAGCTGGCAAAACGGCCGCGAAGAAATTATGAAGGGCCCAACATACTCCAATCTAGCGTTGACGCGCACGCACGCTTGGAACAGCGACGCTACGTTAGGAAAACGCGAGCGCTCTATAGTTTGACGCCAGGCGTTACCAGCGTCCGTCGGCGCGGCCCGACGGCAACCGGCGTGAAATGCGACATGCCGCATTTCGCGTCGATGCGTTCGTTACCCATACAACACTGCGTCTCCCTCTTTTTGGTGATGGAGGGACGCCGGGCGTGCTGAAATGCACATGCGTCAAAGCAACGCAGCGCGGCGTGCGCCTGCGAGTATATGGCAGGACCGGCGCCTGGCGTGGCATTGTCGGCGTGACACGACGAAATGAACGCCGGCGAACACGCGCACCGCATCACGTTGAAATACATTGGCGCCTTGACTGAGGCATGTAGTCAAGTTCTCACATGACACGCATCTCATATTATCATGTTTGCACCAGTATCATACCTTCGTCATTCATTCATGCCCCGTAATATCAAATTTGATATTAGTCAATGTAGCGAAATGGCGGCCAGCTCATCATGAGCGTGGCATGTAGTCGTGTTGTTACATGGCATGCATCTCATGATTATCATGCTTGCACCAGTCACATACCTTCGTCATCCATTCACGTACTGTAATACCATATTTGGTAACCGTGACGCTAGAGAAACGGCCGCGAGCGCATCAAGATCGTGGCAAGTAGTCATGTTGGTACATGACACGCATGTGATGATTTTCATGTTAGGGTCTGTCACATGTGTTCGCCATGCAGTCATGTCATACCATGCCAGTTTTGCAACATGCCATGTGAACGAAACCACTACAAGAGCTGCAAGACCATGAAATGTAAACCATGACATTCATGACATACATGTCGTGATTTTCATGTTATGACTACTCAAATATATTCTTCATACAGTCATGTCGTGCCATATTAAGTTGGATACAAATACCATTAACAAAACGGCCACGAGAGCTAAAAATCATAGGCGGATAGATAGATAGATAGATAGATAGATAGATAGATAGATAGATAGATAGATAGATAGATAGATAGATAGATAGATAGATAGATAGATAGATAGATAGATAGATAACTTTAAAGTCGCTCGCCGAGGTTCGCTAAGAAATGCTTCGGATTTAATAGTTTTTTCTGGTCAAGAAACTCCCGCGTCACTTAACAGGAGAGCTTCACACACCACCCGCACTTTCCACGCTGCGGCGCTGGTGTACATAGAGGAGCGAGGAGGAAGCCGGCTGGCCAGGCTGCTTCGTAGATAACGCAAAACACGCGACAGGTGGAAACGTGCGATCCTGCGACAACAGAGTGCCGGATCTTCGTTCAACTCAAAGAACGCTTGCGTGTGTAAAAAAACATTTCGATGCCAGTGACATTGTACGTGCGGACGTGTGCACAGTGAACGGGGTCATCGTTTCGCTGCCACGCGGATGGTCGAAACTGGTGGAAGACGCCGTACCAAGGATTTTCGAAGGTTTGCTTTCTTACCTCTCTAAACCAAAACAGCGTTCACTTGCAACGAAGCGCCAACCTCTAAAAACGCCGCGAGGGCTTTCTTTAGATTCTAATGCGACAGTGTATGAAATATTGATTTGAATAAACTTTTTGCCTGTGCTCGTGGCAGTTTCGAGTTCTCCACGAGTGCCAGTAATTTAAGCAAAAAATAAAAAAATGATGACATGTTTGCTTACAATTGCTTGCAAAGCGTAGCGTAGTTGCCAAACTCAAAATGTTACCCACTGCTATGTAAGTGGTGCACCGATTTGTATCCGTTAGGCAGAAATATCTCGCACATAAACAGCTGAAGTTGGATTGAAAGAGATATCTAAGTGACTAAAGAAAATCTCTAGAAATATTCAATAACATCAATGTAGTTTCATACATGTACAACACATTCCTTTAAAGTAAACAACTGGGTTGAAGGAAGATCCTGGTTGATTTATTTGTGCGCGTATAGGATGAACAGGGCTGCTACTTAGAACGTGGACTTAGAAGTAGTGGTCATCGGGAGAGTACATGGGAATGGATAAAAAAAGCCACGTATATCAAAACCAGGGTGCGTTATCGAATGTGCATGCGTAAAATCGAAAGTTTTCGTTTTGAAATATCACGTCACCTATATCTAGCGGCACACAACAGTTTCATCTCGTTTGTAATCTTTAAAATCAAGGACGCAAATTATCACACCATATTCACCAAGCCGAACATAGCATTCCAGAACATAATGCAGCATTATATTGCAGCCAGTTTAATCTGTCCCTGAGCGCCTAGAGTAGCACTCCAGAATATAATGCAACATTATAGTCCAGCCAGTTTAATCTGTCCTTCAGCGCACAGAGTTCTAATGAAGAGGCAGGAAGTAATTTGGAGGCAGCTTCGAATGAATACCCCTCCTAACTCCCTTATTCCACTACGTATTCACCCTTCAATTTACTCCAGCTCTTGTAAACTCTGCCAAAAACTACGCAAATCTTTACCATATTCTCTGGGGCTGCCCTAAATTACGGCAAATTCATAATCCTCGGTCATCACATATCACTACCCCTCAGCAGTGGAGACCGTGCTGCTCACCTCCGAACTAAAAACACAAGTGTAAGTCACGGAGTGGGCAGAGGCAGCCTTCAGGGACCAATGTTTCTTGGCTTCCTGACCTACAGTGGACCCTTGCACATCAGCTGCATGTATATGGCGCCAAACAAATGTTTCTTCTCCTCCCCTCAACGATTCTGCACTGTATTCACTTCGAGAAAAGCGACACTTTGCATTTGAAAATACTGGCAAGCAGCGTGAACATGCCCAGTCATTGATGTTAATTTAGTTGAGAGATTTCATGTCCCAGAACGATAAGATCATTAAAATATGAACTGCAGTGGAGGGCTCCGGTAATTTCTACCACTGGGAGTTCTTTCACGTGTACTTAGGTCTAAGCTCACGAGCTTGTAGCCGCCCAATCTAAATTAACGACCATCCCAAGATTGCATCCCAGCCGCGACGCCGTCAAACAACATCACCACTGTGGGCCACCGCGGTAGGTCAACGGTGAGAAAACAAGTTTAAGGAGGCACATACAACAACAACAAAACATAAAAAACACCAACTACAACAAATAGACTGGCTCTGTTTCGTCTGGGTTCTCGAAGCAGCACTTTCATTATGTTCCAGTTTCGTTAGGCAGAATAGTGGAAGTGGCCCTACCATACACTTCGGCCAGAAAGCTTAAAGAACATGTTTCAGAGATTTCTAAGGCTTCTGCAAAACAACAAGAGAGAAACATATTTTGCCTTTATTCCTTCCACACAATGGCTATCCCAGAGAGAGACTTTGGAAACATCTGCTGGGAGACGTGTGAATAGATGCTAATCGGAAGCTCGATTCACTCTTGTGTGTAGTCATTGACCAGCAAGCACCCGTAACACGAATATAGGGCTAATGAATCATCGGCAAACATCGCTTCTCTTAAAATAGCTCGCAAATCGGTGCACAGTTTCTCATTTGCGTTTCGTCTGGGCGCATTCAATTCGCCGGATGAAAAGCATACATTAACGGCACATCATCGAGTCTAGACAAACGTACTTCTTTCAACTTTCACTGCTTCATTAATTTAGTAATAGAGACCCGCACACTGTGTGACGTCAGTGCACGTGAAAAAAAAACATCACGTGGTCGAAATTTCCAGATCTTTCCACTACGGTGTCCCTCGTAATTATATCGTAGGTTTGGGACGCAATACACCACAAAGTAGTATTACGTTATTGATTTGGGCGTACTAAAACCTATAATTTGTTGTTTTAGGAACGTGAATGAAGGGTACTGTTTCAGAAACAATGGGAACAATATGCACTAGCTTTGCATCGCGCAACGCCACATATCTTTTTTTAATTGCAATGCAAGATCATTAGAATGCCCTGCATAGCCACCAGAAGAATCAATGTTCTTGAGTTAGGATGAGTGCCAGAAAGACGACAAAAGGCGTGAGAGAATAGTTCGCTCAATTTTTTTTCTATTTTCAGGAGCTCCTCTTGGTGCACTTTAGGCAAATTAACACCACAAACTATATATGTGGTCTCCAAAAGGGAGCAGTCTAGACGAAAGAAAACAAAACTACTAAGTGTGTCATCTACGATCAATCAAATGGTTTCAGTGCGTCTCGCAGGGTGACCGGTCCCCATTATGACTACGTGCCACATCGGCGAACTGTCTGACGGTCGCTCAAAGAAAGAGTTATTCAATGTTGCCTTCTCTTCATAGCATATTTCCAGCTTTCCTAATAAAGTATAGCCGATCAAAGGAAAATTCATTGAACATGCTCTCTTGTATTTCCCTGTATTTTTCGGTCTAACATATGCTTTATATTTCTGAAACTTTTATCTCTTGGTTCATATCGTGCTGTTTCTCCACTCTCTTTAATGAAATAAAGGACAAAACTATCCGTGTCAATGTTGCAAGTTCACAGTCTATCAAACCCTACCCATCTAGTTTACGAACTGGAAGCAGCATCGCTCTCTCAATCTTCGCTCCTTTTTCATAATTGGCTGAATTATTTTTCTTGTTCTTTCAGCATACGCACTGCCTGGAAGCTCCCGTTTTTTTTCTTGTTGCAGTTATTTTTTATCTAAATTTCTTTCGTGTGTTTTTGTTCCCTAATTTGTTTTTATTCTTACAGTGTGCTTGAAACCCGTTGTACCTTGGGTGATACGTAGTTGCCTGCTTTTTTTTCTTTCTTTTTGCCTTGGTGTATAGTTCAGCCATAGTGCGGTTAGACGAGCTAATAAGTTATGTTCCTTTTAAAGCTAGCAGAACAATAAGCATAACTATGAAAGGAGCAATGAACCACACGCGATTCTCTTTTCTGAAATTTTTTTTTATCACACTTCTTGATGCAAAAATATCAACCTATTGGTACTGACTCTCTCTCGGAATCTGTCGAGACAGAACAAGATCACAATATGACTATTGATGGATCCGCGCTGCCTTGCTAATACCCTCCAAGCGATACACGTAATGTCTCTGAGACACCAAAATTATTTTATAAATCTTCACGTGACATTTATGAAAAGTTCGAGTGCTGGACTTAAAGGAGTATACATATTCAAAACGCATCGCACGAATGGGTCACTTTCAAATATTCCTTCTGTGCATTAGGTGCTCGCCGCTATCTAATAACACGGAAACGCAAATACCCACAGGCACATACGCACACACATTCTGCGGGCGTGTGGCCGATTCCACAAGCTCATTGTTTTGTTGAAAAGTGTCGAATGGAATGCTGCTCCAAAGAGAGCTCTTCTCCTCCGAAAGCCGTGAGATAGAAGTGGAATTCACCGCACGCACAGCTTTTCGCGCGTCGGTGCTTTCTCCGTAAAAGCCTGGCGGCAAACCTTTCTGTCGCAGTACTGCGTTTCGCGGCCACCGTTCAACTTTTTCGAGTGGCTGCAATGCAGTCCTAGGCAAAATCACTCTGAGATACATCGGTTCTCTCACTCTTTTACTAGTTTACAACCTTAAAACACAGTCCGTGTCGTAACTACTCGTAGTTTTACGCTGTGCAAATATGTTGATTCCCAATCACCAACTAGCCCAAGCATCTGTCTTATGAAGTTACCGTTACTTCAGATGTCATTAGGAGAGCGAAGTAGACAGTAAAAATAATAAAAAATACATGTGGCGGCCATGCTAAAGCTTTGGAAGCCTTCCAGTATTAAGACAAAACAGGGGTGCGCAGCCTTGGTAGCTTGTGCTGAGTGGCTCTTCGTCATTATGTACACAATTTGATTATCTTCTCAATACTATGGAGCATACTTAATGACAAAGGCACCACTCTCTCATCCCCACAAGCAGCACCACTTCTCATCCCCACAAGCAGCAACCACTCTCTCATCCCCACAAGCAGTTTTATGGATATAAGAGAAACAATAGCGAGTAAGAAAGAACACACCAAACTAAGGAAGCGAAGGGACGTAGAGTGTTGGTTTTGCAGAGTGCCACTCCCAGAGGACTGTGGCTTCAGAACTCACAGTGCCTGAAGCTTCGTTAACGCGTGTTTGCTTTGTTTTATTTTATTTTTCAGATTGAGAACACACACAAATAGAACAGAAAACCACGTGAACAATAACTCGTCATATATGTTGTCAAGTGAGTAGTGATACATTGTTAATTTGTTTGTTTGTTTTTCTTTTTTTTAATCAGGGCAAGAGAGTTTCGAGGCGGAACGCGGAGCGCTGTGAAGTGCCGTCTCCGGCAGATGGCATTACCACCGGCGGCTACTGAATTGAGCTAGTACGCCTTAAGGTGCATAAAAAAACGGTGCAATTTTTGTGATATTTCAATAAAATAAAAAACACGTGTAGAGTGATCTTTTTCTTCAGGTTTCCCGCTCCGCTACACCTCACTACTCTTGGCAAGCTGTCTTACCGCGAGCTCTCAATGCCGCCATACACAAGAAGCTTTTTTTGGAGCTTTACACGAGTCTGAATGTCAAAACAAATTATCTCGTGCAAATTGTTTCTAGCACTGGTTTCGTCAAGTCGAGCTTCACGTCCCTGAACATGTGAGGCGACCGTCGTCGTGTAGCGGACACTTACCGCCGCCATCGGCTGCCACGTATTCGAACGTAATGAGACGTTCGCAGAGCACATTGACGCGTTCAAGTGTCATGAGCCCAATTAAAACGAAAGCAGCTGATAAGACATTGTGATGGAAGAGAAGCTTTCTCGATAGTGTATGCCTTGTTTTCTGGGTCGCTAGTGAGCTTGACACTGATGAAACGTCGCAAATAACTCCCTGCCAGAAGCTTTGCGTAACATCAGTGGTAAACGGGTTTACCTGGGCGGTTGAACTAATGGCAGAGTGTGTATACATACAGGGAAGATGTGTTTGCAATGCAGGACTGATATATAAGTTTTCTAATGAGCGATGCCGGCTATTGCCATAGTTACGGCTGTCAATATGTTATCTATTTGTTCAGCACCTTTCTATACGGTGTTTCGGCTGCGGAAACCGCAGGACACGCGACCCGAGAAAACGCTGCACTCAGTGTTGCTATCTCTGGGCTCATTGGTTAGGCGGCAGTGATGTGTCCTTGTCTGAGCGTAACCGGCTTAAAGCCGGTACGCACCGATGATCTCACCAGAGAAGGATTGAACTGCTTCAAAAATACCCTCAAATTTGTTGTCGTTAGCGAAAAATCTGTTATAATTATGCTATCTTTTCTCCTCACTTTCTGGTACAAAGACCGCAGCAGCCGACGTTTTTACAGTACACAAAATCATCTCGTTATACCTTTGTCCTTCTCTGTGCCTTTTGCGGGTGGCTGTATTTGCGATGGAGACGGAAATGCTGTATTCCGTGTGTTCAGATTTGGCTGCACATTAAATAACCCAATGTGGTCAATATTTCTGGACCCCCCCTCTACGGCGTATCTCATAATCATATGGTGGTTTTGTGACGTTAAACCCCACATATCAATCATCAATCTCTGTGCCTTGCACAGAGAAGGACGTCGGCTTTCTGCAATGATCGGCTTTCTGGTACATACGATTCAAGTCACATATAAAATTCCTGACCGACTGCGTCAAAGGCGGCTCTGACGATTACCACAGTTTGTATCATCCTACTCTTGCTCGGAATGATTATAAACGGAATTTTACGTCCGAAAACCAAGGTATGATAATAACAGACGCCCTAGTAGAGGAATCTGGAAACGCCAGCCAACTATTGTTCGCTAACTGCACTGACATCGCACAGTACTTAGGTCTCTTGACTTCCGCCTACATCGAAATGGGATCGCCGTGGTCAAAATCGAACTTGTGACCTGGCGGTCAGCCGTTGAGCACCATATATATCCACTCCTTCAGCTATAGCTACTTGCTATGTGGGGTTTAACGTCCCAAAACCACCATATGATTATGAGAGACGCGGTAGTGGAAGGCTCCGGAAATTTCAAACACTTGGGGTTCTTTAACGTGCACCCAAATCTGTTTCAACAATAGCTATAGGCGGACTTTCTTTCAGTGGAGGATTGAATTCCGTGCAGTAGAAGCAAGGACTTAATAATCTTGGAGTGTATTTACGCAACATGTATAGCCAACAGCGACTATGTAGTACCTCTCCATTTTGCCTCAAAGAGGCGACGGTTGATTCAAACGGCTTGATTCACTTTCTGCTCCTAGAGACTGGACATGATACGATCATGCTACCCTGCATCATAGCCGGGTGGTGAGCCTGCCATTTTTCACTCAAGAATAATTGTTTCCACTCTTAAGGGAAGAGGAAAGACTTCACTCTTCAAAGTATTCATCGATGGCTTGCATTGATATTCGACGGACGTATGACTCATCAAGACTCAGAATTCCTGGACAGTTTTATTCGACTCGAATTTTAAACGTGATGAAGTACGTTGATTAAGGTCATTCGATCTTACTGTGCCACAGTGCTCGATTCACTCCCGACACCATTCGCGGAACATAAGCGTGGGCTATCGTCCTACCTAAAGAAAAACCCATAGCGATAAAGATAGTTCAAATGCTTCTTAGTTCTTTTCTGGTCGGGCCACACAAACAACGTTCTTTTTTTGTGTATGTGTATGCAAACGCCACTCAAGAGTCGTGACATAGTAGTATTGCGCCACTCATTGCCACCAAACCACACCGTATCGCATTAACACACTTCCTTTTAAGCACACACCACTTGATTCTTATTACTTTTCTCATCAAGAACGTGAGTGCCTTTGCACGGACAAAAGTGATAAAAAAATTGCGCAATTACAACAAGCAGAAAATGCAAAGCACTTACGTAGTTCATTGTAAACGGAAGTCTTGCGTAACTAGTGGATAAAACACTACGACGTGCTGTATTTTTTTAATGCGAAGCACTTCTCAGGGAATTGCAGCCACTTCGACCGTTGCTATCTATCTATCTATCTATCTATCTATCTATATATCTATCTATCTATCTATCTATCTATCTATCTATCTATCTATCTATCTATCTATCTATCTATCTATCTATCCATCTATCCATCTATCCATCTATCTATCTATCTATCTATCTATCTATCTATCTATCTATCTATCTATCTATCTATCTATCTATCTATCTAATCTATCTATCTGCACACGTCCGGGCTCTCGTGATCACCTCCTAAACTTTGGAGAGACCAAATTTAGTATGAGAGGGTAGGTTAAACGACTATACGTCCTTCTGGTGAATAACGTCAAACTTCTGTCGACGACGTCATCGAAACCTTTACTCCATACACGAGCCTCTGATACCTGTTTTGCCACGAATTGCGGTGGGTGGGTATGCACCACTGGTCACTGACAGTGTATATCTACCCAGAAACGGCGAGAACAGACATTGCCAATTTAAATGCGAGAGCTTTGACACAAACTGACATTGGCCGCTTTGAGTCAACAAATTCAAAAAATGAAATGTCAGCGTCTGAGCAGGAATAAAACCCCGCCATTCTGCGTAGCACTCAAGTATTTTCCCGTAGGGCGACGCCAGATCTTGAAGCTGCTTTGGAAACGACTTCATGCAGGCGAATTGTTTGAGAAGCGTCAATTGGGGTTGCTGTCCTGGCTATACAATTTTATAAAAATACATGCATACTCATATGATAGGGCGTCACGTCAATTCAAGGTAAGTTGTATGCCTAAATATCATCCACAAATATTGGACTGTAGAATTATCCATGGCTGTCATTCTCGCAAGCACAAGCACTACCTATCAGCTTACCACTTCTGGTGATGGTAATACTAATATTGCTGTAGACATCATTATGCAAGTGTAAACTATTTATATAAAATACATGAGACTGTTGCACATGTGTACATGCGTGGAACATTTCTACACATACTAGATGCGAAGCAGCTTATGGCGGAGTTCGATCTGGTGTGCGTTATTACCCTTACTAAAATAAAAAATAATACGGTGCTATTTCAAATACACAAAAGTTCAAGATTATTTGATCAAATAAATAATAAATAATTGTATCAACCAACGAGCAACATACAGTAGAGTACCTATTACGACAAAGTACACGGGCTACATACAGATACAATGAAAAGATACGGTGCCATAGATCAAGGAGCAATGAAATACAATTATCTATTATATATGAGATAGTATACAAGACAAATGATTGTATGTGACCTGAAAAATACGCACTTTATAAGAACAACGACAGAAATATGATATGTTACGTAAATACACAACACTATTGCATGTCAGTAACCGTACAGAAAAAGCAATAAACATATAAGTATTTAGTTCACAACCCTGCGCAATACTAACAAAGCTTCTATAATTTACTCTGTCTGTAACAAAGAAACAAAATATTGTTTTAGGGCCTTAGGGATTTTCAGTGCACGGCGCTAACCACTAGGCGACGAAATGCATGTTGTCAAGTGCGCTAGCGGCCACCCATTTATGTATCATCAGCGTCAAATGAAACCCGAACAACGGCAGGCCTTCGCGATGCTATAGTGTGCGCCGTCCATTTATCACTGCGAACATGCACGCATATATGGGCAAAGCTGCTGAACAGGATGAGCGCGCCTGTCAATGGTGATAACTAGGTGGCAGGCGCCACACTATCGCAAAGGCTTGCTGCTGTTCGGGTTTCATTTGACGCTGATAGTACACCATATACCGTTTGGTGGACTTCGAACCTCGAGCGCTGCAACTTCAGCGCGTATTTCGTAATCAGTAGTGACGATGGCACTGAGGGTGCGCGTTGGGCCCATTCTAAAGGTCATGGCCTCTCACGTTTCGGAGAGCCCCGCCTCCACAGAGCACGGTCTCACCCGGCCGCGCACTTATCAGACTTGTCATTTTGGAGAGGCAGAAAGTCACTTCACTCGCTGCCACGGCCGCGTTTGCTAAAGAAGTACGCTGCTCCCAAACGAAGGAGAAAGAATCGTGACAATTTTTCGCGCTTGTCTTGTGTATACTTGTGCGTTCGTTTCGTGCGTCTTTTCTTTACTGTTTGAACAACGCACTGTGACAGGTGTCCACTCGCACTCATCCTGCGCATGCTCAATTCGAGCGTGCTTTCTACTTGAGGTGTGCGCTGCAAGTTTCGAGCTGCTTGCCATTCCTCGCATGATTTGCAATTTCCTTGCTGTAGCATTCCTTCTATCACCCTCTTGGGAAAACAGCGCCAAAAGAAAACGCTGAACTTCATCTATAAGGGCACGTTTCACTTTTGTATAATACAAATTACTAAAACGCGGGATCAGCCACATTTTACCGTCATTACGCAGCGTTTCACTCATCAAAAAAATTATACCACACTCAACTTACCTCCGCATGCTTGGCATGAGATCGATTTCGATGAAACGCAGGATTTTCTGAGTGTGGTCTTTATTCGTTTTCAGATTGCACAGTTTCCATGTCTAGTGCACTTTGCAAATGCACAGCATATATGCATACATTTGTACCACAACCGAAACAAGGCGCACCCAGTTGCAGCATATGTCTTTTTCGCACGGCTGGAAATTTGCGTAACATTGAAATACGATGACCACACACAAAAGTGCAACGCGAATCCCCACTCATCGTACTGGAAAGCATTATGGAGGCATGGCGTATTGCATACTTCATGAAATCCCGCAGTCATTCAGAAGGCACTATTTGTGCGTTGCTCAGAATATGGCACAGTATAATATATATATATATATATGTATATATATATATATATATATATATATATATATATATATAATCTATGATATTGTTCTTTTTTAGTGTTTTGCGTTTGAAGCAGCGCAGTAACACGTAAATTACGTATATTGGCGTTTTATCAGTAGCAATCTCTTCACCACTATCATCATGAGCCGGTCTTGCACCACTCGCAGTACAAAAGTCTCTCCCAACGATAGCCAATCGACCCAGTGCCAAGTAAGATGGTTCCGATTCATAATTACTTTGTTTGCGCGGGCGCGTAATTATTTTTTCTTCTACATTATGTGAAGGTTAAATATAAAATGTCTTGTATACCTCAAACTTCATTTTTAGAACGGTTGCAGATGGAATATAAGAGGCAGTTAAAACACAAATGTTACTTAAAAGTTTTTTCGAGCAAGAAAAGAACTTCGACAGGAATTAAGACAATGTTTCAAAGAGAGCAAGTAAATACTGTACAATCTGAAAATACAAACGTCATTAAAGGCGTAATATACTGTTCAATACCATTAGGCAAAGCACTGATTTTAAAGAAAACGTGACCATCAGTTATGGTGAAGTAAACTTGTTTCGCCAGAGTTGTGAGTTTGTCTTCACTTAGAAAAAATGTCGTTAATTGCAGACAATACCGAACTCCAATGTATCCAAATTCAGTATCACGTGTCTCAAGCATTCGTGTAGCAATGAAAGGTCAGTAGCAGACCGCCTATGATTGAGGTGCAAACTGTTAAGTCTGCATCCACTGTTTTACTTTTTCATGTGCCTTCGCACTGAGGAGAGGCAAAGGATAATCAAAGATATAAAGAGATAGCTGCAACAAAGCTGAAGTAAATGAGAGGGGGCTGTTTTTATATAAAGAATTGGTGGTGGCATTTCTTACCTGCAGCAACGCATGCAAGCGACCGTTCTCAATGCGTGTAAATTGATTATATTAGACAGGGTAAGCGAAATGGGTGAGCGCTTACCCATAATTGGCCATGGCTCCACTAGCCCGAGCTGTGTTCACAAGCTTGTCCAAGAAGAGAGGGCGCCTGTTCTTGCAGTCACGGTGAATGACGACGCTATCACGACAATCACGTTAGTAGGTGGAACACGAATAATATACAAGGCAGCCGTGGATGAACAATATCCAGTTAGTCGTTGTATCTTATGGCGCCAGTGGCAAGGTCCTGACGTGCCTTGCACGTTGAGGATCAAACGTAAGCTCCACGACCACAAAGAAATCAGCTGACGCGAGACACAAGCACGTGTGTGTCAAGACAGCCAGAACCCAAACGCAGGTGCACGCGACTCTGTCAGCCAATAACGATGCCCTGAGTTCAGTTGAGGTGGATTCAACAATGGCAGGCTAAAAGCTCACGTTAGCCGGCCACGGACACACAGCACTATAAACGGAAAGGTCACAGAAAACGTGTCTCGGAGGTGATGGCACGGACGTTGTCGAGGCGAGGCCGAAGCGCACTCACGGAGAGACGACAACGCAGTAACGAAACGGATGCTGCCATGAATTAAAAACGTTTGACTTGAGTAGCACGAACACGGAGATCCAGCCGAAGCCGAAGCCGAAGCCGACCGTTGCAAGAGACCCGACGCACGGAGAGAGTTCGCAAGCGCATCTGCTGTGGCGGCGCGCACTCGAGCTCCTAGTTTTCTTTCTCTCTTTCCCTTTCTCCCGTCCTCCTCCCCAATCAGGTCGCCGTCCTTCCCGACTGAAAGCTCCTACGTACTCCCTTCTTTTCCCCACTCAAACTCCCTATCGGTTTCCTAGTACACACTCGCGCATCTGTTTCCCTCAGCGTGTTCAATTATTTGTTTAGTTATTGTTTTACCGGTGCCTGTTATAGCTTTATTTTTGCAAATGCACCACACATCTACCCTTTTAACCGTTTCGTTCTCTTCCGTAATTGCCATCCCCTCCACTCTTGTCCCTAACACATCCCCTTTAGCTCTTTTTTTTACTGTACGCAACACACAGTGGCTTTCTTCGCTATCCCAAGCAGACTCCTTTTCTTCCCTATCTCCGTTACCCCCGCCCCCTCCCACTTTCTCCTCGAGTGGAACAAGTGGCGTCCTTTTTGCTGGAGACACATTGGTGTGAGCCGATCCGGCAGGGTCGCTTCCTTCGAAGCAGGTCATGTTACGCGAGCGCACTCTGGGCTTGGAACCTCGTAAGTGTACAAACAGATAGAGGAGACGAGCCGGGATTCGGGTCACTAGTTAGAGCTTAGCACAAAAAAAAGGTATGGAACACCAGTGGCAAAGTCTGGCGGGTACAGGAAAACGCAGGGAAACCTGAAAAATCTAATGTGTGTATCTTAGGGAAAGAACAAGGAATGAAGGGAACAAAAGTATAAGTTTCGGTCTCTTAGTAAATGGCAGGAAACAATAACACGGCACAAAAGAAATGTCCTCGAGCGTCTTCTAGAAAGGAAGAGCTGCTACAGAATTTCTGTTATCCTCAAAAACAACTACACTTTCATGACCTCGTATGAAGGCTTGCCTTCAGTTATTGTTTCGCTTTTGGATACTTACTTTTAGGAAGCTCGTACGCGTAAAAGTAGTTTTGCGGTTTCATTCGCTCTGTGCCTTCGCGGCTCACGGAGTGATGCAGTGCTCTCGGCGTTGGAACAACACCGTCACACGGACGCATGCTCATCGAATAGGGCAGTCCGTCTTATCATCTTTATTTCTTATTTCCTAGCAATTTTTTTCCTTACTCCGAGAAGAGTAAACGTAAATCTCAACTAACGTGGAACGCCTGCCGCCACATGTTAGCCCAACAATGAAGACCTTTCGGAACGTCGAAATTGCATTGTTCGCGCCGCCTTACTGTAGAGATCTCCTAAACCGATTTCTTGGGGCCATATATTGCCATACACTTGGATATTGCATTTCGCGCTGACCGCGAGAAATTATGTGGTAGCGATATGTTCTGCCTGACTCAAGACTCCGAGATTGCACGGTAGTTACAAGCATAAAAAAAGAAAAAAACATCGAGTGAAGGCCACGCGGTTTCACCAATCGGGTAAACAGAAACCATGTCCTACCTTGAAATGGTTGGCTGGCTTTCCATTTTTTTTAATTTTCTTGCCTCTTTGGGTGCGTTTTGGACGCTCAAGGTGGAAGGCAGAGATAAAGCAGCTTGTACCAGCTTATGGACTTGGTGCTTCTTCTTCATCGGCGCGCCAGGCAATCTTATCGATCGAAATTTAGATTCACCAATACCAAGGTAATGATATCTTGCTACTGGGAGTGTTTAGATAAAAACAATCGAGGTCCCCGTCATCATGACTGATTTTGATGGCGTGTTCCAGATCCAAAACGGTGATTTCGAAGTTAGATTTACAATAGAAAGTTTGATCTGCTAAATGTATATGACTCTATTGGCAACAAAAAAAGAGAAAAAATCTCTTCGGAGAATTTCCAACTTCTCAACTTTGCGCGATCACAAGGAAAAAATGGTTCACTCCATGATCAAAACATTTTACCCCATCAAACACCCAAAATGCTATCTCATGAGTATTTTTATTCCTTATGCTGACTTTTAAAAGACTTTTCAGAGAAGAAGTTCGAAAGAACGAGTAAAATAGCTATTCATCACAAAATTGATGATGCAAAAATGTTAAACTGGTGCTAACGAAGCGCAGTTATAACTCTTTTTGAAAAGCACGGCTGCAACCCCAATTTTACAGCTTTGATATTGTCGGCATATACACAAGAGAAACAACCTGTATCTGCATTGTGCCAAAAGTTTATTCGAAATGACAGCAAGCCTACTTTTATGGCGTCTGAAGAGTTGTATTTTATGTTTATGTTCTCTTTAGTTTCTTCTTTCGTGGCACGTGCAAACAATTCCCGAACATTGTTTTCTGATCGATTGAGCGTTTAGTTAGAATCGATACGTGCGCTCATGCTGTTCCAAGCAACCATCGAGCGCTGTCCCAGCAAAGCACACAGCTGACTTTGTAAACTCTCAATGCTTGATCCTCTTACGAAGCATGATCCGAGCGTAACCCCCCACTTGTTATAAGAACGGCCCCGCCGCGGTGGTCTAGTGGCCAAGGTACTCGGCTGCTGACCCGCAGGTCGCGGGTTCGTATCCCGGCTGCGGCGGCTGCATTTTCGATGGAGGCGAAAACGGTGTAGGCCCGTGTGCTCAGATTTGGGTGCACGTTAAAGAACTACAGGTAGTCGAAATTTCTGGAGCCCTCCACTACGGCGCCCCTCATAATCATATGGTGGTTTTGGGACGTTAAACCCCACATATCATCATCGTTATAAGAACGGTGGCATTTCTCCTCCATTGAATCACGGATATATATATATATATATATATATATATATATATATATATATATATATATATATATTAGAGAGGGAGAGACCCTGTACCAAAGCCAAAGGAGGCGCTGGATTAACGGCATCAAGATTGGAAGGCACGCTCTGCTCAACCTAGTTTCGAACAGAAGTACTTGCGGCAACACACTCGAAATAAACGTCGCTGATTTCCCTCTATAGGTATCAGTATAACGCGAAAATGAAAAGTGTCTTTAAGAAGGTACTTGAGTGTTTACTGTGCATTGCATTGTTTCAGCAATAGGAACAAAGTGCAAATTCAGGTAAGAAGCGGCAGGCACCTCGATATTTGCAGAGCACACCTCAAGCAGACAGCACGTTCGAAATTAGCATACACAGGGTGAGGACGTATGATTAACTGTCACGGCTCGACACTTGACGCGCACTGTTAGAAAGAAAGACGCACGAAACGAGCCCACAATATTCACAGAAAAAAGAGCGAAGAACTGTCCCAAGTCTACCCGCGCCATGTGCCAGCAGCACACTCCTTTTGTAAACGCGCCCGTGGTGCAGCGTGCGACGTGACCTTCGTCTTCTGCAATGAGTGGTTCTTTGCCAAATCACGAGCATGATAAGCGTGCGCTTATCAGACTGCCTCCATGCGCTGGCCTCCAAGCGCTGCCTCCACGGAGCGTGGAGACCACGCTCCGTGGAGGCAGCGCTTCGTCGCGGCGACGACCTGTAGAACGCGCCCAAGTGAGGTGGTCGCACCATCTCGACACCTATAATAAAAGCGGGCTAAAGTTTAAAAGTTCTTATGACTTCCAAACTGCTTATGGTATTATAAATGGCTTGCCGTTAGCATACCAGACAACGTGCGCGCTGTTGCGTAATGGTTAGCGCCACGTGATCAGAATCGAGAGCTTGACGCTTCACTTACGTGCGACATATGCTTGCCTTCTAGGTTTTAAATGCGAAGCAATTCTTAGCGAACTTCGGCGTCCTTGTGCGTATCTATCTATCTATCTATCTATCTATCTATCTATCTATCTATCTATCTATCTATCTGTCTATCTATCTATCTATCTAGCCGCCTACGACATTTAGCTATCCTGGTCATTTCGATAATGATATCAATACCAAACTTGGTATGGCATAACATGACTGTATGAAGAACATATTTGAGTAGTCATAACATGAAAATCATGTCACGGATGTCACGACTGTCATGATTTACATTTCACGGTCCTACAGCTCTTGCGGTGGTTTCGTTCACATGGCATGTTGCAAAACTGGTATGGCATGACATGTTTACATGGCGACCACAAGCGACAGACCCTGACATGAAAATCATGACATGCGTGTCATGTAATAATATGACTACATGCCAAGCTCATGATGCGGTCGCAGGCGTTTCGCTAGTGTCACATATACCACATTTGGTATTACGGTAGGTAAATGGGTTACGAAGGTGTGGGACTCGTGCAAACATGATATTAATGAGATGCGTGTCATGTAACAACATGACTACATGCCACGCTCATGATGCACTCGCAGCCATTTTGCTAGCTTCACATGTACCAAACTCAGTATTACGTGACGCGAACAGACGATATAGGTAAATGACACATAAAAACATGATAATTACGGCATACTTGTTATGTAACAACATGACTACATGGCGCGCTAATGATGCACTCGCTCCCGTTTCGCTAGCTTTACATATGCCAAGTTTGGTACTACGCGACGTCAGTGGAAGACCAATGTATGTGACTGGTGCAAATATGATAAACATGAGATGCGTTCATGCGAGAACATGACTACATGCCACACTCAAGGCGCCAATACATTTCGACGTGACGCGGTGCACGTGCTCACCGGCGTTCATTTCGTCGGGTCACGCCTGCGTTGCCACGCCAGGCACCGGTCCTGCCATAAATTCGCAGGCGCGTGCCGCGCTGCGTTGCTTTGACGCATGCACGTTGCAACGCGCCCAGCGTCCCTCCGTCACGAAAAGAGGAAGACGCAGTGTTGTCTGGGTAACGCATCAGCGCGAAATGCAGCCTTCCGTATTTCGCGTCAATTTACGTCGGACCGCGTCGACGGACGCTGATCGTGCCTGGCGTCAGACTTTAGAGTACTCGCGTTTCGCTAGCGTAGCGTCGCTGTGCCCAGCGTTCGTGCGCGTCAACGCTACATTGGAGTATATTGGGCCCTTCATGATGCGCTCGCGGCCGTTTTGCTAGCTCCACATATACCAAGTTTGAAGTTACGTGACGTCAATGGATGACAAAATATACGACTAGTGCTAACACGATAATCCTGACACGCGTGTCATGTAAGCACGTGACAACATACCGCACTCATAGCATGCTCCTGGCCTTTTCGCTAGCTCCACATATACTAAATTTGATATAACGTGATGTGAATAGATGATGAAGGTAAATGACACATGCAAACATGATAATCGTGACACGGAAGCCATGTACGGCATCATTTACCTCCAGCCCGTAACGTTGTGCTGATTTGAAAGTAGCGTATCAACATTTATCATTCGTGCTTCGCAGATCATCGATTCGCATTGTGCGTGGGATCTGCCAATATTTTCTTTGAGAACTCTTAGTATATTTTTCGTGGTGACGGATGTGCGTGCGGTTGTGCGTGACGGAATTCTGTGACGCATGTGCGTCATCGTAGCCATGGTGGACCCCAGCATACAGCACTCTCGTTTTAAAAACCCCGGAGATGAAGTGAATGCTTGTACACTTAGGCCAACCCCAATGCGTTTTGCAACCTTATCGAGTGCACTCATATTCAATGAAGATGCTGGGTAAGCTAAGCATGACCACTGAGTCAGCTCAGGCATATTAAATCAATGCAGCCAAGTGGCAAAATAATTTAAATGCTAAATAAAAAAATTCGTAGAGGTTTTATTATTCTGAACCTCGTTATTATGAGCTACAAAAAAAAGGTGCGACGTGGTACTGCATGCCACGTGGTGCCACAGCAGCGATGCTCAGAACAAGCACAGCTGTGACGTCTGTGTGCAGCGCATCACGTGGCCTGACGTCACGCCGGCCACACTTTCGCTCCGGTAGCTCGAGCTGCGGCGCATCAATTTCGTTTGGACGCGATGAACGACCTTCGGAGGTGGCAGCAGCGCAATCGACTTTAAAGTCAGGAACGGAAATCATACAGAGTAATACTGAAAGGTCTAAACCTGGTCTCATGGTCGGCCTAGTCTAATGCCTAGTGATATATTATGTCCAGTCATATGATGTGATATATGTAGTCATGTGATATGACGCACTCGTGTAATGCCACTAAATATCCCGACGAACACACGGACAGACGTTTTTTCAACATTTCATCTGTCTATATAACCACGCGGAGAAAATTGCTGCGTCAAGCTAAACGAACCAACTTTCAGCACGTGTCGGAACGGTAATAAAAGTGCCGCATGAAACCTGAGACTATTTGTGATTTCATTTAATTGGGTCTTGCAACACTTGCGGAACATAGAAAGCACAGCTGATCTGATCTTAAGGCTCTTGCGAACATGTTAGCCAAACGTTACGGCCCTGAACTTTGCAGGGAATTGGAATTACCACGTGAAAACAGCCACCCTCCACCCTACCCCCAAAAGGAAAAAAAATATGGTTATAATAAACGCCAGCGATCTTCAGGGATTTCTTAACATCTGCGTGGCAGGTGGTAGCGATTGGGTGGGAAAGATACTGACCAATTCGATGAACCACGCGACACCTAACAATAGCAGGGTCAACGACTTTTGCCTTTTCGCACGTTTCATAGACCCGGTGTGCCGGCGCGTGCTGATGCTCAGCACGTATGAACCAGAAATAGCCGCCGATACGTTGTCAAAGAAACAAAAAAAATATGAGAAAAGGCTGCATGTCGTGACGCACCAAACGCGATATTTACTCCGCCGAGATGTTGCAAGTTCCAAATTCACGTGCGTTTATTCTTGAATACTAACTATGATAGAGACCAGACACATTTTGTCTGGAACGCATGGTGGTAAATGAGTTTTAACTGGAATGCACGTACTTTAAAATAATTAAATGAATTTATGCAGAACTTGGTGCCCATACAGATAATTCGGCCACTACTCCTTATCTCTTACATGATAATTTGCGTCATCAAGCCAATAAACACAAAGCAATGTGAAATTTATGCATGAAGTGTTCACACGTAAGCATTGTTCACGCGAACAAGAATTATGTGCTTTACAGTAGAGTTTATAATGATGATGCCACAACAGTCACTTGGCGGAGAACTAAAGGCTCAAAGCATGACAGCTGTGATAATAATATTACCTTACTAACGTTTCTTAAGAAGCCAACTTGTGATGCTTAGTTTGTAGGAATAACAAGATAAACGTGCTAAAAGGGGGAAGTGAAAATGGGAAGACACTTTGTCCTGTCTTATTTAGTGTTTCCTGGGTATGTGTTGGTATATCTGTGAATCATGAGATGAACACACTGTTAAATATATAATTGAAATAGCATCCATGTTGTTGGTATTAGCAAATAATTACTTTAGCTCAATATAAATTTCTCTCTAAAAAACATAAAGCGTCTCAAATGCGGCTGCACCTCCCTCTACGCAGGGTCTTTTCTTTCTTATGGGTCGTCATATCAATTGTACATATACTAATGCAATGTTGTATTCCCATAATAAATGTACCGAAATAAGTACAGAGAGAATCAGTCATGACTGTTACTTCGAAACCGCTAAGACCCGGATGATTACTGCACCAAACATTCCCGTAAACTACAATGCTGGCCAAAGCCTTAGAGACGGCCTACAAAACTGTGTGCCCGCAGTAAAAGAAATAAGAAGTGCTGCGAATAGCCGTTGATCAGCTTTGCGGTCACGAAAGAACGAAAATAAATAAAAATGATCTCTGCCTTCCGCACCAGGCTAAGACCTACATTGCACAACATTGGGGAGTGTTGCACAACGTGACACGGATTCTCCTAAGTAATTGTCACGGTTGCGTAACACGGATGTTCGCTGAACGTCTCTCCAAACTCGGTAGTAGGCCACTTATTATTGGCGCGTGATGTGGAATGCTTATCTTTCTTAAATGCACACTGAAGAGAGAGAAAAAAAGATATTTCCTGTATTAGTAAAGTACAACTTCAGCGTCCCAAAAACAACACTCTTACCGCAAAATGACGTTTAGTAAGCGAGAAAAAATGTAACCGTGCAACGGCAATTGGTTGATTGGTGTTTCACAAACATTAGAGTTCATTTGAAAAGAAGGGTTGATTTGAAACATGCTTCAATCCAAAGCAAGATATTTGTGGCCTGTGTGAAACACACGCGCCATTTTTCCAGAGGTTGCGGGCATCTCACGAGTGTAAGGCGAAATGGGCAGTTTGTGGTGTTGGCCGCGCCACAAACTCAAAAGGCGGGCCGCGAATCTCGACGCTCACTCGCTTCAAAAGAAGCACCAGTAACGATAGGAGGGACGTTGTCTCGTTTCGGATCCGAGCATGTGCCAGTTATAATGATCACTTGCAGTTTGTGTGGTCCTATGTAATGGTGTGTAAACCTTTTTTATTTCGATCAGCCAAGCAGAAGAACTTCGTGTGACCTTTGCACTAACTATCTAGTACAATAGGTGTGATGCGCCGTGTTTCTTTTGAATGCCCTATAGGCATCAACATGCTCTTATATAACGTTCTTTTTGTACCAATGCTTAATTATGGATTGCTAGCTTGTGTCTATTTCATAGAACGCTTGTACCCCTGTCTCAAATTTTCTATTTGTTTTACCGCAGGGGAACACCGCTAGGGGGCCACGGAGTGCGGACGTGTTGCGCGTCGGCTCCGCAATTTTCCTATGTTTTTGGTGGATTGTCGAATTTATCGTGGAAAACGCTTGTCACCATCGATCGACGGCAGTTTCAAGGACTTCCCTGACACCAAGTTTTGCCAGGTGGGACCACTTTTTAGCCACGTATTGGCGCCTTTTATTCCACCACGAAAGCAAGAACGCCAAGTCCAGCGTCTCTGCGCACGACGCCATAGGCCGGCCGCTGCGGCGGTGGGGCCTGCAAGCCTAACGTGTCGCCGGACCTCCTCGGAGCTCCCGATCCCCGACGGCAGCGTACAAGGCCTTTGCCAGGGCTAAATGGATGTCGTAGAGGTAGAAGGAGAGGACATACGGCCGGAAGATTTCGGCGAGGGAGCAGGATGGTGCAGCGTAAAGAGAACGAAACAGGCCGACGGCGCGTCCGAGACAGCGCAAGACCAGAAGACGGAGACGCAGCAACAGGCGGCTGCCGCGGCTACTACAGGAATTGCCCCGGATACTGCCACAGCGGCGCAGAATAAAAAGAAGTGTGCTCGTTACTTGCAGCACCTCGCTAAGGCGAGCCGAATGCCAGAGTTACCGCCCGATGACTACAGGATCATTGTGCGCCCCCGCGGCGGATTCAACGGGGCTGAATACAAGATAGATCGCATTTACTGCTGCCTTCGTAACGCGGCAGGTATCGGTAGAGAAGCGGCTAGAGAGGACAGCATCTGCCTCAACGTTAAACAGAACGTCGTGGTGCTCAGCACTCCGTCCGCGGACAGAGCCAAACGCTACGGAGCCATCAGCAAGCTTTGCATCGGGAACCGAGAGTTCGAGGCGAACGCCTATCAGGCCGCCCCGGAGAACACTTCCAAGGGCCTGATTAGGAACATTTCCAAAGACGAGAGCCCGGAGGACATCGTTAACAACCTAGTGACGCAGCGCAACCCCAGCGTGCTGCATGCCAAGCGAATGGGCACCACGGACAACATCATCGTATTGTTCGACGGTTTCCGTGTTCCCAGACACGTATACTATCGTCACCCCCGGAAGCTTTTCAGGCCTGCGCGTCACGTGACGTGACGTCGACGACGTCACATTGCGCCGGCCGGCCGGCCGCCCTTCGCTGGGTGGCTGCGCCAGCCGCGAGCGCTTGCCGCGAGAGCCCTTCACGCCTACCGACTCGGGCGAGGTGCCTTGACACCATGTCCGCACGATTTATCAAGGTATCGATTGATTGTATGGTTTAACGCGCCGACGCAACGCAGGCGATGAAGCGCGCCGTAGGGGAGGGCTCAGGATCAAGTTTGACTACCTGGGAATCTTTACTTTATTGTGTGCCGAAATCTCGTACACACGGGCGTTTTCGCTGTTCGCCTCCATCAGAAATGCGGCCGCCGCAGCCGGGTATCGAAACCGCGCCCTAGTGCTCAGCAGCGCTACGCCTTAGCCACTGAGCCACCGCGGTTGGGGAACTTATCAAGGTATCAAGAAATAATGAATATCATGAATGGAATAATGCATATTTATTTATCACAGCCAGACGCCGTCTGTACAAATATCACAGTGCGCATTGTTCTCGGTCCAGGCAGACGACAGGCAACACAAGATGTTGCCCTTAATGCTGAAAATATGTTAAAAGTACAAAACACAATATCTTGCCATATAAAACTCAAAACAAAACAGATTGTAACAGCAAAAACATCCCCGAGCTTTGGAACAGAAAAAGCACACTTTCATTTAAATTGTTGGTTAGAGGAAAACATACCATTCGTTTATCATAGTAGCAGTAGCAACACAAGGTATCAGGTTCAAACACTTGCCAAAAAATACAATACATAAGAACACTGGTGACTAAATTGTGGTCCACAGCATGATAAATGACAGAAAGAAAAGTAATTGTACTGCCACAGGTAGGTGCATGTCCTAGGGAAAAAATCAAACAAAAATCTAAGAAAAAACAAATCACAGTTCACAACATGTCTGTACACAGAGTGCACAAGGAAAGTGTACACAGCTTAGGTACCAAAACGGACTGTACAACTGCTACAGTAGGCACCGAGGCAGTTCGAATTAAAAAAAAAGAAAAAAGTACACCACTTTTAAAAGCTAACAACTTGTAAAGAGATACAAAACTGGAAACAAGGCTCATTTTACATAAGGCAGAAGTATACCAAGGAAATCAAGTCATGACATGCAATCAAATACACTCTGTGCAGTTTCACAAGAATAAATGTGAAGAGCTTTGCAGAAAGGAGTAGTAGCTGCTCCTTCATAAAGTTCACCGTCTCTTTCTTGCCTTCATCAATGCTGGCTTCCAATTCGTCCAGAAGGGAATGTATTGCTTGAGCCAGGTGGCGATAAGTGCAGCGCTCCTCAGACAGCATCGACAGGTTGTTCAAAATTTCCAACAAGGAACTTACTTTTTGAACTGAGTCTGGTACAACAGCGCTACCAAGGTTCTTGATTGGTGAACCTTGATAGCAGGCAAAGACTTCAAGGTTTGCAAACACGGTCAATGACGCATTCAAACAAGATTCACGATAGTTGATAATGTTCAAAAACATGCAGCACTCTTCTTTATGAATCACAGTCCACTTCACTGACACAGTCCACACACACTGACACCACACACACTGACACAGTCCACACACACTGAATCACAGTCCACAGACACTGACACCCCTTGCAGGCGAGCCCTTGGTTCTTCGAGGGACGAAAACCGGTCTCGTTCTTGCTCCGCTTCATATGACGCCAGCGACTCTTCTACAGCACGGGCGCGTTGGGAGGCTTCTTGTCGGCTCCTCTTGGCGACAGGGGTTTCTCTCGTGCTCTGGTCTCGTACTGATAGGTAGGACGGACAGCCGGGAAATACCGTTGGGACAGATCGAGGACGCAACCGTGGTACTGGGAGTGCAACTTCAATAACTCTCCCTGTCCTTGGATCCGTGTACGATGTCTTCTCGATGCATGAAGCGTCGCAATGATCCGCGCACACCTGCACAAACGTTTCAAGAACGTCTGAGACGCCACTTCTCAAAAGAAAAAAATGCGCTCCCGTTTGCATGACCGTGTTTACAGTCCGTGTAGCTAAAACAAAGTCTACCTACGTTTCGCAAGCATCTAAATAAAAGCGCTGCGCTAAGCGGTACAAGCAACATGAAAGGAAACACGGGAGCGTGATGTCACCGCACTCCACGAAGCGCTTCCACCGAGAGCTTGCAAGAATGGACGACACCACGGCACTGTTAGTGAACAAAGCGCAGCTGACCATCCTTGCTGCGAACGTGCCTTTCTGGGCGATTCTCATCAACTGCTGGCGTCAGCGCTTCGCGAGGCCCGGCGGCCACACGCTCAAGTATTTCCCATCATAGTTGATTTCTACCCGAACAAGCAACGACAAGCTAAGAACAGGAGCATCTCAAATTCTTACCTTAGTGCACGAAGTCGGCACGAAGTCCTTCCTAGGAATGGCGCGTAGCCATTGTTTGAGAGCGTCGGCGTCTTTAGGGAAGGAAAACACTTGTATCTTCTTTCCTGTTTTGTAGTTGCCGGTGCATCCGGGTACACAACACTTATTCGGCATTGTCGCATCACTCCAGCATCACGCACGGAAAGGAAATTGCCGCAAAACAACAACGGAAAGCAACAAACGCGAAACACCGTCAACACCACGCCGCCGAACCGTCACCACTGCCGCCGCGCTGCGCTCGCTGCCGCTGCGGCTTCCCCGAGAGTCGGCCGGCCGGAAATGACGTCAGATTGCTGGGCGCAGGCCTGAAAAGATTTTCCGGGGGTGACGATACTATGGACCTATGCTTGTGAGATGCTCCCTCTACAGAAAGCACATCGACGTGTGCTACGCGTGCGGGAGGCTGGGCCATCGCTCCGACGTGTGTCCCAACCCTGCCGACAAGATTTACCGTGGCTGCGGAAGCAGTAACCCACCTTCTGACCATCGCTGCGAGCCGCGGTGTCAACTGTGTGGCAAGGATCATCTCACGGGTGACCGCGTCTGCAAGGCGAGATACAAGACTCCTTACATAGTCAAGCGTCGCCGCCTAGAGCGAAAGCGGCGTGAAGAAGAGCAAGCGGCCGCGGCGTCCGACAGCATCTACAACAGCGGCATTAGCACCGAAGGCAACGGAGGTTACTACAATCATTATCCGGCGTTTGACAGTCATTCATCCAACGCCACCCGAAGAGGACGCTCGACAAGCCGAGACGCGAGAGGCGGCGGCGGTAAATCCCGGTCCCGCTCTCGCAGCCGGACACCAAGGCCGAGAAGCATGTCGAAGACGCGCGGTGGCGCCGTTCCGGGCGCCGCAGCTGTCAACCAAGGCACCCAACAAAGTCAGCAGCATCAGACGTGGCGGCAGCCGCAACAACAAGGACCCATGTGCACATGGCAGCAGGTGAGATGGGCGGATGTAGCCGCCTGTCGCGCCGGCGGCGCTGTTTCGGCGGGACGTCCTGGCGGTCCCGCCGTCGGTGGCGGCGGTGGGAGCGAGCTCAAGCTAGCGGTAGAGCGAGCGCTAGAACAATGCCTAGGACCATTACAATCGATAATTTCAGAGCTGAAACGCGAGAACGCCGCCCTTAGAGCGGAAAATTCCAAATTGAAAGGAGAGGCTCCACGAATGCAACAACCGCAGCAACAGTCGACGGCGCCGCCACCACCGACGCCTCGGTCTTCGACTCCGTCGAGACCCGAGGCGGCGGGGACGGAGACGGATGACGAGAGCAGTTCGGGAGAGGGGGCAGGCGGACGCGAAGACCGCCCGTGTACCGCGAAAAGGATAGCACTAGATCCTGCCAGGCACGAATCCACACAGCGGTTTGGCCGTTATGATAAGCTACAGAAACAAATCGATACTATAGAGACCAGCCTCGATGAACGTTTAGCTAAACAGGTGGCTCAGATGAATGACATGTTCAATAGTGCGATAGCTAAGCTCTCTGAACAAATGACACAAATGCTCACCGCGCACACGGCGCGCATAGAAAACATTGAAGCGCGACTCCCGCCATCTGCGGGCAGACCGATTAGAACGGTGAGTAAGCCCTACGCTAGACAGCAACAGAGTCAGCAGCAGCAGAACGCGCTGCCAGACGCCGAGCCGCAGATTCAGCCGCACCCCAGTCGCCTCGACGGCGATGGGCTAAATTAAACACAAGCATCACCATGGCTAGACACGCGCACACTCACACTAACACTCACAAACAACAGTACACGATCTGGCAGTGGAACTGCCGGGGATATAGGAGGAAGCGGGGAAATCTCGAGCAATTTATTCGAAGCCGTGAGACGAAACCGGACATTATCCTTTTGCAGGAAACAAATTATCCGGCAAAACTAGCTGGTTACAAAGCCATAAATGCGGCCGCGGCGGACAACAGGCGGAAAGAAAAACGTGCTACACAGTGCTCGGCGCGTGGTGGGGCGCCGGGGGCGGCCGCGGGTCGCCGAAGGCGGAGCGATCCGCTCTCGTCGTCGGCGCGACCGCGGTCGCTGTCGTCGCCCCCGCCGCGTCCGGCGCCGGTCGCCGCCGTGCTAGTTAGACGTAACATCACGGTGGCGCAGCGCGAACTTGAGTGCGTAAGGATACCGCATGTTTTTGTAGAATTAATTCCTAAGCGCGGCCGAGGCCTGTTTGTACTTAACGTCTACAGTAAACCCACGCTACAGCACCGATTTGGGGAGCTGCTCCGGAGAGCAAGCACGGCCGCCAACGGCGCACCTCTGCTAGTTGCAGGTGATTTTAATGCGCCCCATGGGGCCTGGGGATACACGCGTGAAACGCTCAAGGGCAAACACCTTTGGGAAGACTCGCAAGACCAACGGCTTGAACTGATCGTGAACCCCGCCGATCCGACGCGCCGGGGTAACAGCGTGAGCGCAGACACGCTACCGGACCTCGCGTTCGTGTCGAATGTCACCGCGGCGTCTTGGCAAAACACGCAGGAGGACTTAGGGAGTGACCACTCTCTGATAGAGATTACGGTAGACACGGGCCTGAGCGTTCGTAGAACATACTCTGAAAGCACAGGCCGTAAACTCAAATTAGTGCAGTGGGACGCGTTCCGCAAACAGCGAGCAGAAGGCGGGCGAGGCGACGAGCCGATCACGGATATAGACGAGTGGACCGCGACGCTCAATCGGGACGTAGACGCGGTAACGTGCCACATCCCGCCCGAAGCGAAGCTCGAAGTAATCGACAGCAGGCTCCTACACATGTGGGAAGCAAAGCAAGCCCTACTCAAGAGGTGGAAGCGCCAAAGACATAACCGGGCGTTGAGAAAACGCATAGCACGGTTAGACAGAGAAATTGAGGAACATGCGTTCCAAGTCTGTAGGTCACAATGGGAAGACCTGTGCAACGGCCTCGAGCGACAGATGCGCGGGGCGAGTGCTTGGCGCCTTTTCCGGCACCTATTGGATCCGGAAGATACTCGTGCCGCTCAAGGCCATAAAACTCGGAGACTTGTGAACGATCATAAAGGCGATGACCTTCTCGGTGCAATACGTGACCGTTACTTTAAGTCGGCAGAGAGCGTCCAACACCCAGATTATGACGGCGTTGCTAATGAGCAACTAGACGCCGAATTTAGCGAAGCGGAAATTCGGGCAGTCCTTTTTGAACTAAACACCCGATCGGCGCCCGGCCTGGACCGGGTTTCGAACAAGGCTCTCCGCAACTTAGATGACGAGTCAATCTCCCGATTTGTGACTTATGTCAACGAGTGCTGGCAACGCGGTTCCCTTCCTGAAGCATGGAAAAGAGCTCGAGTTATCATGATTCCTAAACCGGGCAAGCAGGTTGCGCTTGATAATCTAAGGCCAATTTCGCTCACGTCTTGTGTAGGAAAAGTTCTGGAGCACGCAGTCCTCAAACGCGTGACTGACTTTCTCGAAGTCCGCGATGTATTTCCGCACACCATGCTAGGATTCCGCCGCAATCTCTCCGCACAAGACGCGTTGCTTCAGCTGAAGCACCACATTGTTGATGACATTACCAGTTCAACCAAGGCGATCCTTGGCCTAGATATTAAAAAGGCCTTCGACAGCGTTAAACACGAAGCAATTTTAAACAGAGTTCAAACATTAGGACTAGGACAAAAAACATATAATTACATACGTGACTTCCTTGCCGGCAGACGCGTACGCGTCGTCGTTGGAGATGTGGAACTGCAAGAATTTGAGATGGGCTCGAGGGGCACGCCACAAGGCTCCGTAATTTCGCCATTACTCTTTAATTTAGTTCTAATTGGGCTACCCGAGAAATTATTAGGCATACAAGGATTGTATCACAGTATCTACGCGGATGACATCACCCTCTGGGTTCCCGGCGGAGGTTGTGATGGTCACGTCGAGCGTACGCTCCAGGCAGGTGTAGACGAAGTTCAGGAGTACTTGAGAGGAACGGGCCTCGAATGCTCGGCAACCAAGTCGGAACTTCTAATCTACAAACCTACAAGTAGAGGTCGCAAAACCCCGCGCGACGAGGAAAGGGAGTGCTACAAAATAAGCGTTCTATTGGCAGATGGCACTCCCATTCCACACGTAGACAAAATTAGAATTCTGGGGTTACACCTGCAGGCAAACGGCCATAATGGTGAGACGGTGCGAAGACTACGTCGTTCGGTAGACGACACGATCCGACTCCTACGTCGTATCACGAACAGACGTACTGGTATGCGCGAACACTGCGCGATCCGTCTAGTGCAGGCGTACGCAATAAGCCGTATAACATACGTTGCCCCCTACCTCAAATTGCTAGGCTCAGAAAAAAACAAAATCGAATGTATAATACGAAAGGCTTTCAAGAGAGCAATTGGAGTTCCACTGAATGCGAGCACTGAAAAGTTACTAGAACTTGGACTGCACAACTCACTCGACGAGTTAATTGAGGCCCATGTCGTTTCGCAAAACGAACGCTTGTCGGGGTCTAAGACGGGTCGACACATCCTCGAGTCACTTGGCATCCGGTACCACACTCAGCAGGGAGAAAAAGCGGATGTTCCTGCCTCGGTTCGCGACCGCCTAATTGTTCCGCCGCTTCCGAAGAATATGCACCCGACGCACCACGTCGGGCGCCGTAACCAGCGAGCTAGAGACCTTCAAAAGAAGTACGGCACTAGCGACGAAGTTGTGTACGTAGATGCCGCGAGATATGGGGACGGGAGACACGCACACGCCGCTGCGGTCGTTGACCGTGCGGGCAAATGCCTCGCGAGCGCCACGGTGACCACGGGACATACGGAGGCGGCCGAAGAAGCCGCGATAGCCCTAGCAATCGCCACGGTGCCGAACGCTACGATCGTAATCAGCGACTCGCAGGCAGCAATCCGCGGCTTCGCGCGCGGCCGCGTCTCGCGGGAAGCGGCCCGCATCCTTAAGATGTGCGGTGATGGTGACTCAGCGTCGCGATCGCCACAACAAAATTTAACAGTCTTCCTCCTTTGGACCCCGGCACACACCGATGTCCCGCTTCCGGGCAACGAGGCGGCCCACGCCGCGGCTCGAGGTCTCACTCGCCGAGCCGTGGCACATTCCGTGGCCGCCGCCTCCGCTCCCGAGAACGGGGCTTCTGATCTGCCAGATCGAGACACTTCGACAGACCCGCAGCGACAACACAGACCACAACGGTCGTGGGGTGATTGTCTCATCACGTTCCGAGATATTACGCAACACTACAGACTGGAAAGGCGAAAGTTCCCGCCACCGCATGACAAATTAAACAGACACGATGCCGTAAGCTATCGCTTACTACAAACCCACTCTTACCCCAGCCCGGTCGTCTTACGCCACTGCTACCCGCACTTACACATTACCGATCTATGTAAAGCATGCGGGCACAGAGCAACGCTGCGCTACATGCTCTGGGAATGCGCCGGTAACAATGGTCGAGAAACGGCCGCCGTTCGCGATGCGCCTATGGCGGCTGCCAATACCAGGCAACAGGAAGCCTCGAGCTCACTCGTTCCCGCCGCCGTCCCGTCTGCGGGAGCCGCGGGGGACCTTCTCCGTCGGCGACGCCGCCGCTGGGAGGCGGCGCTCAGAAGCTCGGAGCTCAACGACCAGCTCTGGGCTGTCCGGCAGGCCGAAGATGCCGCCCGAGTTCAGGGACTCAGCGCCGCCATCTGAGGCCAACAAGACCAAGCTGCCGGCCAAGCTCTAATAAAGTTTCCTCTCTCTCTCTCTGTTTTACCGCAAATTCTGGGAGCTGCTGCTCCCTCCTTGCGAGAATGGACGAAGAAGCCTCTCAGGATTTTCGAGGTGGACAACCGCTACGTCTGGCAGCGGCTAGGAAACGTGGGACCACCTCAAGTGGCACAGACAGCGAGGCAACGGAGCTCTATTCCGACGGTTTCGAGTCATCGGATGACGACTACACAGTCGTCATGAGCCGCAATGCAAAAAGAAGACTGCTACGAACATCGTCGTCGAGTATATCCACCGTGCAGGCTACCGCGCAGCGTTGGCCACACACTATACTCTTCATGGCTGTGAACCCTTCAGCCAACCTACGGCGGCTTATCAGGCAAGTCCTCTCGTCATACCTCGAAGGACTCACTCCAAATGAAATTGAAGACGTCAGAATAAACTCACGGAAAAATATTCTGGCCGTTGATGTTCTACACCGTAGTGCGCTGCAAAGCCTACAAAACATCTCGGAAATCGACAGAGTCACAGTTAAATCAGTGATCCCCACTGACTGTAAGGGCAGTGTTGGCGTCATTTATGACGTGGAGATTTCCATCCCCGCTGACGATTTCGCAATCTTGATAAAGCCAACTACAGACGACATCCTCATCAAGCACATCACAAGGCTTGGTCAATCACGATGCCTGAAGATTGTTTTTGGGGGAGACAGTCTTCCCCCACACGTAAAAGTTGGCCACGTTCGCCATCAGGTCCGTCCATACATACCGAAGCCCCTACAATGCTTCAGATGCTTCAAGATGGGACATGTCAAAGGAGTATGTACCAGCGATGTCGTGTGCCCGCGGTGTGCCGAACCTCATTCAGAAGACACCTGCCACGCAAATGTGTTCAAACGCTCCAATTGCCACGGCGCTCATAAAGCGTCGTCTAAAGATTGCCCACGAGTGAGAAATGAACGCGCGGTGCTGAAACGCATGGGGCACGACAATTCAACGCACAGGGAAGCTGCTGCCACTGTCAGGCGACGTCGGCGTCGCCACAGAAGATCATCACGCAACGTGGCATCTGCCGATAGAGACCCGTCATCTCAAGCAAAAAGAACTGGCCCCCCATCGTCAAGCTCTGCGAAGACGGATACACCGAAAACAGAATAAGGGTCAAGACTTCCACCTCGTGAAGAGTGGCCATCACTTCCACCAACACAGCCTGTTACAGAGGTGCATCGATCCCCGCCAACCTCGATGCCATCACGAACCACTGATGAAAAGACAACTGAGGATCGCCAGGTCATTAACATGTTGCAGACCCTTATGAGCGCAATGCGCATGCTCCTAAGCAACATGAACACCCCATCAGCGCAGAGCGCACTCCAAGTGCTGGACACTTTGAGTCCGGTGCTTGCAGCTCTAAGGTAAAACGATGGCCCGCAACATGTTATCCTTTCGCGAGGAGGTCAAGAACGCATCTGTCCTTCAGTGGAATGCCAGAGGACTTAGGGCGCGTATGTCCGAGTTCCGGCAATATGTATTCACAAACCAGTTCTCCATAATTGTAATTTGTGAACCGAACCTGTCAGCCCAGATGAGACTGTCTGGATATGAGTGCTTTATGTCTTCTACCCACGGAGAGCGCAGCAAGGTCATTGTGTTCATACGGCGCGACTTAACTTATGTTCATCACCCTGTACCCCCTGACGAAGAAAACCAGTACGTTTGCCTAACAGTAAAAAACAAGAAGACCACATTCACCATCATCGGAGCCTACTTACATCCATCAAGTCGTCTAGACCGAGAGCGCTTGCGCGGAATTTTGAATTCAACTCTCCAGCCATGGGTGATAACTGGTGACTTCAATGCCCACCAATACTTATGGGGAAGCTCCAGGGTCAACACAAGAGGTAGACAGTTACTTTCTTTCGCTTCTGAATGTGAACTTATCCTCGTGAATGACGGCAGCCCTATTTATCTGCGCGGATCGGCCTATAGCAGTTGCCTGGCACTTTCGTTTCACGCTCGTTCACACGCAGAGTGCACTGGTTTTCGGATTTGGAAACAAGGGGTAGTGACCACATCCCAACATACCTGAAGATTGACGGCTTTTCAAGTCTCAACTCCTCCAGAGCCGTCCAGTGCGCCGATTGGCAAAAATACAAGTTAATCATAGAAGGCTATGTTGGCGCCTCAGCTTTCAACCTAGAGGACGCAATAAACAGTGCCCTACAGTCAACGACGCGTTCGCTTCCGGTGAGCTCATCTCGCACTGATATGGACATTGATCTCGAGAAACTCCGAGCGATTCGTCGTCGTGTAGAACGACGTTATAGACGCACGAGGTCACTTGATGATCTGAGAGTGGCCAGACGCACACAAAAGAAAATACAGCGTCACATGGACAAGTTGGACAAGCAACGATGGGTATCTTTTTGCGAGTCTTTGGATCCCAGAAAGCCTCTGTCACTAATCTGGAGAACTGTCCGGGTTCTTCGTACAACCATTACTCAGCGCTACCCATTAAAATCTCTGGCACTTCACTTACGCTGCGAAGAAATTGATGTCGCAGATTCCTTCTGTCGAACGATTGCCTGCAGCTCAAATTCAACTCGGACAAAGACGCCCAACTTTTCTGTATCCTCACGTGATCCCCGAATGGAGATTCCGTTTTCAATGGACGAACTAAAGGCTGCACTTGCTTTGTGTAGACGTTCTTCAGCGCCAGGACCTGACGGCATCACTTACCGCTCTCTGTGTCACCTAGGAGATCAAGCTCGGCAGGCACTCTTGCAGCTGTACAACGACTCCTGGCAAACTGGCATGGTTCCACAGGAATGGAAGTCAAGTCGCCTGATTCCACTTCTCAAAGCCGGCAAGTCACCCTTGGACATTTCCTTTTACCGCCCGATTGCCCTCTCGAGCTGTGTGGGAAAAGTTATGGAAAGGATGATTTTAAAGCGTCTGGAATGGTACTTAGAGTTCTACGAAATATATCCAGATGCCATGTCCGGGTTCAGACGAGGCCACTTGTCACTTGACAATGTAGTTGACTTGGTGACATATGTAGAACACCAGAAGGCCTGCAAACGGTTATCTGCTGTTCTGTTTCTTGACGTTAAAGGGGCCTACGACAATGTCACCCACGAAGCCATTCTCAGCGCACTAGAAGGAGTGGGACTCGGTGGCAGGATATATACGTGCGTTCAGAGCTACCTACAGAATAGATCATTTCACGTGCAGACAGAGAATGGCCCAACACCCGAGTATTACTGCAGCCGAGGAGTCCCGCAAGGCGGAGTGCTAAGCCCGATGCTGTTCAACCTAACACTCATTGAACTAGTTGGCAAGCAACCAAGCAGTGTACCACTTTCCATTTATGCTGATGACATCTGTGTGTGGACATCAGGTGTGACTCGACTTCAACTTCGCGCTCGACTTCAGAAGGCAGCATCAGTGACATCGTACCACTTACGCAAACAAGGGCTTGAAATCGCAAGTGAGAAGTGCGCAGTCGTGGCCTTCACCAGAAAACCAGTGTCCGCTTACGGCATATCAATTAACGGGCAGTTGGTGTCATGCAGCCGGAGTCACAGGTTCTTGGGAGTCGTAATTGACCGAAACCTGTCTTGGACGCCCCACGTAAACTACGTGAAAAAGCGGCTGACTGCCATTTGTCACTTATTCAGGTTTCTTGCTGGGTAAAGTTGGGGAATGTCTGTCGAGTCTATGTTACAGCTGTACAAGGTATTATTTACTGGATTCTTGCGGTATAGCCTACCTGTTATATCTAACACGTGCAAAACGAACCTGCGCACAATCCAAATTATTCAAGCCCAAGCGCTTAGGATATGCCTTGGTTTACCCCGCTGCGCATCGACAGCTGAAACAATTGCCATTGCACAGGACTACTCGATCACGACGCACATCACCATTGAAACGATGCGTACGTACCTCAGGCAACGTGCTAGGAATCCTTCCCACCACTTGGCAACCCTCGCTACTGAGAGGCCCCGCACGAAATTTAGTGCAATTGTCTGTGCTCATCGTGCGTCGTTTACGTCAGGTTTTACGCCTGCTGAGAAACTGGTGTATTCTCCGTGGTGCCTGGCACTTCCACACGTACGTATTTCAATTCCAGGAATACAGAAAAAATCAAGTTTGCCTTCATCAGCCCTAAAACAATTGAGCTTGATTGTTTGAGCTGCACGAAATGAGCTGCACGAAATGTACAACAACCACGTGCACATATACACCGATGGTTCAACCAGAGCGTCTGGTTCTGGTGGTGCGGTGGTTATTCCAGCTAGAGGAATCACTCTGCGAATCAGACTGTCACATGTCACTACGTCCACAGCGGCAGAACTTGCGGCTTTGCGTGGCGCCATAGAGTACATCAAATCCCAAAGGCCGAGTAAATGGGCTGTGTTTTCCGACTCAAAACCAGCCCTACAGAACATGCAGCCAGTCCTTCGACGAGGTTGCCATGAACAATTAACCTATGAAGTTGTCAAGCTCGTTCACCACGTCACAGAAACAGGCCACGAGGTCAAGTTTCAGTGGCTTCCTGGCCATTGTGGGATCAGTGGCAATGATTCCGCAGACAACGCAGCTCGCACATCGCACCAAGAAGAACACACCCTTCCGATTCCTTTGTCAAGGACTGACGCTGCACAGCAACTTCGTCACCTGGCACGTAGTCTGAGTCTGCAGGAGTGGAACACCCCAAGCATAAGACATACGAGACTATACCAAATAAAACCTCGACTCGAACTTCGACCTCCATCCGGACTTCGTCGACATGAAGCTTCACTTCTTTGTCGCCTTTGGTTGGGGGTTGCGTTCACAAAAGCATATAGAACCCTCATCGGATTGACCGACAATGCGGAATGCGACGTCTGCTGCACCAAAGAAGACATCGACCATCTGATATGCCATTGCCCTCGATTTGCCTCTGAAAGACAGAAGCTTTCGGACGCATTGCGACAATTGGACGATCAGCCACTCTGTGTGCAGATGCTACTGGAACACCGCCATTACCTTTCGTCGGCTCAAAAAGCAGTCAAAGCTGTCTTGTGCTTTTTGAGGACTACAGGCCTATGTGACCACCTTTAACTTTTGTGTAGTGCCACCGCTGCATACGCGCCAGACGACTGACTGACAATCCTCCTCCTTTTTTTTCTCTCTCCCTTTCTCTTCTTTCCTCTCTCTCTCTCATCTTTATGCCCCCTTCCTATTCCCCCAGCGTAGGGTAGCAAACCGGGCATGTGCCTGGTTGACCTCCCTGCCTTTTCTCTTGTTGTTTACCCTCCTCCTCCTCCGCTAGCTTGGGCTACTACCACAAAAGAAAACATAGACAAGCTCGCAGTTTATAAAAAAATCACGTGATTCGATTAGCATGCCAGGCTTATACATCTCACACACCAGTGACCTCTTGATAAGACACAACATTGTCCCGGTAAAGTCAATAGTTAACTATAATCTATGTCGACAGTATAAATCGAGCTTAATGAAAAAACTTGTAATCCAGAAATGCTAGCACGATTACAGGCTACCCTACTAAAGTATAATATACGCAAACCTGAAGAATGGCAAATCAAGAAATGTCGCACTAACTATGGTCAACAAATGCTTCTGCTTACGTACCCACTTTTGTTAAATAGAATCATTGAAGAGCAGCTTTTTAACATTCGGGAAACCTCACTTAAAGAGCTACGGAAAACTTTCACCACATTATCATTATCATGAATATGCCTCATAAATAACGCCGGCTTTTTCTTTTTCGTGTTTGGCTGCTTCTGAAGGAAAAAAAATATTTTTATGTTTTTTTTATTATGTCTATAAAAGCACGTTACTTTTCTTGTTGCATGAATGATATTCACGTACAATATATTATGTGTAGATTTCTTTTTTCTGTTTTTCTTTTTTTTTGTTCATTACCATCTTTTACACTGTCGCACGTGTCGCTTGGTCAGGACATCCTCAAGCTGATTGTATCAGCTTTTCTTCCCTAAAACATCACGTTTAAATAAGTAAATAAAAAAATAAATAAATAAAAATAAATTAATAAACCGGTTTCTAACCTAACCTCGGTTAATATGCAGCCGCACGTAAGTTCAAACTATGCTAGTTGCAGCGCGTTGCATGACATGACCAATAAATTCTGAGAACACAAACATAGTACGACCCAGACGAATTGAAGAGACTGAAAGAAGAGACATAGACGAGTAATAAAAAAAATGATTCCCTAACAATTTACATGCACAGTTCCAAAAAAATGTGTCTTAAAGAAGCCCTAAAATACATGGTAGGTACAGTGTCCTAGCTGTGCCATTCGCACTCTTCAATAGCGAAGCAGCTTTTTACGCGACATGCAGGCGTGTGTCTGTCAGTGTAAGCCTCGATATTGAATATCTATTGTTTTGTAGAGCCTGCTTTTGCTAAAGGGCTTTTTTGTTAACATTGAACCACCCAAAGTGTCGATTTGGTTCATATGTAGGCGCATGCAGAAGATTCACTTGAATTAGCGTTCTTAAAGAATTCTGCAGCAGCACTCTAACTGACTTCCGAAAGAAGAATCTGTCTTATAGTAAGTAACTTAGGGTGACTTAGAAATCCCTTCAGACACTCACACATGCAAACACGATTCCGCTCACGAAATACGCACCATACTCAGCGCTACAGTAAAAGTGTGCATGCATATGTGAGTGCTTCAAGAGATTTCAAAGTGGCTCTGAATTATAATAGAGCGAATCACCAACTAACCCAACAATAAATCTTAAGAATATGTCAGCCTTAATTGTCTCTTTATGATTTGCTATCAAATCCTATGTTTCATTACGCTCATTGATATAATTCGCAAGCTACGTGAGGAATAATAGTACGCGGAAGCGTATCCTCAAACGTTTTGTTCCCGTTTGCTTTTTTTCATGAGCTATAGCTGAACAGCACCATTAAACCATTTTTAAGCAACTTCTTTTCAAATACAGTCTTGGCAATCACAGTTATTTGGTGTTATTTTTGACCTTCATCAAAGCAACCATTTCACATTGATATCTCCTTTTTTTGCACCTATTTGCATTCTGCACATCGCGTCTGCCCTGTTCTAGTTAATTCGCTGTGTGCTTCAGTAATAAATGAATAAAATAGATTGATTACCATACCCCTCACCTGTCCAACATTGCCACTCGATTAAGTCGAGTCTGCTTGAAAGCTTAGTCGAAATTACTCGCGGGAAGTGCTTCCGCGCCTCCACTTTTTTCTCCTCTTCCGTCTGGAGCATGCAGTTGGGCGAGTTGACGCAAGCTTCTAGCAAAGGGTTGCATCACTCATGAGCTGCGACGCTATTTTTCATCGTCACAGAGTTAACTACATTGAGTTTACATTTCACGGTGTCTCTTAAAAAACGGGAACGCGTTGACTCTAAAGGGTCAGCTAAATTGGACACACCTGGACAGGAGGCCTTGAACCATTTAGCCCAGTTTGTCGCCTCCACCCTATAGACTGTTCCCACGGAGCAAGAATGCCAAAACTCGAAAATGCCTTTTCAAGGAAACAGGTGTACATACTCATACAATAATGATCACGCGAGCCACACTATCCGCCTTTTTTGCTCGCGTTGTTTTGAAGAAAGGTACTCTGATGCTAACAATATCCTATTACACAAGAAAGGAGATGACAAGAACCTGATGAATTACACGTCGATCAGCTTGCTCTCTATTAAATACAAGCAATTTACAAAGGTAATTGCTAACAGAATTAACAGGACATAAGAATTCAATCAACCAAAGGAACCAGCAGGATTCTGAATAGGCTACTCAACAATCAACCACATTCATATATACTATCAGGTAATAGAGAAATGCTCAGAACACAGCCAACCACTATACATACCTTTCAGAGATTAACTGCGTACATTAGGGTAACTGCGTTGCCACAACCATTACTCCACAAAGGATGAACGATTGGTCCTTTCGGGAGTAACTGTCAGGGGACGAACTGTTAGTAGTTTTGGGGGACGAAATGTCAAGGAGTAAAAGTTACCGCTTTACTGGAGAAAGTGACTGCGTAGGGACGAACTGATAGTCTCGTCTGTCGCTCCTATCTCGAAAAAAATCGATGTACTACAATTTCTGTTTGAATTACTGAATAGCGAGAAATTGGAGGTTTTAAATTTATTCGATGACATATACAATCAATACAAAAAACTTAAAATCAAGAAATAAATTACGGAAATTGCACAACAAATACACAGGATTCGAACTAGTGACCATTGGATCAGCAATCGCGTACGCTAGCCACTATACCAACCCCCAGCTCATAGTGGAGTGAGAATTACCGGGGCATATGTAGGCACCTTCTGGACGCTGCGCTCTGTCACGTTGCTCAAACTAGAAAGATTCCTTATATTGGACGTAAGGCTTCAGCGTTTAGCAAGAAACCATTCGGTGGTAACGTTCGTGAAAATGTAAAATGCGTTTAATAGGAATTTCAGCGCGCGTGGTTCAATCGCATTTGATAGCTTGATGAGCGTATGTATTTATAAACGTTCCCGTATATTTTACTGTCACGGTGTCATGCTTGCCCGCTTTTTAGAGTACAGAGCGCGGTTGGTAATGTCGTTCAACGAAAATGCCTGTTTGACGACAAAGAAAAAACGAAAATGTTCAAAGAAACAGCCAAGTTTATTCAGTGACTCGTGTCAATTCTGCACCATCGCGCACACCCACCAAATTAGGCAACCTTTATGAGTACAAACTATATGATAGCTTCCCAGCAATCTAGGAGATACAATGAAGGAAAAATGCTTTATTGGAATGGATGCTGTCCAGCCGACTTCAAGAAGTGCAACAGCACCATCGACAGCTGCTGAAAGCGTGTTCTAGCTGCAAGATATTGACTTTCCTCGGATGGTGCAACGCTTTCAGTCATCGATTTCCTGAAAAAGTAATTGCAGCAGCATTCATTATTTCAGACAGAACTGTTCGTACACTTCCAGTCACATCCAATCACGTTAAAATTAGAGAAAAACTGCTTTTTCACAGAACCCCTCACAACTCAATGAACTCGAGAAGCTCGTTCTCGAGTTTAACGCTTCAAGCTTTCCCTGCGATACGCTTGTGGGCCCACTTATTTATCAATGAAGCTAGCGCTTCATTCTAGAGATACAAAATTAAAACATACCTAGCATCGTACAAACGAGAAAAATCACCGACGTGGTCAACGACTGCCTGTGTTAGCGGTGCCAATTCATGCTTGACATGCAGTGTTAAGAGCTGACCTTCCTAAATTAGTTGTTTAGGTTGTAAAAGATGACATTGTGCAGAGTTTAAGTGAATTTTGTTTTTGAAAGGCGTGGAAATCTCCGATCGACCAAGATTATTTGTGCTGCGCTAAAAGCAAAACAATTTTTGAACAGTTTTACTTGCTACAGCTAATATACCACGTTTCGATGGCCCAGCCATCACATTTGTAATTCTATTGCAGATGGGGCAGTGCTCGCAACGCTGAGTAGCGCGAGATCATTAACTATGCGGGTTTGGTTAGCGAACAACGTGAGTGTTAAACAAGCCGTGCTCGTTACACATAAACAGCACAGCGGCCATTCTCGAGGAGTAATGGCAGGCTTGTTTACACCCACCTCTGAGGCGATATCTCGGTCGGCGCGTAGCGTTTCGATAGCGTAGCACTTCATTACTGTAGCGGATCACGCTTCCTACATCGCCGAGACGATTCAGTGCACCAGATGAGACAGATCATCACTTCGTATCGAAAACGCATCCACAACACGCCGCTACACCATCGAGGGTAAGCTTCCCGAGAACACCATGCCGCGCTTTGATGCAACTCGAGCAGTAGCAATCTTTCTTTTTTTTAAGTGGGGGGTTTGCACATTTGATCATATTTATGCTGTATAAACCATATTACTTTGCTCCTGACGTAGTTGCTTTAGTTCTCATGACCATTTACACTAACACAAATTGTTGACAGGTCGTTTCTTTAGGGAACTATTTGCGCACGCGAATGCTGACCATTTCTTCGAGGCCGCCACTGCAAGTTTCGCGGGAGTAAACGTTGCTCCGCATGGTGTAACAGTTCATCCCTCTTTTTGCACAGGGCACTCTAGTCTTGCAGTTAATTCCTCCACGGACTAACTGGTGGTTTCAGGGACGAAATGAAGCACTTACTCTCATTTCACTCCCTTTTCGCTCCTTTTGCGGCTTAGAGTGAGGGAACAAATTGCAACTCATGATTACGGAGTTCGACAAGGAGAGCAGAAAGGTAAGTCCTAAATTAATCTGCAGAAAACGAAAGTAATGTACAATTACCTTGGAAGAGAAGAGCGCTTCGAGATAGATAATAGTGGACTTGAAGTTGTAAAAGACTATCTACTGCGGGCAGTCAATAACCGCGGAGCCTAACTACGGGATTGAAGTAACCAAAAGAATAAGAATGGGGTGGTACACATTTGGCAAGCACTCTCAAATCATGACTGGTAGATTGCCACTATCAATCAAGAGGAAGGTATATAACAGCTCCATCTTGCCGGTATTTAGCTGTGGAGCAGAAGCATGGAGGCTTAAAAAGAGGGTTCAGCTTCAATTGAGAACGATGCAGCGGGCGATGGAAAGGAAAATGATAGGTGTAACCTTAAGAGACAAGGTCAGAGCAGACTAAATCAGGGAACAGACTGCGGTTAAGAATATCAGAGTTAAAATTAAGAAGAGCAAATGGACATGGGCTGGGCATGTAGCGCGCAGGCAGAATAACTGCTGGTCATTAAGGGTAGCTGACTGGATTTTCAGAAAAGGCAAGCGGGTTAGGGGGAGACAGAAAGTTAGGTGGGCAGATGAGATTAAGAAGTTTGCGGGTATAAAATGGCAGCAGCAAGCAGAAGACCAAGTTGACAGGCAGAACATGCGAGGGGCCTTTGTCCTGGAGTGGACGTAGTCAGGCTGATGATGATGATGATGATGATGATGATGATGATGCTTCTTTCTTGGAATACTTCAACGTGATTTTGGTCTGTCTGTCTGTCTGTCTGTCTGTCTGTCTGTCTGTCTGTCTGTCTGTCTGTCTGTCTGTCTGTCTGTCTGTCTGTCTGTCTGTCTGTCACAGGTTTCCGCTATCCGGCGACACTTGAAGTTCTTGTTAAAAACCTATAGTCATCTGGAACTGCTGGTTTATGCTTATGAAAATTGTCGATGAAAAAGCTAATATTACGCATATTCGAGGCACAACATCAGTTCGATTAGGTTGTGTGTTTTTATTTATTAGAAAATCCATATATACGTAATCATAAAGACGCTAGTGTTTCTAACGCTGCATGCGTTGAAAATGTGGCGCTACGCACAAAAAAATTGCCCGCAGCTTCCCTAGGGGGAACACTGAGGAGGATGCGGAGCATATAATTGGTTAACGGGGTGTTAAAGTGCGACTTACTTGGGTCGATGGCTAAATTGGTTAACGTGGTTGTGAAATGGGGTGTTGAATTGTGACTTACTTGGGTCGATGGCTAAATTGGTTAACGTGGTTGTAGGAGGGGGTGTTAAATGAGTGAACACGTACACACGTATGCGAAAGGGCGGCGCTGGTCAAAGGGACGTCGATCATTGTGTTTGTGGATTCGTTGGAATTCATTTCACCGCGACCTTGGACGTCGACGCGCCGTACAAACCAACCGACGAGCGGCAACTGAGCGAGCGAGCGCCGACCTTGAGTATATATACAGCGCGACGGCGCATGCACTGTCAGCTGTCGAATGTTCGAGAAGGGGGAGAATCGCAACGGCGCATGCGCGCGCGTCAGCTGCCGATGTTCTCGAAGCGCGACGGCGCATGCGCGCGCGTTAGCTGCCGATGTTCTCGAAGCGTGACGGCGCATGCGCGCTACATTATACAGCTAGCGAATGTTCGTGAAGAGGAAAAGCGCACGCGGTGTGTACAAGGAGAATTAAAGAAAAGTTGCTGGAGTGGAAGCTCCTGCGATGCCTTGCCAGCAGAAGTGAAGCCACCTATTGCCACTGCCAAGATGGCGGAAACATGCTCTTTTCTGATAGTGCCCACTTAAAGATCAAGTGGCTTTGATACGTTATGTAAATACTACGGTAGTTCTATATTAAAGGATGGTTGTTCCTGACGAAATAACACTCAGAAACAAATATGGATGACTGAATATTCAAAGAACTTTGCCTCCAATTAGAGGCTCACTGCGGAAAACTAGTGACTTTGATTGATTGATATGTGGGGTTTAACGTCCCAAAACCACTATATGATTATGAGAGACGCCGTAGTGGAGGGCTCCGGAAATTTAGACCACCTGGGGTTCTTTAACGTGCACCCAAATCTGAGCACACGGGCCTACAACATTTCCGCCTCCATCGGAAATGCAGCCGCCGCAGCCGGGATTCGAACCCGCGCCCTGCGGGTCAGCAGCCGAGTACCTTAGCCACTAGACCACCGCGGCGGGGCAACTAGTGACCTTAAGACGCACTTGAAGCACTATGAGGCCCCAAAAATGTTGGTTGCATTAAACTCGTTGGGCGTGCGAGGGAAACGCTTCAATTTCGATCGCTGAACGGCGACACTTTATCATGCCCCTAGTAAGATGGCCGCCACAGCCGCCATCTTGCCAGAGGAACGGCTTCACATCTGCGCAATCATTTCCACTCCAGCAATTTTTTTTAATCCTCCTTGGTTGTGTAGAGGAGAAAGGGTGCACAGATGGTGGAGGAGTGAAGCGCGCGCGGTGTGTAGAGGAGGAAGGGATGCACAGATGGTGGAAGAAGGAGGAGGAAGCTTGCGGACGGCGCCGCACTACAAGCCTCGAGTATTAGATGCTCCGCATCTAAAAGACAGCAGTTTCCTACTCTTCATTGAGACGATACCGTGCTGCCACGTATCAGTGGCTCTGTGTTCGACACAAGCTTCTGTTTCCTAATATTATTGCCAGATGGCGTCCCTTTCTTACGGGTATAGCCTCCAAGCAGACCTTTGAAAGACATTTGCTATGAAGTGCGCCGATACGCGGCCAATTTTTTTTTAAATATTTTTGTTCAGTGGTAGCGATGTTGGAGCAGTAAATTGCGCGTGCTACCCCACGAAAGGGCTTGATTGCTTTTAGGGCAGTGCACCACCAATACGTCAAGGGGTTGGGCGCCGGTGGATGCGGTAAATAGGCGGCAATGGACGCAGGTGCTTTGGATTATCCTGATCACCACGAAAGTAAGCACTCACATTAATGAGCCACGTTGCGCTTGATTCCTAACATGGCGTTGAACGCGGGCGCTTTTTCCTGTGGATAACAAAAACGACACCGCCGTCGATTTATTTTGTTTACGACACGAAACGTCGTTACATCACAACGCCCACGCATGCTGCCAGCCAGCCATGGAGCCACTAATTGAAACAAATGCCGCAACTCTCCTTTCCGGCAAGTATTCTTTTCACATGCTGCCGCTCTTTACATCATGGCTGTATGGAGACAAAACGAGGTTGAATAGCAAGAAAGAAGAGTCATCAAGAGACGCGTGTTTGTGATACTTCGTTTTATTTGTTTATTTTTTTATATTTCACTCATGTATCTGCTGGTTACACTTCTTATTTATACTTATTTAGCTCCTTCCTGCATTCTCCCTTTTCAGAGCACGACTGAATTCCCTTTCCATTCTTCGGTACACGCCTCTGAGTTTCGCGGTGTTTATGTAATCCTGGAACAGTACATCAGGTGGTCATAGAGCGAGTTACTGAAATAATTGCCAGGGTTTGACTGCTCCAAAACACCATGGTGTGTAACCGTGTATTGTTGAGAACGCAGCCTCCGTGCTCCCTTTAACTTCTGATAACTAAAATAAAAGCTGCTCCAGCGCTATTGCCATTCACGGAACGTAAGAGACAAAAAAAAAAGAATCAGGAAAAAGAATATATACTATGCAGATATCGCCGGAGTTGTACGGGCAACGTTATTCCTGAGGCGAACGCGGCCGCGGAAACACGTACCCAGCTTTGTGACGTCGGAAGCGATCATTCATTGCTATAACAGTGCGGTATTGAAAAGAGGCAGTCTTACCTCGCTGCACAATTTCCATATCTGTGTGAGCATTGCGAAGCAATTTTTGCGCTGTTCTCGGCCCAGCAGCAGTCTTTTATTTCTACGTCATATTGACGCATTGTTCCGGATGATTCATAGCACTTCAATAGAGCTTCTGCGGAAACTTTCGTTTCCCGACACAGAACAAATGACGCATATGAAAGGCTGTAAAACTTTTTCAGATACTCTTTTTTATTAAGCTGTAGCCTTCAAAAGAATGTCGTTAACACGAAGCGAGTAGTATTGAGAATGGCAAGAGGAACGTTGAAGTCAGGTGCTGTAAATGTGTCGTTTTTTTTTGCTTCCTGTAGATAACCGCTGTCCAGGCAAAGCCATGCGTTTGACGGGGACGTTGTGACAATCAAGATCTCTTTTTCGTTAAGCAATCTCTCTCGTTTTCAATCTTTCAAATATGTTCAGAAAGGATTAAGCTCAAAAGTAACTTGTGCTTACGAAGGTAAGAGAAAACAATGCACAGCATAAATAAAAAGTAAATAAAATAACATTTTATAATACAAAATATAAAGCGAACGCATACAGTAAGGCGTATTTGAAAATACACTGAATGAATATTATAAAAATGTAAAACCTCGTGAATTGCTGCGTAAGTCGGGGTTGATGCTGGGCTGAGCAGCTGCTTAACATTTTTGCCTGAAGAAATTATTTTGTTGAAATTGGGTATGATTATGGCTAATGAACCGTTAAGCTGCGGTGTTGGACAATGATGAAAAATCGACAAGCAAACATTCGATGAAAGCAACGTGGTTGGCTGCACAGGCCGCCCATTTACTATTTATTTTAAAAAGTGCACTTCCGCTCTTTCTTTCATCTCTATCCTATTCATGATTATCCTTTTCTACAGCCACCCGTGTAGAGTAGCCAACCAAGCCAAGGCCTAAAACCCCTCCCTGCCTGCTGTCTTTTCTCTCAAACACAGACGTATGCAGCGTTGTGGTATTGCATATGCGTAGAAGCCACGTTTAATGCCTAGTACCCATGTCATGAATGGTAATCTATCCACTATTCATCAAGAGGAAAGTATAAACTGGCTGCATCTTTCAATACTTAACTACCCAGCAGAATCCTGGAGGCTTTCAAAGAGGGTTCTGCCTAATCGAGGCGAAGGAATGGACATAAACCGGGCACATAGCGAGTAAACAAGAGAACCACTTGTCATTAGGGGAATGGACTGGATTCCGAGACGAGGCTAACGCCTGAGGGGAACGCAAAAACATAGGTGGGCGAATATAATGTGGCAGTGGAAAGCACAGGAACGGGTTCATTGGTGGAACATGAGAGAGGCCTTTGCCCTGAAGAGGGCATAGTCAGGGTGATGATGCTGAAGACCCATGTCACTACGGAGACTCCCAATTCAACCCTCTTTATAGCAGAACAAGTACAATCTGAACCACTTTTGTCGGTCTTCCATGGTGGGCGGAGAAGCCGGTTTATACAAGATCATAAAGACCTGAATAAATTATATTCCGGATTTTCCGCGGGCTTATATCGTTTTTTAAGCACAGACCGGACTGCATTCCCGGAGTCACTCTATGCTACTCTATTTCTTCTAAAGAAAACTGAATGGAGCGCTGATTTTTTTAATTTTTTTTCGCAGACGATAAGCTAGATGATTAAAACTTTATGTCCCTAAATGTTTGCGCGTTTCATTTCTTATGTTTTTTTTTCATTGTGCGTTTTTAAGAGCCGGTGAATATATTCTGATTACTGCGAGTGTCATCTTAACTAGTTTCCTAATGGAAGCTGCACTATCTCTCTAGCGTTCTCTCGGCAAAAGAAAGGACTATAGCTATAGCATTAGGTATCACAGATCTTGACGAACCCTCGTGCATACACAGTAAAAACGAGAGACGACAAAGAAGCGATGCTGTGGGGCACAGTGTTATCACGTCTAATTAAACGACTCTCCTAATTCGCTTCTATGATTATAATCCCCCCCCCACTTCCCGAGAGTTCACTCATTTCATGACAATACAAAAAATGAAAAAAAACTTCAAACGCTCATATATTCTGAAAGATACATAATATTCATGCAGAACACATCAAAGGGCAATTATAGAAAGCCCTCATTTTGGTTATATTAATTCTTTAAACTTAAGGAAAGGCATCTAAATCTATTGTGTGAGAACTGCGCCAACAGGGCCTTTTTTCTTTAGTTATTTTCTGTGGATAACCTGAGATCGGGACATGGCAGAATCGTAAACTGTAGTACGCAAGCTACCTTCGTTTGTTCTTGTATAGCTTACCGCGGTACCATAAGAAGAGATCATATGTTAAGAAAAGGTATTTCATTGTTTCACAATGCACCTATAGTCCAAGTGCGGCCGCAAACAGCTCTCTGCGGTTTCGGTACAGGCTAATCGAAGGAACATTTCCCGGCAGTATACAAGAGAAACCGTGATGGTAATGGAGGCCACGATTCAGAGGAATATGCATTGTGTGACTGTACCCAGTGAATGAGAGAATGCCATACAAACTATAGTGCAAAGGTCTGAGTGCGTCAGGGTAAAAAAAAATGTCGTTCAGAAATTTGCGCGCGCGTTATGAAGCTGCTTTGGAGGCAATACCATTAAAAATTCTGCTCCCGGAAGTGGATGAGGTGTTCCACGCGAGTCAGCATGTTATACTCAATGGTTAAAGATTTTTTTGCCTGTCCCGTGATTGCTTTGAGCCACACGACATTTCTTCTGTCATTAACAGAAACATAAGGCACTGCAATTTTGTTTTCTCACATCTTTGTTCTTTTTCTAACGCATTGAGTATGCGCTCGGGGCAAAAATAAGGATTTGTTCCTACGAGGCCGAATTGCAGCTGTTTCTTGTCAGATGCAAATAAATGAAAACAACTTGTCAGATACGGAAGCTAACCGGAGCTCTCTTTTGTGAATAACTTTATCATTTTTCAATAAAACTGGTCCTACATTGATTGATATCTGGGGTTTAACATCCCAACACAGCCATATGATTATGAAAGATGCCGTAGTGGAGGACTCCGGAAATTTAGACCACCTGGGGTTCTTTAACGTGCGCCCAAATCTGAGCGCAGGGGCATACAGCTATTCCGCCTCCATTGAGAATACAGTCGCCGCAGCAGGGATTCGATCACGCGACCTGCGGGTCAGCAGCGAGTACCTTAGCCACTAGGCCACCGCAGTTGGGAGAACTGGTCCTACACATGGTACGATCGCTTTGTAGGCACTAGTGGGTTTCTTCCGCAACCTAGGCATGGATATGCGGACCGTGATATGGTGGTACACTGCGGACTATATCATGACGGTATGGGCCAGATGTGATGGAAAGATACGCCAAATGGGGTGACTTACTGCATAGTGCGAATTTTAAACATTAATTCCTGGAGCCTGAAAGATCACTATCTCCCTGTTCCGTGAAGGGTGGAGTCACCCACTTCATTTTAGAGCCTCCAGCTCACCTTAACCATTTTTTCTCAGGATGTTTAATAAAAGCTTTTGTGATTGTCAAATTGTTGGGCGTGTTGGTAAAACTATGACCGGAAAATAGAGTAAAAAACCTGAGACAAGACGAAGGAAAGTACAGGAAACGTGTTTGTACTGTAGTTTTTTTTGGTCTTGTCCTACGCGTCTTGGCGCTATTTTAAACATGTGATATGAACAGTTCATATTTACCTAGAAACAGCAAGAACAGACATTAGTAATATAAATCCGAAGGCGAAACCGCATGAGAAGTGCTGACCCGACGAATTGAAATAAAATCAGGACCTCAGCAGGAATCGAACCTTATCATTCGGCGTGGCAGTGAAGTATTCCAACACAGAGCAACGCCCCCGGGTTTTGGAACTGCTTTGGATGAAAAAAAAACCTATACAGGCACAGTGTAGGTGCAAGTTCGATTGTGCTTCCAGTCCTGACAATGCGTAACTTTGCAAACATGATGATATGTGGAGTTTAACGTCCCAAAACCACCATATGATTATGAGAGACGCCATAGTGGAGGGCTCCGGAAATTTAGACCACCTGGGGTTCTTTAACGTGCACCCAAATCTGAGTACACGGGCCTACAACATTTCCGCCTCCATCGGAAATGAACTTTGCAAACAAAGCAATGAATATTACGCATGTACTCTTATGATACAGCCATTACTTCAGGTTTCACGTACGTTGTGGTTGCAGTGTTGACTCGAATTTTACAGCAGTATAGTGCCTTACATTCCTATTCCTATGAAAAATTCAAGGAAAAAAGTGCAAATTTGAGGCTCTTTTTTTCAGGGTCGAAGCTCTTTGACGTGGTGTGTGCGTTTACCGTTGTCGTAGTGCGTAACTTGTGGCACATACTTGCATACCAGAGGCACATACCCGCCCTCGGGCCCATATCCGCATATCCACTTGTTACGAAAAACGTAGCATGGCGTCGTTATCACGCTTTCGGTGTTAACAAAGCGCTGACAACAGAAATGTGGCACATACTCTCATTTAGTCCTTGGATTGTCCGCTGCATGGCAGTACTTGTATATGATGAATATAAAAAGAACAGATGATGGTACTTGAACTTTTGTCCAGATGGACGAACTGACGCACGGACAGACAGACAGACAGACAGACAGACAGACAGACAGACAGACAGATGAATGGACGCACGGACGCACGGATGGACGAATGAATGGACGGACGAACGGGCCCACGTACGGACGGAAGCGTAGACGAATCCACAGACGCTTCGCTCTACACATCATGATTTATTCTGTGAATATGCCACAAATAACTAGCAGACAATCATGCCAAAATATTTACAGCGAATGTTAATAGTGATAATTGCAATATAAATGTGATGGAAGAAAAGTGGGCCAAAGGTATCTTGCCTCTCACGGCGGCCAAACCTGTGACCTGGCTATATTCAAGCATTGTTTGACCCCGGAGGAATGCGCTAACGAAACTTCTATACAACATTCACACCATCGCACACTAATTTGCACCTCTTTTCGTTTGTACTGATGTCAGCCTTCTAACCTGGGTGCTGACGTCAAGTCAGATCATAAGCTTTCCTTTCAACTCCATAGTAGCCGACGTTCCTGCTAAGCCCACGATGTGCACACAGTGACTGCAGTTACGTTCAATTTTAATGGCAGATTGCGAGTGCAGAGTGCTGAGCGAGATGACTCTCGCCAAATCTGCCACTGGAATGCAATCGCTTGGGCGGAAGCTGCTAGTAAACGGAAGCCTGATGAAGTAATGGAACGCTACCGTGGATGATCCGCATGATTCCAGTATTCCATGGGTTTTGTTTCTGCAGGCTTAGCGGCCACCACTCCATGGCTGCTTGAACGTGAGTAAACCACCAAACACCGCAGCGAGTTGCTCCGCTACGAGTCGCGACAGACGAAAATGCTGGTGGGGCTACCGAACAAGAGGAAAATAACATTTAAAAAAAGTTACTTTCGTGCTCCCATCACCAAAGTTGTATCGCACGTCATCATCCGAATATCGCTGAATGACTTCCTCCACGAAGTCAGTCACTCTAGGCTTTCTGGCTGCCAGGCGGGAGATAGCCTGAAATGCCCGTAGGTACACACCGGCCTTACATTCACTCTCTGAGCCCGGTGAAGCCTCACTATATATTCTCTGAACATATAGCGCCTGAGTCCGAGCAGCTAATCTCCAAGAGCAATAACACAAACGCATGGTGTGAAGCGTTTTTGTTGTCGTCCAATGCTATAAACATTTGACTTTGACGGGATAAAAGGCGGGCGCACTAACTACACCACGTGAACTTCCGGTCAAATGCAACAGTTTCGTGCGGAGCAGGAATTCTCGCTGCACGGAGTGAATCGTAATCCAAGGTTGCTTCTACTTTGCCATTACAACACACAATTCACGTTCAATATCTGCCATCGGAATGTGATTGATCCGTATACAGAGCAAAAGCACTTGAGCTGGTTCTGCCATTGGAATTCAACATTAAAAGAACGTGTCGGTTCACCTCGTAACTTTATTCACTAAACCAAAAAGTGCAGCAGAGACAGTCGCTCTGAGGCTGCCTCGCATAAAAACAGATTCTCACAAGGCGTGGGATCTGCTGAACTTCTTCAGTCCTTTCTTTTAATACAGGTTGTTTCGCAGACGCTGACACTTTGGTATAATGCAGGCTACTCCTTTTTCATACATAAGTTGTGACGTTCTTGCGCGCTAGTTGCTTCATACTTTGACTAAGGTTAAAACTGTACGAAAAAAAAGCGAAAGCAGCTGGAAAGAACTAGCTCGTGTTGTCTGGCCACTTCCTTTCCAGTGGCCCCATATATATTTCGTAGTTTTAACCTGGCTTGTAATATAACTTGTCAAAATTGCAATCACGAATCAAACCATTCTATATAAGGCTAGAAGCTAACTTCTTCAAGGTCCGAAATTATGGATCTCAACAGTCTGGCGCAAGGAAGCAAGGCCGCATCAGTGAGTAAAGTGATTTTCAGGCTATCACTTCTTCAGGAAACAGAGAGAGCGAAAGCAAGTAGAGGAAAGGCAGGGACCGTTGAGGATAAGAAAACAGGAGGGAGGGGGAGTGAGTGGTGAGAGTATAATGATATGAACGATGTGTTCATCTCAGTGAGATAGCGCCCGCTACTTCGCATTTCGTCAAAGTCTGAAATCGCTGCCACAACCAGTGAGCCCCACACCGACGACACCCCTTAACAGTCTTTCGCCGCTGGAAGCGCGCGCTCTTTACGTCTCTGCTTCAGCCACGCTCGTCAGCCGAAGTCACGAACTTTCACTCTATCGGGGCAGGGTTATGCTATAGCTTCGGATTTCGCACGGCGAAAGAGTGACTCGATCATCCATATAGTTCTCTAATGTGCAACGCAGTTCTGTGAAGTGTTCCGGTAAAATGTCGTGCGTAATTTCTTGTCGTGTAAAATGGCGTCGATTTGTTGAGATGCAAGGTACTCAAACAGAATCTCCCTGCAAATGACGTACATGGAAGGGTGCATGGAGCATTCTAAAGCTTTCATGTGTCCGCAACAAAACCCATCCACCAACCCTCACTCATACCTCTGTCTTATACTTTTTTTATACTAAAATGTATCTTTTTTTTCAATAGCCCCATACTCTAAGGTCTTAAGGCGCTAGCAAGTTTCTTAAACTCCTTAACCCACTAAAAACAACGAAAACAGTCAGAGGTGGTTCGTAACTAGTGAGATGTGTATACAAAAGCATGCAAAGAACCAATAGGTATCCCATGTAAAAGCAACGGCTGGCGAGCGTGATTTTTCGTCAGCTCTGACATTCGTCGAGTGTTCTCGTCCGTATACGAGTGTCACCAAAAGTACCGCGCCTAATGGACGCGTAGAGCGTAAACAACCGAACGCCAAAGTTCTTCGGTCGTTGACGAGCCACTATCGACGCAGGCGTGCACTTCAGCCAGGCGCAGCCAACTGCCCAGTCGAGTGCGTTGACGCTCTTTCTCCGGCGATGTAGGTACTTGCGCCATGAACGATCGTAAAGCTCTGCCTATTATGACTGCCTCTGAGTCTGTGGAGCCTTCGACGGAATGATTAGATGGAGTAAACCACTATTGTTTTATATGCTTTGAACCTTTCGTTCGCGCGTATAGGGCCACGTCCACGCTTAGACATGACTTTTGTTCAATGGCATGCGTGACGACCACGCACAGCTCGTTAATCAGTGTTAAGCGACAAAGCGTTGTCTATTGACCGCAGTGTCACACCACCCCACAACTCCGAATACATCTCCAATCAAGCGTTCTTCTTCCTACCTCTCCTTAGAAAAAAGAGTTTCATGGTGATTGCAAAGGACGCTATGCACAGTATATGTCAAATGAATGAAAGAAGGTGTGAAAAAAGAAACGGACAAGAACGCTCTTAAGAGCTCACGAACTCTAGGTATTTATTTCGAAGGGTTAATTTAGGCATGTCTATACAGGATTTCTGGAGCAATGCAGAAGTTCTTCGCGGAACACTCGCAATTTATCCCGCCCATTAATTTTCTCTTTTTTTATGCAAAAACATGGGAAGTAAAAATGTGTGGCGGAGAATTGCTCAAGAAAAGTAAACAAAAAAAGTAGGGGACCATAAAGCTTCGCCTTTAACGAGCTCTTTAACGCTATCGCGTTGAAGTACGCAATGTTTGTGAGACTTGCGTATAGTATCAGTGTGCGTGAGTGTGCGTCTAAAATCGTGTTTTGTCAACCACAGTGTCTGTTCCAATAAAAAGCTAAGCGATTGTGTCATTACAAAGCATGCTAAATACCATTCAGGCCACATTTTTATTTGGGAGCCTGCATGAGAATAGTGAAGCCATAACATCGGTCAAATGCATTTTTTAGCTTCATCACGGTTTTGTCACAACGCACCAGTTTTATTCTTTCGCGTAGTGTTTTGGCCACTTAATATGCGCTCATATAAAGCCATAAGTCTTTTCCACAATATGCATGTGTGGGCTTGCAGGCAATCCATTGTGCTGTAGTAGCAGGGTGAATTCGACATGATTGATTCCTTCTCCTAAAAAAACTCCGAATTCTCAGCATTTTGCGATGTTTCATATCAGCAGAGCTAAAGTAACACAAAAGTGCGAAAGCTGTTAAAGTCATGAAATAACCACTCTCTCTTATTGGGTGGAAAGCGCTTTTTAATAAGGACAAGAGTAGCTGTTTACTAATAATCAATTTTCACGACACAGTTTCGTTTCTGTGTGCATATTTCATGGAATTCTGACGATATAAAAATTTGTTGTTCTTTTTTTGTGGATACCACTTTTGTGCTAAGTTTCGACATTCAGACAAACTTGCATAAATTTTCTAAGCGCCCTTAAAAACAGTCGATTAACCATGTCACTTGCGCAGAAAAACTTGTTTCATGCGCCATCAATATTCACTCGTTCATCGCGAGCATCTATGTTGGAAATAGGCTGTAATTGTAACTGCAAGTACACTACGCGATCAAAAAAAGAACACATTTTTTCAATAGCAATGCTCCAAAGGGTCAATGAGCAATCGAAACATTATGGCAATAGCAGGTACACTAAAGCTGGCAATTTATTCAAGCGCTTTAAATCATGGGTTTATGGTGTAATCATAACAGATGACGGTAAATGAGCCGCGACTCAAGGCTGAACGTTTCGCTTGACGCTTCATCAACTTCATGGCTTAGCGCGCAAATAATCTTGCGAAATACATTACGCACCCACACATCCACATACGTCAGTCAGCACATCCACATATGTCAGTCGGGCCCAATGTCAATAAGTAGTTTTCTTGAAACTGGTGTTATAGGTACAAAAGCTTTGTAGTGCACTCCGCGGCTTACTGCTTTTGCCACGAGTTGACATTTGAAGACCGAGAAAAAGTGCAAAAACATATGATGGTGGCGAGGCCATTTCAGTGTCTCCGCACCAGCTGCCATATATATTGAAGGTATCCATCAGTACCTACGTAGTTCTTAGTCACCAAAAGAATGATTACAAATTCATCTGAAGATTGCCAGATACTCGCCACACCAACTTTCAGAAAATGTCGTTCAGCTACTGTTGTCCAAATAAGAGAAGAAGCTCCAAAATCCGTGACGTCCCATCACGAAAACTCGGGGCGAAATTTAATAGTGGCACAATAATCCTCCGATTGTAACAGTGACGACAAATGAGCAGCCAAAGCGCACCTCACCGGCTCCTTTGTTCCCTTCCTCACTTCAGCATTTTGTTCCAATCCCTCTTATCCTACGAAGTGAATGGATATATAAAGCTTGCTTTCTTGTTGATCCATCTCTGTTTGTGTGTCTCTTTTTTTTTCAATCTTCTTCTTTTTACTTCTTTCTTGAACTTTCGTGTTCCTTCTTTCCTTCTTCGTTTTCTCTGTCTCTTTCTTTTACTCTTTGTCTCCATTTTTGCGCAACGCTAGTAGCATACAGCTCACATCACGCGGCATGACAAAAAGGTTAACATCTCCTCTGTAAGGAAACGCCACAACACACGGGACAAAGAGTGCAGTCACAGCGAAAGCTGTGACAGCCTTTCCAAAGCTGGCTCTAAACGCTTTTAAGGCCCCCACTGCAAGTACAGTTGCGACGTGCCTACTACCCCTCAATTCATTATAACCAGGTGAAGTACCATGCTTTGGGCCGTGTATAAAATCTCGCTACATTCCAGGAGATAAGTGAGCTGTCTCTGACGTTATTTGAGCTCGGGTGCTAAGCAGTGTTGTCAACCAATGTTTAGAAAATACTAAACGCCAAGGTAACATTACCCTACTTTTATCTACGAAACTTTTTTCATTACCTTAAATTATACCCTACTCGTAGAAACAGCACCGTGTAACATTCACAACGGACACATAATGTACCCTCTACGTCGGTATCATGCCGCAGTGAGCTCGCAATTACTACAGGATGACACAGAAAATTCTAGTGATATGTCACGCCACAAGGACATCATCAGGAGGTGTCCTCACATCATGATCGTTGTTTGCAACACTCGCGTTGAGCGTCACTTTTTGAGTATGATGAGGCAGCTAAATGTTTCACCTTTACACCCGAGTTCAACCACCACCACAAAACTTAGAAGCCCCGTGACGCAACGAGCCAATGGGAAACGACCGAGAGGAAAAAAAAAATTAGCTTCGCCTTTAGGAGTTGAACGCGATGGCGACATCCTGTTCCTAGTGCGTACTTCAATCACTTCGCGCATGAAACCTTATCGAATTTTCTATGCAGCCACTACGTGGCCTTAAGGGAATAGGCGCGGTAGCGTATGTGTCTTTTGTAGTGGGGTACGAGCTTTCAGCCACACAGCTATTACGATCATCGCATATTCTGACGCCCGTTGGCATCGGAAGCTTGGACCACGCATTATTACTGCTATATTTCATGTTGCCTTGTGTAGCACGTATACAGGAGACGTGTGTCTGTGAAGCACGGTAGCTACTTTCATTGCATTTAAGAGCAGAGGAAGTTCTTTTCACAAGCGGAGACCTGGCGGTGTGGTAGAACAACCGCTTGCCACGCAAACGACCTGTGTTCGTTTCCCACTTAAACCCAAACAAGCCTGGTTCAGTCCCCTTCGGGAGTTTTTATTTTCTGATGAATTTATTTATTTGCATTGTTCTCCATTTTTTGGTCATGGATAAGATGAATTTTTGCTCAAAACCGATGACACCATGATTTTTGCGAAACGAGCTCTTTCACACTTCCCTGGTAATAAATTGAAACATTCATGGCTTAAGGTATAACTTTTACCCGACTGATCTCCTACCTTCAGCAGTGATTTAGTATGGGGTAGTTGGTGCGGTATTGTAATGTAGCTGCACTCAATGAAATGCACATACAGGTCACTCGAAGAAAGAGAAACGTGAAAAAAAAACACCTTTCTTGTGCTCTTTTTTTAACATATACCCGTTTGTACATTTTGTTTAGCGCAGCTACATTACAAAACCCTTTACTTCCTCAGCCCTTGCTCCTCTCACTTGCAAACTCACTCACCTAGGTGCGATGGCGGCCCACTGATCTTCCTCGATTCTCTTGTTTTCTTGACCGAGCAAGTCTCTAGCAGTAGCTGGACCGACCGGCGCCGCCGTGGTGTGATTCACCGCATCATCCGCCGCCTCTTTCAGCGTTGTCATTTTTACACCACGTGCCACATCACCAACACCACTTCACTCTCAAGCACCGCTAGAAGCACTAGGCACCATTACAAACGAGCACCAGACACCGTGCGAGAGCCGCTGTATTTGTACCTAAAAATGCATGCTTGCTCATGGCGTGGATATTACCGCACAACACACACCTCGGCTCCGCTTGGTTCCGTCGAGTGCACAGAATAACACGGCTCGAGCGATGAAGCGCGAAGACACTCGCACACTGCACACTCAAATACGCGCACGAGCGAGACCGAAGGCCAAAGCGGCTAAAGCAGCTAAGGCTTAATTGAAGGCAACGCGAATGGGGAAAGCTGCCTACTTTCCGTCGTGTTGTCACTTGTCACTTCGTATGGCACATTTCTTTCTTTCGTGTGTGTGTGACCGAGGCGTTGTGTTTACGAAGGAAGAAGGAGCGAGATATCGGTAATGCTCGTGTTCGATGGAGATACGGGCAGTAGCAGCGTCGCGTAATTGACCCGCTTCGACTGATAAGTGTAGCTTGCCTCCGCAGCAGCTCACGTGACAGACGGTTTTCCAGTGGCCGCGGCTGCTGCTTCCAGACGGCCGTTTTCTTTCGTTTTTTTTTCTTAGTGTGTTTGCTGATAATAATATTATTATGCACTATTAGCCCATAATGGCGTGGTCACCTTCGGTCATGGTTGCAGTTGTGTTGCTACTAGCTGTCTAACTGGAAACACCACAAAACAGCGCCCTTAAGGAGTTTTGGATAACGAGCACTGATGCTGTCCAGTGTACACAATACACGATGTCCTCTTGGAGCAGGAGCCAATGTGAGTTTTAAGCATCCAATTTGTTTTTGGTTTTTTGGGCAAGTTTGACTAAGTGTAAGACAAAAATATTATAACTGAATTTCTGTCATTCATGTTTTTTTTCATTTGTCATATTCGTAGAACGAAGCCACGAGCTAATTACAAATTATCTGAGATTTTTCATGCAAGAACCACGATGTGATTATGAGGGCTCCGATAATTCGACCACCTGATGTTTTTGTTTTTTAAACTTTCGGATACAATATGCTCAAATTATGTTTCTTGACTTGTTTTGCCTGTTGACCTAGGCTTGAACTAGCGTAAGTATAGGCCACAGTGTAGGATACAAACACCTTAGGTGTCGACACTTCTCGGCTTTCTTATCGGACGCAATCGACCAGATAAAGTAACAGAGACGCGCGTCCGTCGGACCATAGAGTTTCCAAATATACACTGGAGGGAACACTAGAGGGAACTCTGGCGCTAGTGTCTATGGGAACTGCAACGCACGGCACTTCAGCGAGCATGGGAATGATGGGTAGTACACATATTTGTCTAGTCTTCGTACTTCTGGCCTGCTTCTGGCTCCATACGTGTGTGTTCGGGTGGCTTGAAGCTGTTTTCTTACGAGAAAAAAAATCTACGTTCAGTGGTTACGCTTCACTACTTTGTTCTTTTAGGCTTACAATTTCTAATCGGGTCACGAAATTGAAAAGCATTCATCCTCACTTTAAAAACAAAACCAAAACCAGCCATAAACAAAGCTGCAACGGCGATTCGCTGCTCGCAAGTACACAAAGACTATGCAAATCTGTGTAGTAGCCATCATTCCCATAATCGCTGAACGATCGCAGCGCCATAGTTCCCTCTAGTTAATTTTAGGAAACTCTATAAGATAAAGTAACAGCGACGTGCGTCCATCCGACCGCTGCCGGCTGCGTGCCTATCGGCGAAAAGACGCAACTTGAAGACAGAAAGAGGCGTTGCTATACCAACCGGTCTTTCGCGAGAACTTCGAAATAAATGACACAGGAGCGTTGTCGGGGCCAAAGAGTGAAAATTAATTACTGTTGTCTGCAAGTATGACGGGGGCTTGAGTCACGAGGAAAGAACTGTCTACACGCCTCTCTGTGGAACGCATGCCAATAGTTGAAGCGGTTCTCACACGTCCTGTGAACTAAATACTGTTTGGAGCGCAACAGCTACGCACATAACTTATGTGTTTTCCAAAACTTTGTATCAAGCGGTTCTTTATTTAAATGCGCTAGTCTTCGGGAACTCGCTGATAGTAGCTGGGGCATTCGTATCGGCAAGCTCGATATGTGAAGCCCGCGAACGGCGGGGGGGGGGGGGGGGACGCACATGCATTTGATGACGAGCAAAGCTGAACTTGAATAAGACCATGTGACTGCCCGTAAAAAAGAGAAGCAACCACCTAAATACTTTTACCGATTTGTTGGCGTGCATTACATAGATACCGTCCGGTGTTGCGCCAAATTCTACTTTCGTTGATTGATTGATATGTGGGGTTTAACGTCCCAAAACCACCATTTGATTATGAGAGACCCCGTAGTGGGGGAATCCGTAAATTTCGACCACCTGGGGTTCTTTAACGTGCACCCAAATCTGAACACACGGGCCTACAGCATTTCCGACTCTATCGGAAATGCAGCCGCTGCAGCCGGGATTCAATCCCGTGAAGTGCGAGTCAGCAGTTGAGTATATTAGCCACTCGACAACCGTGGTTGGGCCGGGAGAGCAATAAGCTCACCCAGTTTCAACAAAGGCGAAACGCTGACTTAGGCAACTGTGTTTAGAAAAAAAAATGGCAGATCTCACGCACAGTGGGAATCGTTTATATGTGGAGCACGAATGGGAGAGGTTGATATGTCACTTTAAAATCAGCACAACGTTACGAGGTGGAGGTAAATTATGCCCTATATGACTTCCGTGTCATGATTATCACATCTGGATTTGTCTTTTACCATCGTCATTTATTGACGTCACGTGATACCAAATTTAGTATATGTGGAGCTGGCAAAATGACCACGAGCACGCTATGAGCGTGGTATGTTGTCCTGTTGTTACATGACATGCGTCTCAGGATTATCATGTTTGCACCAGTCATACACCTTCGTCATCCGTTGCCATGACGTAACACCAAACTTGGTATTAGTGGAGCACCAAAACGGCCGCGAGTGAATCATGAATTGCCCATTATACTGCAACGTATTGCTGATGTGCGCGCACGCTGGCCACAGCGACGCCATGTTAGCAAAACTCGAGCACTCTATAATCTTACTGCACCAGGCGCAACTGACGCGACCAGCGTCAGTAAGCGCGGCCCGACGGCAACCGGCGCGGGATGCCACGTGCTGCTTTTCGCACCGATGCGTTACCCTGACAGCACTGCGTCTGCTTCTTTTCTCGGGGCGGAGGGTGGCCGCACGCGCTGAGACGCGCGTGCGTCAAAGCAACGCAGTGCGGCGTGCGCCTGCGAGTATATAGCAGGACCTGCGCCTGGCGTGGCAATGCCAGCGTGACGCGACGAAATGAACGCCGGCGAGCCCTTGCACCATGTCACGTCGAAATGCATTGGCGTCTCGAGGGTGGCATGTAGTCATGTTGTCACATGACACGCACCTCATCATTATATTGTTTGCACCAGTCACATACCTTCGTCATCCATTGGCTTCACGTAATACCAAATTTGTCATATGTACGTGAAGCAAGCAAAACTACCGTGAGCGCATTCTCAGTGTGGCATGTAGCCATGCTGTTACATGACACGCATGTCGTGATTATCACGTCTGGATATGTTATATGCCTAGGTCGTCTGTTCGCGCTACGTAATACCAAGTTTGGTATATGTGAAGCTAGTGAAATGGCCACGAGTGAATTATGAGCGTAGCATGTAGCCATGTTGTTACATGACACGCATCTCATGTTTACCATCCCTGCATTAGTATCATACCTTCGTCATTTATTCACGTCCCGTACTACCAAACTTGGTATAAGTGAAGCTAGCGAAACGGCCGCGTGTGTATGATGAGCGTGTGATGTAGTCATGTTGTTACATGACACGCATGTCATAATTTTTGTTGGGGTCTGTCGCTTGTGTTCGCTATGCAATCATGCCATACCATACCAGTTTTGCATCAAGCCATGTGAACGAATCCACCGCAAAAGCTGCAGGGCCATGAAATGTAAATCATGACATTCATGACACACATGTCATGATATTCATGTTAATACTAAGCAAATATGCTGTTCACACAGTCATGTTATGCCATACCAAGTTTGGTATTGATGCGATTATCGAAACGGCCAGGAAAGCTAAAAGTCGTGGGCGGCTAGATAGATAGATAGATAGATAGATAGATACGCTCAAACTCGCCGAAGTTCGCTAAACAATGCTTCGCATTCAAATCTATATATGGTATGGCATGATTACATGGCAAACACAAGGAACAGACCCTAACATGAAAATCATGACATGCGTTTCATGTAACCACATGACTACATGCCACACTAATGATGCGCTCGCGGCCGTTTCGCTAGATTCACATATGCTAAATTTGGTATTACGTGATGCCAATGAATGACGAAGGTATGTGTCTGGTTCAAACATGATGATCATGATATGCGTGTCATGTAAGAACATCACTACAAGCCATAGCCAAGGCTCCAATACATTCGACGTGACGCGGTGCACGTTCTCGCCGGCGTTTATTTCGTCACGTCATGCCGGCGTTGCCACGCCAGAAGCCGTTCCTGCCATATACTCGCAGTCACGCGCCGCACTGAGATGCTTTGACGCATGTGCGTTTCAGCGTGTCCAGCGTCCCTCCGCCAAGAAAAGAGGGAGACGCAGTGCTGTCTGGGTAACGCATCGGCGCGGAATGCGACATGCTGCATTCCGCGCCGGTTACCGTCGCGGCGCACCGAAGGACAGTGGTCGCGCCTGGCGTCAGACTAGGGTGCTCGCGTTTTGCTAACGTAGCGTCGCTGTGCCCAGCGCGTGCGCACATCAACGCTAAATTGTAGTATATTGGGCCGTTCATGATGCGCTCGCGGTCGTTTTGCTAGCTGCACACACACCAAATTTGGTGTTACGTGACGTCAATCTATGACGAAATACATGACTGGTGCAAACATAATAATCCTGACACGCGTGTCATAGAAGAACATGCCAACATGCTACACTCATAGCGTGCTCGTGGCCGTTTCGCTACGTCCACATACACTAAATTTGGTATCACGTGACGTGAATAGATGAAGAAGGTAAATGACAAATCCAGACATGATAATCATCATGTTTGGATGTTTGCCGTATACAGTCATGTACGGCATCATTTGCCTACACCTCGTAACGCTGTGCTGATTTTAAAATGACATATCAAAATTTCTCATTCGTGCTTTCCCATATCATCCATTCCCGCTGTACGTGGGATCTGCCAATTTTTTTTTTCATTATCTCTGTCAAGCACTGTCTTGACAGGAATCGCGTCAGCATCGTAGCGATGATGCTGACGTGCTCGTGCCAGTTTAGGTAGCCACCCTATAATCAATTTGCTGCAGTTGATTACCTACAGGTAAACAAGATGATTGGGAGCAGACGTCGCCTCTTTGAGGCGAAAGAGAGAGAGAGAGATAAAGATGCAAGGAAAGGCAGGGAGGTTAACCAGACGCACATCCAGTTTGCTACCCTGCACTGAGGAATGAATGAAGGGGAGAAACGAGGTTGTAGAGAGATAAAAAGGTACACACAATCACGAGTACACTCGGGGGAGCACACACAGTCTACAGACGGTCACTCCGGTTTGTTGACTTTAAGTTAAGTAGGAGTGCTTTAGTCGCTTTCTGCGTAACTGAGGCAGATGCCCAAGGTCCTAGAATCTTCTGCACACAAAATGGTCTGGAGTCAAGTTGATTCAAAACCATCCGGAGCTGGCATCGCTGTGTGTCGTAGCAAGCGCAGCTCCACAGGACGTGTTCACTGGTCTCTTCATCTCCGTAGTAGTCGCATGTAGAGGTGTCTGCCATACCAATGCGAAAGGAGTACACCTTTGTGAATGCAACACCCAACCAAAGGCGGCATAACAGTGTCGCATCGGAGCGGGAAAGTTGTGATGGCAGCTTTATCTTGAGCGAAGGATCCAGTTCATATACCTGACACCTTTGGAAGCTGGTAGACGACCAGAACGTGCGTGTAAGATCTCGAGCCAGCAGGTAAAGTTGTCTTGCTGCATCATTCCTTGATAGAGGAATTGGGACCACACGGGTACCTTCATGGGCTGAGCGGGCTGCATCATCGTCTAATTGATTATCGGTAATACCGATATGTCTAGGCAGCCATTGATATATAATATCATGCCCTCATGCTAGAGCTTCATGATGGCAATGTCTTATTTTATGTACGAATTGTTCATGATTCCTCCTACGCATGGCAGACTACAAACTCTGAAGCGCTGCCTTCGAATCACAGAATATGACCCATTCTTTGCGAAAAAAAATGTAATTATTACTTGGCCCTGGTTTCTGAGTAGCTATCCTGACTTTCTTGCGTTTACATTGGAAACGTTTTCATCAGCGCTTCTGCTACGTGAAGTGATGATTATGGTTTGTGGTGGAGTGGTAGATCAGACCAGCGTCCCACGCAAGTCAGGTTATACGACTACGCAGTCCTGGGTGAATGTTGAGAAGAATGGTGTACATTTGATCAGTGTGAACGAATATCTAAACATTACTCAAATTATTCTATGTGCTGCTGATTTGTTTATTTTCTAAATAGGTTAAGTGATGGCTTATCCCATACAGATTCTTGTAAAGTGTTCTGCTTGAGATAGCACAAATCTGTCAGATGTCTCTGGTTATTTGCAAACGCATGCGTAACCAGCACGATAAACCACGATCTATTCAGTGAATTCAAGGCATCCTGATTTCCGTTGTTGTCCTTCGGCACACAACTCAGGAATCTACTCGTAGTTGTAGCTACGTTAGCCCCACTTTTGATATTTTCTTGGTACTCATTTGTCACCGTACACCATGATTATTACGAGCGCCTCACTGTCCTGTATCACCATTTTTGCAACAACTCTGACGTTCGGAGGTGTGTCTGCTGAGCTGAATTGTAACTTTCTACAGGTTGGATAACTTTAACTAGTTGTTGAACCTTCTACCTTGTACCTTAAGACATTTCCGCCATTAAATTGAGGAGTAATCACCACCGTATTGCTAAAGAGCAAGTACATGGCAGGCACGAGAGAAGGTGGCAAGCGGCGGGAGACGGCAAGCAATGGGGTTGAGATGCGGCAAGCGCGGCGGAGAAGGCGAGTCCTTGCAATGGCACATCACCGCAACCGCAGAGAACTCAGTGTTCATTTTCAAGGCCAATAGCCATGTGTTGCGTTCCCACCTACGAAAAGAGACTTTTCTAAAGGCAGCATTCAAGAAGGAAAGTTATATTGTAAAGGTCACTTGTACCTACACAAAAAACAACGAATAAAAGTAAAAACAGTGTATGTGTGTTTAGAAAAAGCATTTACGGATTTAGACTACTCGGTACCCTACTATGAAAGGCAGAAAGCCGTCCCTACCACGTGTTTTTAAAAAGTGGTTAACGATTTAGAGTACTACGTGCTTTGCTATGGAAACAGACAATTTGGCCAAAGTTACTGTGTATTTAGAAAAAGTAGTTAACATTTTGGAGTATTTACAAGTTATTATGCCACCTGTCCGGGCTCTACAGCGCAAATGAAGCCAAACGTTTGGACATACCAATCACAAGTCAGTATGAGAAGTCTCTATGCTCGACCTGATAATCACTTTGCGGTTGTCTACCTCTTCAATCAGCGTTACATTTAACATAAATCACGAGAAGTACTGCAAAACGGAAATTACATTTTCATGTGTTCCTTTAAGCAAACGACTTCACTGTTGTGAAAACGCTAGGACGAGTTCCGCTTAACTATCTCCTGTTTACATGACGAATGTCTGCTCTCGAGATTCGTGGGTCAAAACTGTCAAACACCTGCAGTGCACACTCACGAACCACTGTATAAGGGTGCGTGCCACACGTGCCTGTAGGAAAGTGTTTGACGTCGTAAGCGACCATATTTTCACATTATTCATGTCATGACCTGACGCTGGCGTCATCACCATGTGGAATGAGGGCTCTACTAGGAATTCTTGTTCTTTTTTTTTCAAATTTTGCCTGTAAAGTGCATTGAAGGCTGCGGTCGGCTTCGACACATCTGCAGTTCTGGTGGTCTCCCCGGCTAAAACGAACGCACTTCTGGTGCACCCCAGGCCAAGAACGAGCATCCGGGTGGCCCGTCTAACCTTGAAGGGCAACACAATCCCGCGAAGTGTACAGGACCAACCTTGCACCTCGTATCGACCGCCGGCTGTCCTGAGCTCCCTCCGGTCAGGAGGGAATGATGATTGTGAGAAGAATTGAGAGGGCGGTGAAGGGCATCTCCCTCGGCGGATTCGGCTGCTCATCTTCCTGCTCTCTTCGTCTTTACGCAACAGACGAAACCTTAAGACTAAAGTTCGCATTTTCTATGGTGGCACTTCCTGCACCGCTTCTAGAGCACCTTGAGCTTTTGCAGGGAGACTTCATTCGATGTGTCAATGGCCTTCCGCGGTCTTCTCAAATCACAGTAGCCTTGGCGGAAGTGGTTGTCTGTACTCTCTCGTTGCTTATACAGCAACGCGTTCTCCTACACATTGTTCGGCTGGCACACATGCCCGACGGGCGCCCCTGCTTTCCAGGCTGCAAAGCCCACCAACATCGTGCATGGGCGAGCTGCTGGTATATAGAGACGCCGTGGGACCGGTAACTGTAGCCATACCTTCTTCTCCTCGTCCAGCGTAGAAACCCTTCGGTGTCATTTCCGGTATGGGAGGACCCACCCTGCGCTGCTCAGCCACCTGCGCTCTCCAGCTGGTGTCTGCCCCCAATCTAGAGGAAGAACTTGGTGGAAAGTTTATTGTGTACACAGATCTGCTACACTGAAAATCGTGTACCAAGGATGGAACCTTCAGCCAGGCTGCCTAACCTGGGTTGCTCCACGAGGAGGCGTTGCCCCACCACGATGGTCTAGTGGCTAAGGTACTCGGCTGCTGTCCCGCAGGTCGTGCGATTGAATTCCGGCTGTGGTGGCTGCATTTCCGATGGAGGCGAAGAAGAAGGTCCGTGTAGTCAGGTATGGTTGCACGTTAATGTACCACAGGTGCTAAAAATTCCCGGAGATCTTCACGGGCGTCTTTCATAATCATATGGTGTTTTTAGGGGCGTTAAACCACACATATCATTCAAATCAATCCAGGAGGAAGCTGTCCATTCTATTGCGTTTACGCATTGGCTGCTCCTGGCCTGTCCCGGGGTTATCGGCTTGGTAGAGCCTCGTCCCCTGAAAACACTGCCTAAGGGCGGACAAAATCAGCTACCACATAGTGGGTGTATGCCCAGCTCGCCATGTGCATACAACTAGCCCACTCGATAGCCGCATTCCATCACCAGGGTCTACCCGCACCGACACAGAAGGATCTAGCATTCCCTACGCCGCACCACATCTAGGTCTTCCAGACGAGTTTTCACTTCCTTGGGTAATCTGGACTGGACAGCCGGCTATAGGAGCCGTCCTCTATGAACGCTATTTCTTTTTTCCTCTCTTCTCAAGATATCTCGTGCCCTCTCTTCATGCGCCTAAAGGCGCTGAGCCGTTATCCCAACTAGGGTTGCGGAAGTAGCCACCTTTACATTTCGTCAACCTCTCCTCCTTTTGCTCATGATCAGACAGTCATGATCAACAAACTCTCTCAACCTGCTATACCAATTTTCATCGACCCCAAGGCACGGAGCTCAACGCAAAAGTAACCAGATGTAGACGGCAGTAGATAGATAGATAGATAGATAGATAGATAGATAGATAGATAGATAGATAGATAGATAGATAGATAGATAGATAGATAGATAGATAGATACGCTCAAAGTCACCGAAGTTTGCTAGAAATGCTTCGCATTAAAAAAGGTGAATCGTTTTTATTGCTGAGTATCCGACAAATACCTAATAAATAGTCAACGTATATTTGTGTTAAAGGCTTGCGAGATCTACTGCAAATTTCATCTGTTTTGTAGCGAGATGTCCGTCATATGAACAGTGTCGGTGACTGATTCTGATACTAATGTTTTTTTCATTTTCTTGCATCCATCTCAATAACCAGTCTTGTTTCTTTTTTATTTATATTAGACAGAACTAACTTAATTTTTTTAGTTATTTTTCTTCTTTCTTTCTTTCTTTCTTCTTTTCTTTTTTCTTTGCTTTTTCTTTCGTTTCTAGTTTCTTCTGTAACTGCTAAAGTTTCGAGACGAGAATTTTAACCAGGTCTCTGTCGCATTCCCAATAATCGCCTTCATCAAGACCCAGAAGGGTGCCGCGGGAGAACAGAACCCCATTCAAAACGTATTGCTCGGGTGATTTGTGCAATGGATGAAATTATCCGAAAGACACTAGTAGAATAAATTTAACGTTTCTGCCTTACGAACCAAAGTTTCTTTCTTCTTTTTTGTTTTTCAGCTGAACTAAGCTTCGCCAATATATGTGGAGAAGAAGTGAACTTGTAAAGTCTACGCTACGAAGAAGATTAATTCACACCTTGAACAAAGATATATTATCGAAACCTCCGGTGAGAGTTCTATCGATTATCACGGACTTTAAAAACGGCAGAATGAGAAGATGAGAAACGGTTGTAATAGGTTATATAGAGGACATTATAAACGATGCTCTTGCTTGTTTCAATCTCGGTGAGCTACCTTTTTAAAACTTGTACTGTAAAGAACGACAGTAATAAACATTCCAAAAGCAATTGATAATCACACGTTTTTAGCCAACGATGAGAATATTGAGCAGCGAAGACAGCCGTCGAAGTTCCCGTTTACAGTTTACCGATTTTCCCGCGGCCTACTGGCTTAATCTCAACCGAACCTCTGATGCCACCCCGAAAGTTTCATAATTTTGCATGGAAAACCAATTGCGGCATTATACAGTCGCCCGCCTAGAATATAAACTATATAAAAAGATCGTGACATCCCGGTGATGCCGACAGTTTTCCTCCGTCTTGTGAGTGGAGTAAGTTTCTAATATTGTCCTATGTGTCCCTTCAATCAATATTCCTCTCGAAGCATTTCTGCATGACCGTTTTCTAAAATGCTCGCAATCATCGAAGCCATCTTTTCGAAATAATCGTAGTCGCTTTGTCTTGAATACCGCTTTATGGGTGGCATATTTTGAATGCTCACAGCCAGCTCCATTGTCACTTTGCAGAGACGGACGTTAGACACTTCCTTTTGAGTTCTGATTGTTGTTATACGCCAGCGCTGCCGAACATGCTCGTAATGAGAATTTCTGTGTGCATGAATCTAACGATAATGTAAGAGCCTCACACGTCAGAGGAGCTGCCTCACAATGCCCGATAATTCTAGGCACCAGTTCTTAATAATGTTTCATCAATGTCTCATTAGCTGCCGCAGTGGCACAACGGTAACAGTCATCGGTTGCTGACCCGAATGACCCGATTTCGATTCATTTGCCACAATGGTCGGATTTCGACCCAGGCAAAATGCAGATACCCCGTCTAGTGTAACATGTATGTACAGACTAAGGAACCCCGTTTGATGCATGTTATCAAAAGATCTCTTTTACGGTGTCATAACGTGAGCCGACCTGTGACATTAAGGCTCATCAGACAAGCATAAATGACTGCACGTATGCGGGTGTAATCTTAGGGCTAGATACTCACATGCGTGTGCGTGTTATTTATTTGGGAGCCTGGCTGATGTGTTTGAGTTTCAGTCACACTCCCGTTGTGCTTTTTCTTGTTGGAATATAGAGCGCGCGATGAGCTGATTTATTATTTCTCATTTTTGTGCTTTTGACTGGAGAAAAGGAAATACCTTCATTCCACAACAAAACATCAGAAAAAGAACTGAAAGGCACAACGTTTAGTTCCACAGTGTTCACGTATTTTATGGAAAAACTGACTGGTGAAGACGAGTGAGTACCTGTAGGGAAGGTAGTCAAGGCGAGAAAGAAACCACCAGCATATCTTCGAGCTCGATTCCGCTTAGGGGCCTTTCATAAACTGTACTTCCATTGAAGGAACGCACCAAACTTTGCTAATAATGCTTAACCTGAGCTTCAACAGTCTACCTTCACACTACCGAAAAAACTCTTACAGACTCTTCATCCTGGAATAAGTAGGCTCCCCTTCCTTCAAGTGTCCGACTTTACTTCATTCACCCTAACAAACGCTAAAGCCGAGAAATGACTTCTGCGAGAACAAAAACGGCAAAAGTTTCCATAAGTACTTCTCAGCGGTGCTACACGCTCTTCAAGAAGCCCAATTAAATATCGCGAAAAGAATAAGAAGGAGGAGGAAGGACTATAAAAAATAATCAACATCAAATATGACAAACAAATAATAATTTATGCAACAGATAAAGTATTTCCTCTTTGAGAGTTGCCAACATGATACATGCAATAACAACAAAAAAAACGTCTCAATATACTCCACTAAAAGGGTAAAGTGGTTTGAGCTAAAGTTTACGGCAAGTTCGGCTCTGAGAGTTAAGATGAATTTAAGTTTTCCTAGTCGTCGTTTATCGCATTACACTTCCTTTCCGAAGAACCTACATGGAACCGACAGCCATGAAAGAGCGCCCTCGTTAACCTAGTACTCTAAAGCGAACCCGACGTTTCATCTTAGAACTCATTAAAAAAGATGTTGGTGTCATCCTCCTTGTCTGTACTAGCACCACCATAACGCGCAAAGACAAACATAAAAATAATAAAAGAGCTGCAGTACTTTGAAAAACCTTACAAATAAAAAAGGTGCGCCACCTTTGAATTTCAGAGACGTGCATAGTTTTCTTCAATTATGAAGCGCAAACACAGCAGTTTTAACTCGATTGCGTTAAAGAGCTCATTTCACCGGAATTGCGGCGTCAGCTACGCTGTCGGCGTCAGCGTGGGCGTCGTTGGTTGTGAGCAAAAACTTATCCTGTGACTCACCGCAAAAAACAGAATGGTTCAAATGAAATAAATATTAAAATATTCCGCGTTTTGGTGAGGATGAAACTCGAGTCATCTTCGCTGCAAGCAGGTGCCCTACCACAGAGCCACGCCTATGCTTGAAAATGCAGTTAAAAAGACTTTCTCTGCATGAAAATGCGGCGGGTATTTTGCTCATGTATCACAAACGCATGCGTCCTGTATATCTACTTCACAATGAAACACGTAATACCGGAGTAATATTGCATGGTACGAGCGTACATTGCCATCGGGTGTCTAGATATGTGAATATTATTGCGACTTCGTGCTTTGAAGCCAGCCACTCCTTGCAAATGGGGCGCACGTCACTGAACGTACTCTCTCAAGACGATGTAGAGAGTATATAGCAATGCATAGGTAATCTGCCTTTAGTTTCTTCAACGTAGGCAATCATAGTTTTTGTCTGAGTAAACAGTGAATGAATGAATTAATGTAGTTGGAAAAGATTTCATGCACATAATTGCTCGCAGTTAAAGGCATATGCTACTCATCACACAGAGCTTAGCCATGTGCAAGAGCTTCACTGACACAAGCCACTTTAAACTTTAATTATTACATTGTAGTGAAACACAATTTACACTTCTCGACTAACGTGATGAAAAAGTATGCATCAAGTTCAAGTACGCACTAGAGACAGAATATCGCTATCACAATCAATACCTAAAGGCGAAGCTTAATTGTGTTTCGATTTTGTTTATGACACCTTGAGTATATTGGGAAAGGACACCATGTAATTCTATAAAACAATTAGTGGGATGGAATTCCCCATCGCAATATTTCCGTGATGCCCCACTGGCTGAAGAAACACCCAAGCAACCTTGCTCTACTGCTTATTACTTTCAAGACTATTGAAATGCATTCAGACGAGAGACCCGCAAAACTTTCCAGCCCCTACCTCCTGTATTTATTTACCAACTTCAATGTACTTTGATCTTCTCCAGTGCCCAGGAAAATGAGGTCCTGTGAACATTTTGAAATAATTGTCTTCTACACTATACCCTGTAACGTTTCATCAGTTTGTGTTAAGAAAAAAATTAATCGCAATTAAGGTAAAACACACAGCTACATACACGTCACGTATTGAATACAGGGTCAAGCTATGGTGAGCGATCACTATTGTTATCCTCAAGCGCCAACTTGTGAAAGACGGAAGAAGAGAACGAAGTGGTTCGTCATGGAAGCAACTCGATGTCCGTGCGGCTACCCTCCGCTATTCATTCTCGTATAAACGCGCTGCCCCATCGAAACAGTTTTGGTGGAGGTGCGGAGTAAGATAACGGCGCTCTCGACGAAAGACGACTCCGCTGAGGCACAATACGTGGAGCTTTGCCGAAGTCGACGAGTTGCTGGCCGGCCGTCTGTGATGGCTTCTTACGGTAACAAAGACAATCAACCTACGTTACGTATTCCGTGGTAACCCTACATCGAGCCCCCAAGATTCGATGAACAACTTGGAGAAGATGTCTATGCATGACTCTACTTCTACCAAAGGGCGAGTTGGTTTAATGGCTGGGATACTACCGGCCCGCGCAAGAATGTTGGACTCTTCCGAAAGTAACCGCACCTGCATGGTTCGAAAACCATAAAGAAAGCCTGACGACGTGGCAAACGTTCGTCGATGAAATCAAAAAGTGCTTCGGTAATCCAGCAGCAAAGAAAATTGCGCCCAGCAAACTCTCATGCAACAAGCTCAAGTCCCCGGGGCAACCTGCACGACGTATATCGAGGACATGCTCAAGTTCACTTTAAATACTAAGAGAGTGCTGAGCACTCTTTTTGGGAGAGTTCTTTCTTGTCCCATATTCCATTCTCTTTTCCAGAGTAAATCACCTCTTGCTGAGTCAAAGTACAGTGATTCCCCTAGACCAGGTGAAAGCACTCCCCCTCAACAGGGTAACATAAGGCCACCCGAGGAAGAGTAGCATGACCCCACCGAAGAGAGTAGTAGTACAGCTCACGGAAATAAGTTGCAGAATTTGGGTCGAACTTATGCACTGCACATTGCGAGCCCGACACACTAACTATACCACACCACACTGGAAGACGGTGTAAGGGCGTCTCATTTTGCATGTCGTAAGTAATGTTTGTTATATGTCTGCTTGTTTCTGCTCTTCTTGTTTAGAAGTGCAGATTTCTGTGTCTCCGCGCTTCTCAAAACCACCCGGAATGTAGATAACGTGTTTAACGTTTTTGTTGTGTTCTTCGTGAGATCAGAACGCTTATCGGACACGTTTTGTTTTTATTGCAGAAAAAATATTAGTGCAACAGGTTACATCAATGGCATTTGCAATGACTCACTAAGTGATTCGTCATTTCTGGGTACTAAACATTGCTCTTCTAAAGTGTACATTAAACAATTTAGTTTTCATCCCCTCTTTCGACATATTTTCGGTCACTCTTGTTCATGTTCTTGCTCACGTTCTACGACTAAAGTCACAATACTTTACTGTAGCCGTACCCTACGTTAGGCTAACGGCATCATCACCTGTGTGCGATGGTCATAGCAAAAACATCCATATTTTATAAGAAGAATATCAGAACTGTTTGCACTGAGCTTCAATCGTGGCCGATTGAACGAGATAGTATTCTTTTATTTCACTACACAGATCTGAAGCTCGAAACGTTGATAATAATAGTTCCAAGTGTCTCCCAGTACGCTGAATTTCAGTAGCGACCACTAGAAACACTGTTCCCTTTGTTAATCATCTCTAACATCTCAATAAACAAATGCAGTACGTTTTACTGCAATATGTGTGGTTATTGGGTAGTACTATTCCCTCGCGGTGCGCCGGCGCACCTAAGTGCAATCAAGAGCAGAAGTATAACCGCGCTTTACTCTCGCATGCCCGATGAGTATATAGGCATTCTACTCTCTCAGAGCGGGGTAGAATAGAAAGTAGTCTCACTCGGTCATTTCATGCAGGGTGAAAATGAATTTCACTCTAACCGATGTTTTGCGAGAGTAGAAGACCATTCTGAAAAATAACTTGGCCTTTTTTACTCCCGCGATACCCTCCGCAGTTTTTAGAGTGTTGTGCAAGCCGCTGGACCCCCAGATGACAGAAGAAGATCAAGTTGGTCATCTTCTGAAAGGGATTGTGCTGGACGTCTACCAGCTCCTCATTGCAAAAGACTGTTTGGAGTCTGTAAGTGACGTCAATAAGCACTGCCGTACATCTGAAGCGCTGAAATCTCAATGAATTACACCAAAGTTTGGCCGCCTGGCCAACGTCACTAATGTCGCCAGTGTTGACGTGCATCCAGCTCCATGCCCCGCCGCGTTGGTCGAGTGGCTAAGGTACTCGGCTGCTGAACCGCTGGACCAGGAGATCAAACCCCTGCTGCGGCGGCTGCATTTTCGATGGAGGCGGAATTGTTGTAGGCCCGTGTGCTCAGATTTGGGTGCACGTGAAATACCCACACGTGTACGAAATTTCCGGAGCCCTCCACTATGGTGTCTCATAATCATATGGTGGTTTTGGGACGTTAAACACCACTAATCAATCAAACAATCCAGCTTCATAAGACCTAACGTCAGTGATTCGGTAGGTGATGCATGAAAAGCTTGCCTGACGGGAGGTGGTTTCTCGGTCATCACCTAATGTGCGAGAGCCCTTTCCTCCCTGCGACTGGAGTGACGCCTAACAAGGCCGCCTCTCTAGATGCCTACATCTATGCGCCTCATCTTCGAATACCAAGCCTCACTATGAATTTGTACCTCAATTACCAGTTGTATGACGATAGCGTACGCTGACCACCTAACGTTTCTCACGACTGGAACGGCCAGGCCATTCATCTTTCTGCTTACAGCATGAGTGGACCCCGTGAACGTCTCATATGCTTCCACTGAAGCGTCCTCTGCCCTGTCACTTAATTCTGCTCTGATCGACATCACACATCAGAACCATCCTATGGGCAACCACATATTTCCTACCGGCGCATCAATCAACACGTTCATGAGACACCCTGGCTCTCTGATTCAAACAGCAGTCCAAACAATCGGGCGAATCACCGCAGTGAAGGCTCGTTCACACCGAAGGCGGCGCAACAAGGCGGGAAAGCGGGCTTTTCGAAGCGGCAAGGTGGTTAGTGCGTGCACCTGTTCGGCGGGCGGCAAAAAATTGTTCTGGGAGCGATCGCACTTGCCGCCGCATATTACGCCCACTTTTGCCACCTGGAGGGGAAGTTTTCCCGCTTTCTTCTTTGTCGCCTTACCGGTTTGGCCGTGCCGCCTTCGGTGTGAACGAGCTTCGACTTAACCGGTTTGTGCGGAGCTTGACGCCGACACCAGCGCCGATACCGCCAATACCGGCGTAATATTTCCAGTGAAATGCAGCCCAGTTACACGTGATTCAATTTATTGAGTACACAGAAGCGCCTGTGTTCCCAGAAGTGATGCCCCGCCGCGGTGGTTTAGTGGCTAAGGTACTCGGCTGCTGACCCGCAGGTCGCGGGTTCGATTCCCGGCTGTGGCGGCTGCATTTCCGATGGAGGCGGAAATGTTGTAGGCCCGTGTACTCAGATTTGGGTGCACGTTAAAGAACCCCAGGTGGTCGAAATTTCCGGAGCCCTCCACTACGGCGTCTCTCATAATCAGAAGTGGTTTTGGGACGTTAAACCCCACAAATCAATCAATCAATCCCAGAAGTGATTCCATATTGCCACGTTCCATTTCCCAAGTTTTGTTATCGTCCCAAAACACCACACGATTCTCAGCGCAAACCGCGCCTGCAGTTTTCGAGAAGGATCCGGACTGTAGTAGATCATATCGATAAGATCACGCCCACTGTGCGAACGGTACAGATTGTTCTGGAACCTACGCCACCGCCAGCGATAACGCTAGAACATTCGACGGCAAGAGTATAAATGCCGACGCGCTTCGCCGCTTGTCAGTTGTTGATCGAAGGCCGACGCTCCGTTCGCCGCTATCAGTCCGAGACTGCTATCTGTGCAAGACTACTGCTGTAATTGGACTTTCCGTTTACCGGGCACAGGTTCGCCCAAATAAACAGTTAAATCCCAACACGAAGTCTCCTGTCTTCGGCCACGTCACGACCCCGTGACATCTGGTGCAGGTGCTGCTTCGTTTATGTACCGGAGGCCCCGGTCAAGCCGTGAACCCAGCCCACGTCGCGGAGAAGATACCGACGCCAACCAGGAGCAGCGAACAAGCCGCCGACAGCAAGGGCTACCACTGGAGTACGGGCTTCTAGAAGACAAGGCGCGGAAGACCAAGGCCATGACCGCGACTGCAGCGACAATGACAACCGCCGCATCCCAGCCCACGATGGTCATGCATCAACCCAGGGAACCACCAACTTTCCATGGGTCATCGTTCGAAGACCCGGAGTCCTGGCTAGAAACATACGACCGTGGGGCCGCCCTCAACCACTGGGACAACGAAGAAAAGCTCCGTCGTGTGTATTTCTACCTGGAAGACACAGCAAGGACCTGGCTAGAGAATCGTGAGTCCACGCTCCGAACGTGGGATGTCTTTTGCGGCGCATTTCTGCAAACGTTCGCGAGCGTCGCTCGCAAAGAAAGGGCCGCTGCTCAACTAGAGACCCGGGTTCAGCTACCAAATGAAAAGGTTGGAATTTTCACAGAGGAGATGACCCGCCTATTCCCTCACGCTGACCCCAACATGCCTGAGGAAAAGAAAGTTCGTTTCCTCATGCGAGGGGTCAAACAGGAGCTCTTCGCGGGACGCGAAGTTAAAGAAAGTTAGGACAGCTTGGAAAGACCCTGAAATCTGCACAGCCGGAGGTCATCTCGTAACGCCTGCAGGAATCTGCACAGCGAGAGTCACCATTAACGGCCATATTTATCCTACAGACTTCGTAGTCTTACAGCGTTGCTCAAGAGATGTCATCCTTGGCATGGACTTCTTATGCCTCCATGGGGCTGTCATCAACCTAAAAACAAAGTCGATAACGTTATCCACAGAAGAAGCACTACCGCCGCGCACGCCGTCAGGACACCATGCCTTGAATGTGCTGGAAGAACAAGTCACCATTCCGCCTCGCTCAAGCGTCATTATTTCAGTCGGCGCTCCTGAACTACCTGACTTGGAAGGCGTCGTTGAAGGCAGTCAGCATCTGTTGGTCACCCGAAATATTTGCGCCGCAAGAGGAACTGCAGAGCTGCGGGGAGGCAAAGCAACGGTTATGCTCACGAATTTCAGCAATGAGTACAAACATGTGAACAAAGGAACAACGGTCGCATACATCGAAGAAATTGTCGAAGCCACCAGTGCTTTCGCCCTCGCTGATTCCGCGGAACCTGCTCAGAGGAACCAAGCCCCTCCCATAGCTTTCGACGTCAATCCCAGACTTCCGAACGATAAGCAAGAACAGCTCAAGGCCCTGCTCCTGCAATACGAAGATTGCTTTTCGTCGTCATCAAAAATTCGGCAGACCCCAATCACGAAACATCGCATCATAACCGAAGAAAATGCCAGACCACTCCGTCAGAGTCCGTACAGGGTTTCGACGCGAGAACGTGAGGCCATGAAGAGACAAGTTGGTGAAATGCTGCGGGATGACATTATCCAGCCGTCCAAGATTCCATGGGCATCCCCCGTGGTGTTAGGGAAGAAAAAGAATGGGACCCTACGTTTCTGCGTCGATTATCGCCGCCTGAACAAAATCACAAGAAAAGACGAGTATCCTCTCCCACGAATAGACGACGCACTTGATCGGCTCCATAACGCCAAGTACTTTTCGTCAATGGACCTCAAGACTGGCTATTGGCAAATCGAAGTCGACGAAAGAGACCGAGAGAAGACGGCGTTTATAACACCAGACGGCCTCTTCGAGTTTAAGGTGATGCCCTTCGGCCTTTGCTCAGCGCCTGCAACTTTTCAACGCGTTATGGATACAGTACTGGCAGGATTGAAGTGGCAGACTTGCCTTGTGTACCTGGACGACGTCGTCGTGTTTTCCTCGAGTTTCGACGAGCATCTTCGGCGCCTTGAAGCTGTACTTCAAGCCATCAAGACTTCCGGACTCACACTGAAGCCAGAAAAGTGCAGATTTGCGTATGAGGAGTTCTTGTTTCTGGGGCACGTTATCAGCAAGTCTGGAGTTCGTCCCGATCCATGGAAAACAGCCGCCATCGCCGACTTCCCGCCGCCCACTGACAAGAAAGCCGTGCGCCGATTTCTGGGCCTGTGTGCCTATTATAGGCGGTTCGTGAAAAACTTCGCCCGCATTGCCGATCCTCTCACTAACCTTACCAAGGCTGACGTAGAGTTTAAGTGGGAAACGCCGCAGGAACACGCTTTCCAGGCGCTTAGACATCGCCTCCAGACGCCTCCGTTACTTGCCCATTTCGACGAATTCGCTGAGACAGAAATACATACTGACGCAAGCAGCGTAGGGGTTGGCGCCGTTCTTGTGCAGAGGGCTGACGGACTTGAAAGGGTTATTAGTTACGCCAGCCGATCGCTATCCAAAGCAGAAGCAAATTATTCCACAACAGAAAAGGAGTACCTCGCCATCATCTGGGCTACGTCGAAATTTCGCCCCTACCTCTACGGCAGGCCCTTCAAAGTTGTGAGCGATCACCACGCATTGTGTTCGCTAGCCACCTTGAAGAACCCTTCAGGTCGCCTCGCACGATGGAGCCTCAGACTTCAAGAATATGACATTACTGTCATTTACAAGTCCGGCAAAAAACACTCCGACGCCGACTGTCTCTCTCGTGCGCCTGTCGACAAACCGCTACCCGGCGACCCGGATGACGACGAGTTCTTAGGAACGATAACTACCGACGACTTCGCTGAACGACAGAGGGCCGACCCAGAACTTAAGGCCCTAATAGAATACCTCGAAAGCCTGACCGCCGAAGTCCCGAAGGTATTCAAGCGCGCACTTGCGTTGTTCTTTCTACGAAACGGTCTTCTACAAAAGAAAAATTTTTCACCGCTTCGAGCTAAGTACCTCCTTGTGGTGCCTTCAGCTCTGCGACCAGAACTCCTGCAGGCCCTGCACGACGATCCGACGGCAGGGCACCTCGGTGTTTCTCGCACGCTCGCGAGGATACAAGAAAGGTACTACTGGCCACGTCTTACCACCGACGTCACTCGTTATGTGAGAACATGCCGGGACTGTCAGCGACGCAAGACACCGCCGACAAGGCCAGCGGGACTTCTGCAGCCAATTGATCCACCTTGCCGACCTTTCCAGCTGTTTGGTATGGACCTACTGGGGCCGTTTCCGACGTCGGCTTTCGGAAACAAGTGGATCGTGGTAGCTACCGACTACCTCACCCGCTACGCCGAAACAAAAGCCCTTCCAAAAGGCAGTGCATCTGAGGTAGCTAAGTTCTTCGTCGAAAATATCGTCCTACGTCACGGCGCCCCGGAGGTACGGCACAGAGGAACGGCATTCACTGCCGACTTGACTCAAGCGATCTTGGCATACAGCCAAACAAACCACCGCCGGACGACAGCGTACCACCCACAGACCAACGGCCTCACCGAGCGGCTTAACAAGACGATCGCCGACATGCTGCCAATGTACGTCGATGTCGAACACAAGACGTGGGACGTCATTCTTTCATATGTGACCTTCGCATACAACACGGCGGTGCAGGAGACGACGCAGTGATCTCCATACAAATTGGTCTACGGAAGGAGGCCGGCAACGACGCTCGATGCCATGTTACCCAACGTCACCGACGAAGAAAACCTCGATGTGAGCGAGTACCTTCAACGCGCCGAAGAAGCCCGACAACTTGCGCGTCTCCGTATCAAGAATCAACAGACGACCGACAGCCACCGTTACAACCTTCGACGACGCTTCGTGGAATACCAGCCCGGTGAACGTGTTTGGGTGTGGACGCCGATACGCCGACGTGGACTAAGTGAAAAGCTTCTGCGACGGTACTTCGGACCGTACAGGGTGGTTCGGCGTCTCGGCCCACTTGATTACGAGGTTGTCCCCGACGGCATCACGAACTCTCAACGACGCCGATCGCGACCTGAAGTCGTCCATGTCGCGCGCCTCAAGCCGTTTCATGCGCGTTAACAAACTGAACCAGTGTTTTTTGTATTATTGTTGTATCCTAACTTATTCATTGTACTTTATTGCATTATTATTTTACTTTCATCTTTAGTTAAAGCATCGCGACGATGCCTTTTTTTTCAGAGGGGGGCAATGCCACATTCCATTTCACAAGTTTTGTTATCGTCCCAAAACACTACACGATTCTCAGCGCAAACCGCGCCTGCAGTTTTCGAGAAGGATCCGGACTGTAGTAGATCATTTCGATAAGATCACGCCCACTGTGCGAACGGTACAGATTGTTCTGGAACCTACGCCACCGCCAGCGATAACGCTAGGACATTTGACGGCAAGAGTATAAATGCCGACGTGCTTCGCCGCTTGTCAGTTGTTGATCGAAGGCCGACGCTCCGTTCGCCGCTATCAGTCCGAGACTGCTATCTGTGCAAGACTACTGCTGTAATTGGACTTTCCGTTTACCGGGCACAGGTTCGCCCAAATAAACAGTTAAATCCCAACACGAAGTCTCCTGTCTTCGGCCACGTCACGACACCGTGACAATATTATCATAACGATACCACAATACTTTTAGCAACACAACAATAATCTGGGGCTTTACGTCTCCAAATCACGGTACGGTTATGAGAAACGTCGTATTGAAAGGCTCTGGAAATTACCACAATCTGTTGCTCTTTAACCTGCATTGGCATAGTAGAGTACATGGACTTCTATTATTTTGCCTCTACCGTAATGCGATTGCCGCAACCGAGATCGCACCCGCGAACATCGAGCCAGCAGCCACGTACTCTAACAACTGTTCTACCACGGCGGAAACGTTTCAGCAATATTAACAGTACTCGTCTGGTGAACAGACAGAACGTCAAACAACTTGCTCTGCATTGCCATCACACGAAAGTAATCAGGCAGAGCAGCATTGAGAACACAACTGGGCCGCTTAAGTTGCAATCAATGACAGGCTTCAAACCATAGAGGAAGTTTGGCAACTACACTGGCAATCCCGCTAGAGCCTTTTCGTTAGTCATTTTAGGATGAATTATATACCGACACGCTGTAACGCAGTAACATACCATCTTAACAAGCTGGTTACGACAAGGATTGTTTCGCGTGCTATGCGTATACTTGTCGAGAACCTTGACGTCTAACTTATGTGAGGGAGTGAAAAACCTTCAAAACCTACAAGCCTGTTGGGTTCATCTCAATACTGAAAATTATTTCTCTCATTACAATCAAGACCCTAACTAAATAGATGTAATAAGATCGATTGGAAGGTGAACCATTCATAACGGTAGCTGTCATTGCATCACATTTGGAGAGAAGCGGTTAATAGGGATGTTAACTGTATTTCGAGCTGATGCTACTAACAGCCAATAAAATATTTTGTAGTTTCACAGGCTTTGTATGTTGCTGTACGCGTGCTGACTAGGTTCACGAGCACGGAGTCTGTGCATACAGACAAGCACAAACAACTTTGTTCGATGACCCCGAAGACTGAATTTTACTACACAAGTTTTAAGAGCATCATAGAAGGGTGAGCCTTAAGGGGAATTTAGTAAGGTTACCCTCCCCCCCCCCCGAAAAAATCGTAAATTTACAATTTCGACACCAAAGATCCACTGTCCCATGAGGAGCCAACCTGCGGAAGCCCGACTTTGAGCGGCCGCCCCAAGCGGTTTGAATGATACCCCGAAATGCGCCACGTGCCCTCCGGCGTAAGCAGTATGCGCACGTGGATTCGTTTTTCTCCAATTGTGTTTTTTATAAGTTGTTCAACTTCAATGTATTTTTTCTGAAAACGTATAAACTGATTTCAATGAAACTTTGTATGCGTGAAATACAACAATTGCAAAACAATGTGAACTCAAAAAATGGCTGATTTCAGAATAGTTTAAACTGTCAGAAAAATAAACAACACACACCCGGGGTGCCTTTGTGCATGCAGTAAAGTTATTCTTTAAATCCTGAAAAATGCAATATTTGTTTAGATCAGATGTAACCTATGGGTCCCAAGAATAACGCGGCTAAACATCATTACAAATCCTTTCGGTGGTTGCAGAGAAAAGGTATATTGAATAAGTGAACCCCCTTTATGGGCCACAGTAAGGATAGGCAACCTAGGCATAAAAAAAGGGTGTCACTTGTTATCCGATGGCTATATTTGGGAACTTGTAAAATTTTATGGGTATACTGCAGTCGTTTCTAATATATTACGCTGAAACTGAAATATACCCTTTGCCCTATCAAACCACCTTGCGTTGATCTTCTTCTCACTTGGCTGCGATAAACGCGAACGCTAACATCAGGCATGCGAAAGTAGGGGATGACTGTGGCCACTCCACACGTCGTCTCAGCTCAGCCTATGAAAGGGTCACTTGATAAGGGAGCTTTAAGCGGCGCATGTTTTCTTTAGGGCAAATAGAAGAGTATACGATATACCTTGGAGGACGATGCACAGCTACAATATTCCTCAAGACTTGTTTTAGCCACACTCATAAATTGATCATGCTACTCTACGTACTAAGCAATATTTGGGTGACCAAAAAGGTGTGGAAGCGTGGCACACTAGCACGGGAGTGTTTCACCGCTGTGAAGTCGGTACGGTGTTTCCAGCACTGCAAATAATCTTATTGGCGAATTGCAGACAACCCAACAAACACCAAAGTTTATCGGTGGTGTCTGCTACTGATATACGAGTCATGAGTTATTTTGAAGGTTTGATGATGTATGAAAGAAGGTTCTCTCAAGATTAAAACTGCTCGGATGAACGTATACATACGGATTTATAGCACAACTGAACTGTATATATTCAATTACTCTCATTTTTCTTTGCTGGTACTCATCCCTGTCTAACAACACACACACGCATAACCACATCAGCACACCCACGCATGCGAGATCTTTCACTCCCACATGAACGAATGGACATTCGCATTCCTAACCACAAGCGAATATGCTTATTGGCATGCAAGACTGAGTATCACAAGAATCTCAACGCCCTCGACGCGCATGAAAAGACCGTGACTTTTTAAAAAGCTCTTCTCGGCAGATAGCGGCAAAATCAAAAAAAAATTGCCGCAAGAATTTTACACACTGACTGCTAGTCTTAAAGGATGCTCGGCGGCAAACAGTTTATGCGCAGACCTTGTTTTTCTTGCTCGAATGTTTACTCGACAAACACTCGAACGAGCTTAACGACTCCCCGATGTTTATTTTCTCTTCCTCGCTAGAAAAGCCTCCAGCACGGCAATTCACGTTAGCACAACAAGCGGGTGACATCCAAGCAGCAAGTACATTGAAAAATATATAGTGTGCGGAAACTTCGAACACAAAGCTTTGAGTCAATAGGAAAGGGTGTACAGGCTTGTCAGCATTAATGGGCAACTCTGTCAGTAAGAAGCCGTGCCAATGATTGCCTAATTTGATTATCTCCTAAAAAACACCGGGCAATTTATATTGATGGAGGCGCCTCTCCGTCTAGTACCCAGCTGCTTACTTGACAAGAAAGACGATAGCCGAGTAAAAACAAGACAGATGAAAACAGGTGGTGGAGGCTCTATAGAAGCGCAGCTCGCAGTTGATTGCCGCTTGCTGAAGCGCCGCGTTCGACGTTTTATCAGTGTGCCTCGCCTTTCTTGTTCACAGCCTGAAAACGTACACACAAGGAGACCGAAAGAAAGCTGCTAGAAAAAGCATCGAGAGGCGTGACTAATACGGAAACACATTCTGATCTACACAATCACTTGGTTTACATAAGAGGCGAAGACGCTTTCAAGTGAAACATAGAGTGATAAAAATGACGGCTATAAATTTTATTCGGTGTTCTTTGGCATAACACTGCACCACTTAACACTGGAATAATCTGTCAATTAATCACTAATCTAGTGATTAGTTGCTCGTTCCTGGCTGCGTCGAAGAACTAAGAAAGGTCAGCGTGATTGCACGTGGAGCGTGCACGCTCGGAACTGCTTCTGGTGAGGATGAAAAGCATTTAATTATGTAAGCTATATGGAGGGAGGGTGGGGAGTGGTCCTTATTCGTCTACCCCGTACAAACACTAGGTGGGCACCCTTTTACGGGAACCTATTGTCATCGGCCGCAGCCCCGGCACGCTAAACTAAGACCCAATGGGCCATCAGGTCAGAGCAGCCAAGCTGGGCTGCCTGCCAGTCCTCCCGGGTACGATCGGGTATTTAAAGACGATAGTCTTTGTTGGGGTACTTTGACGCAAAATTTTCGGTCAGTTTGTCTGTCCATCTTTTTGCCTATGTGTACATTTGTCTGTTTGTCTGCCGAAACGACACTCCGAACAGCCTCTAGGGATAGCCTAAACGGCCAACCCTATCCACAGCACCCACCAATATTGCTCAAGTTTCAGCGTTCATACTTGTGCGATCGTCAATTGAAAGAAAAGTTATTGCACATATTTGAGGCACCCTAACAACACGTCAAATTTTGTATGTGTGGCTTTATGCTAGAGAAGGCACACATTAGTAATTCTAAGGACCATGGCGTTTATGACGCTGCGCTGACAGTGCAACGCGATGCTCAAAAAAGCAAGTGTTTCAAACGTTTTTGCTAACACGACACGGTGGCGGCACCTGCCCGTCGCACTGCGTTCTACACCTTATCGCCTCCGAGACAAGTGCGCATTTTTGTCCGTGGGCGCGCACGCCTTCCTTCGTTTTCGAAGATAACTGCCAGATGGCGCTCATGTCTAACGTGCCTCGATGCACTTGTTCGCCTTCGCTGCACGGATGGACTCCCTCTAACCAGCGCTTCCAGAATACAATTTACCGAATTTCTCGTGCAGAACATCAAATAAATGTTTTGTTCACTCTCTCTACATGCAAGACTATCGTCTTTCGACGACATTTGCATTGAAACATGTAGATACGGGGTAATTTTTTTTTTGACACGCTCACACGATGTGGAAAATGTTGGAGTTTCTCCACAGTGCGGGAAGTTCCCCGGGCAAGCGGGGTTGCAGCGTTTCAGGATTGCCGGGCACAATTAAGTTTCAGTGTAAAGGCTAAGGAGGGTTCGCTTCTCCGCCTTTGTGAGGCGTTTGGGATATATCTGATGGTTGAATTGGTGAAGCTGAGTTATGTCCCTAATTGTGTAAGCGGGGTTGGGTTCCGATTAGGAATCGGAAGGGCACGAGGATAGTGCCTGGAGAGTGAGCGCGCGAGCAGTGGCATCATCCGACTCATTACCATCGAGGCACGTATCAGATGGAGCCTAAATGACCGGTGCGTGGGGGCACCTAGGTACTGACTATTCTGCGAAATTTTCTGCGCTAAGTAGGAAATGTAGCCCTGTTCGATATTGCGGCAGGCACCTTTGGCATCGGTGATGATGACCCTCGAGTGCAGATCTGTGGCAGCTAGCACAATGGTGATCTCCTCCGCGTTCCTAATGATTTGTGCACGGAAGGTTAGTCCGTTTACTGCGGTGTTTTGGAGAACGACCGCGACCGTGTACGAAGCCCCATGGTGAGGGCCAGAAGCATCCGTGCTAAATACGCTCATTTTAATAAACAGTGTCTTAGCCAAATGCCTTTACGATGGAGCTGAGTGTGAGCACGGTGTCAGGAACGTCATTCTTTTATCACATCAATGAGTTCACGCGGTTCATTGTATATTATCGGACATACAAGCACAGTTATTATCAATATTAATGGACACTTTTCATAACTCACATCAACTGTATTTTCGACTTGGTAAGGTTGTATCATATCATAATGCACTTCCCTATCCCTTTTCCCAACTTTCGGTTGAATTTATCCATGAATAATTTCAGCAGAATATGTTCAGCATCCCCAACTGCATGCAACGTGGCCAACAATGATCTCAAAGTAATGCTTCGGCATTTTTGCTACACCAATGCTTCGCAGTGAACATATATGTGAAGATCAACAGCAGCCTTAATATAGAAAAAAATGAAGCTGTAGACTTTCAAGTACGTATAATTTTTTTTTTTCGTTGTGAGAAGTCCCATTTTTCGCTCGCGTTGCCAAAAACGTGCTTTTGACACGCTGTCAAGTATGCGAGTTCAAACCACCCCAATATTTTTTATTTTGTTATCCACATAACATTGCGCATGTTTAACGATTTTGTATATATGAAAAACACAATCGAACACGCAGTATTTGTGCAGTAGCGATTGGCCATAAAGAGAACGCTGGCACATCAACTCAAAACACGTTTTTTGGGGCCTAGCTTTCTTCTTTACTCTTTTTCTGAACAATGATTCGCTCCGGAATTTCAAACGCCGCACATCGAGCTTCTAATTGACACAGACCCTGTAATGCGTGTTTTTTTTTTTCGAATACAGCATCGGTAAGGAATGTTGCACATTTGCTGCAAGTACCAACAATCATCGCCAAAAATTGTTTAGCACACTGGCAACCACGACCGCCTTAACTGTCGCAATAAAGTGAACTACGAAAATTATTGACTGTCGCTACCTCTTGTCGCTAGTCCTATGATTCCTAATGTCTTTTTAGCTCGAATAAAGTGCAACTCTTTCCTTCGTGGTCAAAGTTGCACACGCCTCAGTATAACTGGCATATCATGGTTGACAGTTATCTGACGTACACTAATGGTGATAAAAATTACGGCCAGTGTCAACCTAACAATAAAACATAAAAGGTACCGCTGCCTGGTTGTAAATTGCGTGTTCATTCTCGGATGCTCTTTTATGACGTAAAGATTGACACGAACCAATCAAAGATACACCAAGTCGTTCGCTGAGACGATACACAAGGCTCAGATGTTCCGGCAGCCACCATTCCGATTTCGTTGGCATGTTAGGGACTCCCAGAACAAGGGCTCTGTTGTGACTGTTCGCAGGCACCTTATCGTCACTTGCGCTATGCGTCATCCTACGTAGCACAAGATTGTAGGTTTGCCGATTGCGGCCTTTCATGTAGAGCCTAGTAGCAGGTGCTTGAAACCTATATCGCTTACCATTACTTTCGTATTGACAAGTTGCGGCGCAGCATGTCTTTCTGGCATCGCTCTCATACACCATGCATATCGCCTGAGAATATCCTCACTCGCTGATTTTTTCATATGTGAAGCTATTCTATGCGAACTTCGGTGACCTTGAGCGTATGTATCTATCTATCTATCTATCTATCTATCTATCTATCTATCTATCTATCTATCTATCTATCTAGCCACCTACGACTTTTAGCTCTCCTGGCCGTTTCGATTATGGTATCGATAACAAACTTGGTATGGCATAACATGACTGTATGAAGAACATATTTGACTAGTCATAACATGAAAATCATGCCACGTATGTTATGAATAGAATGATTTGCATCTCGAGGTCCCGCAGCTCTTGCGCTACTTTTGTTAAAATGGCGTGTTGCGAAACTGGTATGGTATGACATGATTGCATGGTGAACACAAGCAACAGACCCTAGCATGAAAATCATGACATGCGTGTCATGTAACATGATTACAAGAAACGCTCGTGATGCGCTATCGGCCGTTTCGCTGGAGTCACATATACCAAATTCGGTATAACGATACGTGAATGGACGACGAAGGTACGCGACTGGTTTGAACATTATAATCTAGAGACGCATGTAATGTAACAACATGAGTATACATGCTACGCTCATAATGTGCTAGTGGCCGTTTCGCTACATTCACATGTACCCAATTCAATATTACGGGAAAGGAATGGACGACATAGGTAAATGAGACATCCAAACATGATAATCACGACATGCGTGTTATGTAACAGCATGACTACATGCCACACTGATGATGCGCTCACGGCTGTTTTGCTAGCTTCACATATGCCAAATTTGGTATTACGTGACGTCAATGGATGACGAAGGTATGGGACTGGTACAAACATAATAATAATGAGGTGTGTCCTTTGAGAACATGACTACATACCACAGTCAATGATGATGATGAAAAACATTTATTATAAAAAAGAGAGGTACGGGGCCAAAGCATGACCCTGCTACATGGTCGGCGTCCTTAGTCCGGGACACCGCATGACGAGGCCCCTACTCGCGCCCGTCTCACCAGAGCCCGTTGAGACTCTAGTGATGAGCAGTTGAGGAGGGCAGTCTCCCATGCCTCTCGGGAAGGGGTAGGGGAAGGGGGTAGGTGGGGATTTTTCGGACATGCCCACACCATGTGGAAGATATCACACGTCTCCCCACAGTGTGGGCACCGCCCATCTGTGTTCGCATCGAAATGCTTTAGGATTGCAGGACAGAGTAGAGTACCTGTCTGCAGGCGCCTTAGAGTTCGCTCTTCCGCCTTACTCAGCCCCTTTGCAGGAGCCGGGTAAAGGCGGTGAGTGTCACGATAATAGGTGAGAATTTCTTTGAACCGCAGCAGCGGTGTATTGGCCTCCGAGTCATAAGAGCCAAGGTGAGGAGCCCGGTGGGTAAGCGCTCGGGCGGCCGCGTCAGCGGCCTCATTACCTCGTAGGCCCTGATGGCCAGGAGCCCATACGATGCGTTTCGGGGCTGGATCAGCGAGAGCCCGTTTTAGAATTTGGCTGGCTAGGGGGGATATCTCTCCTACCAAGTAATGAGTACATGCTTTCCTGGAGTCCGTGATGATAACTTTCGAGTTGGGGTCCGCAGCAGCAAGCGCTATCGCGACTTCCTCAGCGCGCTCTGGATTTTGTGCTTGGAACGAGAGCCCATTGACATGCTTTTCCCGGTGAACTACAGAGGCCATGTAAAATCCCGTAGGCGAAGGCCCTGCTATATCTACGTAGAATACACCAGGTCGGGAGCCGTGTTGCCTCTCAAGCGTCCGAGCCCGCGCCTGTCTTCTGCTTTCGTGCGTGTGCTTATCCATGTTACTGGGGAGTGGAGCGACCGAGAGCATATGCCGCCACAGTTGCGGAATACGCTCCGCCTCCTCTGCAGTGCAAGTGTGCTGTATATGTAAGCGGTTTAGCAGGCGGCGCCCGGGAGCCGTCTGCACGAGCCGCGTATATTGATTCATAAGGTGGGCCTCCCGCAACTCCTGGTAGGAGTTGAGCACACCCAACGCCCTCAGTTTGGCGTTGGAAGTGGCCACCGGGAGATCCAGAGCTCGTTTAGTAGCCTTACGAATGATGGCATCTATTCTTTCGTCTTCTTGCTTGTTAGTGCGAAGGTATGGGACGGCGTAGAGGATCCGGCTAGTCACGAAGGCATGGGCGAGCCGAAGCGCGTCCCTGCCCCGCAGACCACCCCTCTTGTTGGAAACGCGGTGGATCATGCGCCCTACCTGTTCGCCTATTCTCTTGAGTTTCGCTATAGTGGAGTCCGGTCTGAGTCTGTGGTGAATGAACAGGCCCAGAATCCGGAGCTCCTCCACCTCTCTGATGGGAACCCCAGACAGGGAGATGTGTATGGCTGACTTATCTCTTGGCTTCGCTCTAACGTGCAGAAGCTCTGATTTGTTTGGAGCACATTGGAGTCCACAATCGTTGGCATACGCCTCGACTATGGATGCGGCCTGCTGAAGGCGTTCCTGCATTTCACCAAGGCTCCCTTCAGTGGTCCAGATTGTAATATCGTTGGCATATACTGCGTGTTGTGTGCCTTCCACCCTGGCCAATTCGCTTGGAAGGCGCATCATAGCAATGTTGAAAAGGAGTGGTGATAACACTGCTCCCTGTGGGGTACCCCGTGTTCCCATAATGTACGGGCCATATTCCTCGTCCTCGATCCGAAGAAGTGCCTGGCGTTTAGAGAGAAAATCTCTGACATATGCAAAGGCCTTAGCCCCGCAATCAGTGGAGCTCAAGTTAGCCAGGATGCTGCTGTGTTTAACATTGTCGAAAGCCCCCTTCAGATCAAGGGCGAGGATGGCTTTATCATTGTGTTGCATACTTATGGGCTGTATGACGGCCCTATGGAGCTGGAGAAGGACGTCCTGTGCAGACATGTGTGGGCGAAACCCAAACATGGTGTCTGCAAAGAAGCCCTTGCCCTCAAGGTATGGGGAGAGGCGATCCCGTACCATCGTCTCCATAAGCTTGCCCACGCACGAAGTCAGTGATATGGGCCTCAGATTTTCCGTATTCACGGCCTTGCCTGCTTTGGGGATAAAAGTCACAAGTGACGTTTTCCATTCGGAAGGGAGCGCACGGCCGTCCCAGATCTCGTTCATGTATTCCAATAAATGGAGGTAGGCTGTGTCAGGGAGGTTTGCCAACAGCTTTACTGTTATGCGGTCCAGCCCCGGAGCCGTACCCCTGCGCATTTTAGCTAAAGCCGCTTTAAGGTCATGCAACTCAAAACGGGCATCGAGTTGATGATTAGGCTTACCAGAGTACGTGTACGCCGGCCCAGGCGGGTCCTCCGTACGACAGAGATACCTATCGCACAGAGCGTCCGCAAGCTGTGCCGGAGTGCCTTGGTACCCTTGCAGAGCTCGCCGGAGCTGCTTCTGCGCCTCCCCTCTCGTTTGAGAGGGGTCTATGAGACTGCGAAAGAGACGCCATATCCCCTTCGAGCTCATCTGACGAGCTGCGGCATCGCAGCGGGCTATCCAATTTGAATCTGAGAGTTGGGCAGCATACGCTGCAGCTTGTTCCGTGAGTTGGGCTATGCGGATACGTAATTTGCGATTAGTCTTCTGCTTTTTCCAACGTTTTGTTAAGCTTCGGCGCGCCTCCCACAAGTGTAGGAGGTGATTGTCAACTGCGGGGATTTCTTCGTTGGTTTGGAGGGTAGTAGTAAGTCTTTTCTGAATGTTGTTTACGTGTTGAGCCCATTCTGCATAGCCTCCAGAAAATAGTACGGGAGGGATAGTCTGATTGCGAAATTGGGTCCAATCGGTCAACTTGGCTTGACCGCATTTTTTATGAGCTGACTTTTCCATGAGTGTGACCCGGAGAAGGCAGTGATCACTGCCTAGAGAATCGCCCAAGTTCTCCCAGGTAGCATCCTTAGCGTTTTTTACGAGAGAGAGGTCCGGACACGTGTCACGGGTTACCGAGTTCCCCACTCGAGTGGGGTACGCCGGATCCGTGAGCAGCGTGAGGCGAAGGGAGGAGATAAGCTCCGCCAGCTTACGTCCTCTGGCCTTCTTGTAGTGATAGCCCCAGTGAAGGCTGGGAGCATTGAAGTCTCCCACGATCACTAAGGGGTCCTTGTCTGCCAACTTGATCGCCCGGAGGAAGATTTCGCTAAAAGTTACGCGGGGCTTATGCGGGGGGCTGTATATATTTAGGATGTGTATTGACTGGTCGCGACGTCTGAGAGGCAGTACTCTGACCATTGTGTATTCTTGTTCAGTACTTAAGTTTAAATCGACCTGAATCGCGGTATATGCCTTGTTCACCAGGATGCATGACGAGGGCCCCCCCTGGAAGGTGCTATAGCCAGAGAATTTAACGTCCAAACCGGGCTCCTGCAAAGCAAGCAAGGCGGGCATGTTTCCGAGGGACTGCAAGTAGAGCTGGAGGTGCGACCGTTTTTTCCAGGCTCTAAAACCCCTGCAGTTCCATTGTATAATCTCAAATTTTTGTAGATATTTAGCTTGTTTATTAGATCGGCTAGCCATCTTTTAGTATTTATTTACGGTGCAGAGGACCGGTCCGGACCTGGAGCCGGCCCTGAAAAACCTTCTTCTGCTGCCTGACGGGAGGCCGGCTTGCGCTTAACCTGCGGGGAGTCGCTCTGAGTGGTGTTTTTAATTTGGGCGATAACCCAGGGCTGCATGGCTTTAAGGACTGAGTTAGAGACCTGCGCCACAATTTCGGGAAGTGCTTGCGTTAAGGCTGCCGTGAACATGTCCTGAAAGGACTCGCGGACTGCCGACATGATTTGAGTGGGGAGGGCTGCCACGCTCGCCTCTAATTGCTCGGTTTTATGCTCTAGGGACTCGATGCGGCCGATGGATCCGGTAATGGAAGCTGGTCCAACTACCGTGTCCGCGTCCTGCCGCGAGACGCTAGTGAGGCGGGATGTGACGGAAGAGCCGTCATCCCCGTCCTCTGCCTCGGCTTCCTGCACTGGGTCGGATGACCCAACCTGCTTCGCTTCTAATTCTTGAATTTTGCGCGCAAGAATTTGGTTCTGGCGCCTGAGCTCCCCTATCTGCTGCTGTAGGGCGGTTTCGGTAGGGGAGGGAGAAGAGGAAGGTCTAGAGACTGCCCCACCCCAACAGCTCACCTGTGTTTGGACGGGTGTCAAGGGTGGGAAGTCCTTGACCAAGGCAGGAGGCTCCGACGGGGTCCCAGGCTTTACATTGGTGGAGTGCCCGGTGTCGGTCTTCTTGAGTTTTGGCTTATTAGACTTGGCGGCTGGTGCTTTCTTGGGGCCAGTCTTGGGAGTCGGAGCCTGTTTGTTCCCCCCGTTCCCCCCCGTTGTCCTCGGCTTGGATCCGCGTGGGGATCCCGACTTGACCGGCTGCCGGAACCGTCCAGCACAACCGGGAGCTCCAGTCTTGTGGCCACCGCCGCAGAGGAGGCAGCTCGGAATGCACTGGTGTTCCGTAGGGCCGTCAGGAGTAGCAGCAGGTACCTGAACGCCGCAGCTTGTGCAGCGACCGGGCTGCGGGCGCGGGCAAGTATCTGCTCGATGGCCCACTGTGCCACAAAGTGGGCATGCAGGCACTGTCTTCTTATACAAGCGAACAGGGAGCCGCTCGCAGTTGTATAACACCGTCCGTGGCACCTTGGTCCCCGCGAAGGTGATCACCGCAACCGGGGTGTCCCCAAGCTTGCGCACAGACACTATATTTGGCTCAGCACTGAGCTTGCTTTTCACAGTTTCGGACGTTTCGTCTTGAGAGACATGCACGATGCCCCGACAGAACTCACCGGAGAGTTTGGGATGTCCCCGGAAGTTTAGCTGGCGGCCCCCGACTGGCAGCTTAATGTCCCGGAGGAGTCTCTCGGCAGCGTCCACTGATTTGAGCGTGCACACAAGTACATTCTGATCCCAGAGGGGCCACACCGCAAGTCCCACACTTGCGTCGGCTCCGAGGATGCTGCGGACTGCAGCGCCGGCTTGTCCAGGACCAAACGTGGCCTTGAGGTCGAGCGTTTCACGCGGTTTCAGCACCACTATGATGTCGTCTTCTTCGATGCGCGGCGTGTTCTTCGGCCGCCACTTGAGTTGCTTGGCGCGCTGCGAGGCGACGCTCGGCGCGTTCTTGCCCTGTGCTTGCTGAGGGCGAGACGCTGCTTGTTGTTTGGCTGCAGGAGCCCTGGCGTCTCTCGACGCCACTGCTGTGTTCTTCCTTCCGCGCCAGACGCGGACCATATCCTCGAGGTACTCTTCCTCGGTTGGTAGAGGTGTCTCGGTTTGAGCGGTATCCATCTGTATTATCTGTAGGGACTCCGGATCGTAGCCGGTGACTTGATTTGGAGACGCCATTACCGGGGAAACCCCGGGCAGGGCCAGCGCGGCCCTTACTGCGGTTAGGCTTAACTCCGCGGTGGTTTGGCGAAAGCTTCAAGTGACCAAAAAAGGGTCAGAAGACGGCCCACCTTGACAAGACGTGATGTCTTCGGTTGCGGCTGACGTTCTTGGAGACGGTGGTAGAAGGCTTGCAGGAGAACGACTTGATGTGACGCAAATAATTGCGATATTTCACAGAGCCGACGTGGTATGCGACCGCTCCCGTCGATCGACGCCAGCGCCCACCACAGTCAAGGTGCCAATGCATTCCGACGTTCATTTCGGTGCGTCACGCCGGCGTTGCCACGCCAAGCGCCGGTCCTGCCATATACTCGCATGGGCGCGCAGCGCTGAGTTGCTTGGACGCATGCACGTTTCAGTGCGTCCGGCGTCCCTCCGCCCTGAAAAGACGCAGACGCAGTGCTGTCTGCATAATACATCGGCATAGAGCAATGTTACTCTATGGCATTGGCGCGAAATGCAAAATGTCGCATTTCGCACCCGTTGCCGTCGGGCCGCGCCAACGGACGCTGGTCGCGTCTGGCGTCGGATTAGAGTGCTTGTGTTTTGCTAACGTAAGCATGTGGTAGCATGTTTTGCTAACGTAGCGTCCCTGTGCCCAGCGTTCGGGCGTGTCAACCTTACGTTGTAGTATATTGGGCCCTTTATGACGCGCTCGTGGCCATTTCGCTAGCTCCACATATACCAAATTTGGTGTAACGTAACGTCAATGGACGATGAAGTAGCTCCACGTATACTAAATTTGGTATCACCTGACGTCCACAGGATTACATGACTAAGGTAAACGACACATTCAAACCTGATAATCTTGACACGGAAGTCATGTACGGCATAATTTATCTCCATTTCGTTAAGTTGTGCTTACTTTAAAGTGACTTATCAAACTTCTTCATTTGTGCTTCGAATATCATCGATTCCCTCTGTACGTTGGATCTGCCAATTTGTTTTTGCGCACAACTTACTTTTCAGCGCGTACGCATGCAAAAAAAAGTGCAGTGCAATCTCCTGGGCGGATCTTACATTCATTTTTACATTACGACGGCTTGCACATGACGTCATAGTCACAGCCTCCTAATGTACTTCTTCACCAACATGGCGGCCTTGATGACGTAAAGACAGCATAATGACATTGTGTTTAACCCGTTTAAATATGATTAAGATGCTGCAAGAGTTTTATTGGCGTTTGTGCTTCAAAAAGAAGATCTACTACGAAGAATGTAACGATAACATTTACACGTGGCGTCACTGGCCCTGAATGTGCAATGTGGTTCACCAACACGGCATTTTCATGTCACTGGAAGTCATTTATAAGATATGTGAAGAAGTAACACAATTCAGGGCACATGATTAACGAATTACATGCTGTGGCTGTGAATGTGTATTGTGAGGAGGGAATGTGACGTGCATTCTCACTGTTGCAAGGCTTTTTCGCTTATGTCCAACCCAATAATGGTGGCTTTTTTTTCTAGATCGCTCGCATATAATTAGTACTACTGTTTGGGGCCGCGTGAGTAGTCGTTGCCTGTTTGTTGCTTCTTGTGCTTCTTCTTTGTTTTTCGTTTTGCTTCATCACAATATACTCCTTCCGGAACGTATCTTTCACGGACTGCCTTATTTTTTTTTCTCATGTCATTAAGATTCGGACATTACTTTTTGTGCCGTCGCCTGCCAACCACTCGTTCCTAAGCGTTACTAACGTTCATGCTCATATTTTGCTTCCGAGAAACTACATGAAGCCGAGCCGACCCGAGGGAGAGCTCGTTTATCGTTTATCTGCATTCAGCAGGCAAAACATTAGGGATGCTTGGGCCACTGGGAATATCTCCTGCTTCATACCTGCGGCATTTACTCTTTTCGCCCCATGTTTGGCTGAGAGCTCGGTCGACGTTGACAAACTAACCTCGCTAGTGTCTAGTTCCTCACGTGAATGCCGACGCTTTCCATTCTACATGTCTTCTAGAAGGTAGTGATTATGAGCTTGAGGTGTTAACTGAGGAATTGGATTTTATTGATAAGGAAAGAAAGGAGAAGATGGAACCCTTCCACGAACCGAAGTTCTTCGATGAGCTAAGCCACTGCTTTATAATAGTAGCACGCTGCTTTGAAAAGATACCAGAGGGAGAAGAAGTCACCTGCACACGTGAATAGGATACTCCCTGGTGTGAAAATACACAGCACTAGCATTCGAATTTCGCTGGCACACAGCCTCAGCTTAGCGGCTCCGGTTACATCACACTGTTCCAATACGCAACTTTCGCCTTGGGAGGATTGAGTGAGTGAAAGTCCGATTGATTTATATGGTGGGTTTAACGTTCCAAAACCACCATATGTATATGAGAGACGCCGTAGTGGCAGACTTTTGAAATTTTGACCACCTGGGGTTCTTTAACGTGCACCTAAATCTGAGGACACGGGCCTACAGCATTTTTGCCTCCATCGAAAATGCAACCGCCGCCACCGGAATTCGATCCTACGACCTGCGACTCAGCAGCCGAGTACCTTAGCCACTAGACCGCCGCGGCGGGACAGTGAAAGTCCAAGAAGGCTGAACTTTTAGAGAAGAAAAATGCCACAAACATATCACATTAAAGAAGGAATATCAAAGTCACCTCATCCAGCATGCCATAGTCGCGAAATTAAGTCCCACAAGGATCGGGTCAGAAAAAAAGGCAGAAACGAGAAAGGAGAGGGCACGAGGTTGTAAAATATTTAGCAAACGGTGCCATTAGAAAGAAATTCAATGAAAAGTCTTTGTATATCTTTTACACGGGTTACATCTTAAAGAGATCTGGCGTATAGGATTGCAAGAACAGTTTGATGACGATCTTCGGGAAGGTTATAAAATTTGGACGCCGATTTAGAAATTACACTCATGGTCATGTTTCATAGTGACCACGTGGGTCCCTTCACAAAAGCGCTGCTTTAGACTAGTAATGTCTGTGTAGCTGATAAAGATAGTCATAAGAGAAAGTTTGAAAAGAGGGGGGGGGGGGAGGAGGGCGAAGACATTCATGTTTGGGCCGCGGACCGCATGCGGCTTGCCCTAACTCAAAGCAAGTCCCAGTAAGGCGAGCTCTTGTACCCGTGCTCGTCACTCGCTGCCTTCATCCTCCCTTGTGGGAATCACTCTCTTGGATACGCGCTCGGACAGCGCAAAATCCACGAACCGGCGCATACGAGCCACGCTAATCAATTGTTTATACTATAATTAGAAATTGAGGCATCCAGTAGTTTCTCTATAGAAGATACGCCGTTCCAATTGCGCTGACCGAGGCTGCGGTCAATATAATAATAATAATAATAATAATAATATTAATAATAATAATAATACCTGTTGGGGTTTAACGTCTTAAAAGCACGATATGCTTATGAGAGACGTCGCAGTGGAGGGCTCCGGAAATATCGACTAGATGGGGTTCTTTAACGTGTACCTAAATCTAACACATGGGCCTCAAGCATTCTCGCCAGTACCAGAAATGCGGCCGCCGCAACCGGGCTAAAAGTCCGCGACCTGCGGGTTAGCAGCCGAGTGCCTTAGCCGCTAGACCACCGCGTCGGGTCGATGATGCAGTAATCAAACTGAGAATGTTTGCAAGCTATTTTTGAGTATTCACAAGACACAGAGAATCATTTTGGTGCAAAAAAAGACAGAAAAAAACTACCATGTCTGGGTCCTTTATCAAGCGAGACTTACCTGAGCATTCTTAGCAAGACATTGTCAGTAAAAGAGAAATAACATTCTTAAAGCACTGTCTAGTGGACACCGAATGATGCAAGCGGTATTGTAGAATAAAGAATGAGCTGACCTGGTTATATGAATCACTTTAGATAGAGCTTTTGCATGGGTGGTCACTGAATAAACGTTTATTAATTTACTTTTGCTTACGCAGCACCGGTCTTCTTGCATCTGACTGTCACTCGCATTTCTTTTGGCACCCGCTTGTTGCATCTGCTTTCAAATCTGCTTGATTTTTTACCTTTCTCTTGCTTTCAATCCATCTTTCCCAGCGCTCAAATTCGTAGCTGTGGAATCTCCAAAGAACTCATGTTTATTTACTGTGCGCTGTCCTTTTCTTAGCTTACTTCGTTTAGTCTTTGTAATTTGTTTTACAACGATAATTGGTCGTGGACGACTGTGGCTGTGGGTTCTCCAGTGGAGACTTGTCCGCGCACTCTTCATCATACTGTAATACTTGTTTGTTTTGTCTTTATTGATTTAATATTTTACCATCATAGTTTCCATCGTAATAATTATTTTGGTTCATAACATTGACAACTGTAGAAGCCTGGAGTACTATCTAGCAGCACATGCGTAAGAGAACACTACAGAACGGAAAAGGAAAAATAAAGTTCTCTATGTACGAGCTGGCGTTAGAATACTCTGAGACTCTCTATGGCGCGTCTATATTGAACAGCCAATGACATGGATCATGAATACTTTCTTCACATAATTTTATGCGAAACCAAAAGGCGCTGTTTAATGTCATGTCGTGGAAGTGTACACTAACGTAAAAAAACGAACAGAAACTTTAACTAGACTCCTCGTCACTTGTCTCAATCTGCTTTTCTCGATAGTGCCTTGCCTATCAAAGCGCGACTGAATATGTTGACCTAATATATGTGCCCCTTCATTCATAGTCATTCATACTTCTCTAGAGCCAGTTACATCAGACTTGCAAAAGCATAGGAAATGAGTTTTGAAAGCACACAGACCGAAGGGTGGAGATCTCGCGTTTTATATACCAGATGCAGGCGTATCGCGCAATTGGTTGATTGCATGGGGCGTAGTAATTTTATGTTCTTTTTTGTAGTTGATGACTTCCTCAGCAAATGTGTTCTGAAATATTCACAGCCGGCATTTCTTACTTACATGTCGCTCTTTAGGCTAGTCTATGAATCATAGTCAAGCTTTTACTGTTGATAACAGCGGGCTTTCACTTTGTTCTTTGAGAGTAAATACCTTTATAGACGCCGCTTACTTTGGAGATCCTCGATTGAGCAATGTCAAAACCTCGCAACTGGTCAAAAGCGAACAGCTCATTGAGGTAAGCTTTTCATTCATATCGTCCATAAAACCCAACTGTGGGTTTCCGTGCGCAACATCTGTCATGTGCAGGAAAAGAATATTTTTCAGCGACATGTAATCAAAAAAGTTCACAGCATATCCACGGAGTGAATAGTGAGTGGGGTGAAGCGACCATCCATCCGTCCGTCAAACTGTCGTCTGTCTGTCTGTCTGTCTGTCTGTCTGTCTGTCTGTCTGTCTGTCTGTCTGTCTGTCTGTCTGTCTGTCTGTCTGTCTGTCTGTCTGTCTGTCTGTCTGTTCGTCCATCCATCCGTGCGTCCGTGCGCTCCTATCACACCACACCCCAGAACACGCATTGGATAAACGAACGGATGGAAGGATGCTTCGCCCCACACATCATCATTCACTCGTCGGTTATGCTGTGAATTCATTAATTTACCAAAACCACTAACGCCATGTAGTGATGTTATTTCTAACTACATATACACACAACACTATCTAGTGAGCATTTTTCGAAACTAACTAGATATGGCTACTATTACAACATACTACTGCTATGAAGAAACGTCCCACATCCTAAAGAGCTTCGCCCCTAAAAATTACATCATCTTCCGCTAAAGGAAAGTATGTGTAGATGCGAAGCAACGGGCGCAACCGCTTACACTGACGCTGGCGTTGACGCTGGCGCTCATCGCGGCGTTGCGCAGGAAAGATACTTGCGGAGGCGCAAAGAACACAGTGATTGACCGGTGTTTTCTACTGGAACATGTCAACCGCTGCTAATGGGCAATGAAAAACTCTGATTAAGCAACGTTCGTGAAGCAGCTATGAAAGTAATGCAATTTTGGCTTTGGGGGTTCCCGCATAGTCAGTTTCAGTACGGGACACGTTCTATTTATTCTTTTCCTAGCCTGCATATACAATATCCAGTTTTTACCATGTTACGTTTTCGGAACGGTGGAACACTGAAGACGTGAGATCAAAGAGAAGAAAATACAATATACGGAAATTACCTTTCTCAGTTTTATCAAAACAGAACATGTTATGTTTCATAGTATGAAACGTGCATTGGCAAGTAGTAGTAAAATACTGAACAAAACTTTTTAAAACACCAAGTTAAATTAAAAATTCCCATCTTGTTACCGAATAAAAGGATAACTCTTACAATAAAATGCCTTCCCAGTAAACTATTGCTTCTACTTCAATAGGACTAATTTACCCTTAAATTTCTATGAGAAAAACTGTCGAGAAATATTTCTCACCTAGTGTAATTATTGTAAGCTTACTACTCAAAGAGCAACAGAAAGTCAGTATAATGTATGCACAACACTTGAGACCTCGTTTGGAGTTTAACCAGTAATGTACAGCCATAACTTTCTGTATATCTTCTCGCTCAAAAAGGAAAAAGCAAAAGTGCCAGACACAACGCGAAATACTTTTAAAGAAAGTAGGAATAGAGAACTGCAGATATGTGCGGTGACATATGAGAACAGATCAGATCAGAAACATTCATATTGGATTCGGTGAGATAAGCGAGGAGAAACTCACCCTTTATCAGCCATGCTCCCTAGTGTCCGAGAAGCGTCCTCCAGCTGGTCGAGTAGAAGAGCAAAATAGTGGTGCTTGTCGTTCCCATCGAAGGAAATGTAAAAACTATGACCACAATACAGTTAGAAAAAGGAAGCTGAGAAGTAATGGTGCAGACACAGATGAAGAGTTTCCCAGTTGTCTTTACGATTTCTTGTTCTATTGATGGCACTGTCATGTGGAAAGGTCCGGTCGCAGCCTGCTTACTGCTTCGCGTTGTGACGGAGCTGATACGAAACACAAGGTTGTAGGCGTCACGATAGTAGTAACCTACACATATGACAGCAAACTACACGACACTGCATCAGCTAATCATAAATCGTCTATTTCATTAAAATCGAGGAAAAAAACAACACACGAGATACGCGCTTCACGTACAACGCGAGTGACACGACATTAGGAGGAAAAAAAACGGAACACGTGTCCTCTGCCGCAACCTTAATAAACGTTGCGCAGTCAAAGCGTATGCACTTCACGGGGAAAGGAAAACGAAGTGACGACGTGGGAGCTTCTGAGAATTTAAAATCCCTGACGCGCGGATCTAACGACAGAGATCAGTTAGCCGGACTCAAGCCGACCATAGGAAAAGAGTGAATGCACGGCGCCAGTTCGGAAGCCCAACTGCTGTGACGGCGCGCGCCCGAGCCCAACAGCTCCTTGTTTCTTTCCCTCCTCTCTCCTGTTCTTTCCCAATCTGACGCCTGTCCTCCTCGGCAAGCGCGAGGGAACGCTCACTCCTGTCGTCCCTTTTTCCCGACTGTCTCTTCCCACTCGAAACGGCACGCCGTTGCGCTACTGTTTCCTTTAGCGCGTTTTCTTCCCTAGCGCCCGTTAGAGGTGTTTACCGAATCTCTACACAATCCTGTCACACTACATGCCATCGCTGCCTACTGGCTCTTCCTATCTCGCTGTGGCCTTCGTCTCGAATTTCCTCTCTTAAACATTTCCCCTAGCAGCTTGCTTCGACTGCTTTCTCTCACCAACTGCCTTCAATAGCCACCCCTCTAAAGCCTTCATGATATCCCGTTCTCTTCCGGAGTACTGCAAGTGGCTCCTTTTGCTTCGGGGACACTTAAAGGCTACCGAAATAGCCGGCACTCTTCCACCACCGCTGGTCATGTTATACCAGTGCGTTCAGCTTAGACCATCGTGTGAGTTTGTACATGAATGCTATGACAGAGGAGACGTCTAACTTTCATTCGCCTTGCTTGCTAAATCGCAGGGTCAGAAAGAAACAGCACGCCTGCGCGCAAGGCTTCCGGATCAAGCGAGACAAAAAAAGAGCGATACATTTCTTAACACGCAAATGCATTTGAGGAAAATGAAGCGAGAAAAAACGAGATTATGAAGCGAAACACTGTGCGTTTACACAAGAAGGCTGCAAGTAAAAGAGAAAAACAAAAAAAGGTTCGATCGCACAACCGCAGGGATTCAATCGCACGACCTGCTGGTCAGTTACCGTCCATTCGGGAAAGTTAAAAGTGCAAATGCCTGTCTATCATCTTCAAACAACGTACGAATTGGTAACTTCCATGACATCTTGGTTTGATTTGTTTTCGTGTTATTGCGTGAGTGGGTCTTTTATTTTTCTTGTAGACAGATTCACGCCTGAATAAAATATCACTGCTTCCTTAACTCGGTGTGTTGCGGGGGTGATTGTGGTAGTAAACATTTATTTTTAAATATTACAGCATATCCACGGATTGAATGATGATGAGTAGGGTAAAGAGTCCTTCAGTCCGTGCGTGCTTCCATCGGTCCATTCGTTTTTGCTTCCGTTCGTCCGCGCGACCATCCGGTCATCCATCCATACGTCCACCCGTCTGTCCATGCGTCCGTCCGTGAGTGCGTCCATCTGTCTGTCCATACAATCGTGCGTCCATCGGTCCGTACGTCCGCGCGCCCATCCAGCCGTCCGTCCGTCTGCTAGTCTGTCTGTCCATCCGTTCACTCGTCCCCCACTGCGTCCATCTAGTGAACACTTCAAGTACCTCAATCGCCGATCTCGCATCCCCTGTAGCGCTTAGGTGCTCTGGAGTGGGTATGTGCCACTGGAGGCTACATACTACGCCATACACATGGAGGAGCGACAGACCCACGCCCTAAGGAGTTCTACTCGTAAACATAGAGATTTTGTCAGGGAAACCAGCCTGTAGTCAGTCAGCTCCCCTACTGCAGTAGGTGAAGTCCCTAGTCAGGGACCCCATTCATCATGGCCGCCATCCTGGTACGCTGGACCATAGCTTGTTAGGCTGGAAGATCCTGGACAGCGAGCAGGGCCGCCTCCCAGTCCTCTCTGGTTGGATTTAGGTTCGGGGGTGAAGAAGAATTGAGCTGGCATGTTCATACCATGTGGCAGATGTCCGTCACTTCCGCACACTACTCGCAGAAGCCACACAAGGAAGAGTCAAAATGATTAGGCACTGCCGGGCTCAGTAGCGTATTCGTGAAAAGACGGAGATTCCGTGGTCGGCTGCTGTGTTAGTGCAACACCCCAGAAAGCTAAAAAGCATTCTAGCCCATTCACGCTTAACTGGTAAATCACCTTCATTTCGTTATTTGCCCCAGCATCGCAATCTGTTTGATGTAATTGCGTGCGAAAATTTTATTACCACAACTGGGGCCATGAACAAAACAAGGGGCTTAGATCCAGAGTACGCTAGTCTTGTGGGAGAAAAAGAGATAGTGAAGCCCAGGAATGTACAGGGTACATAATTTTTTAATTTTCTTTGTAGTCAAATAACTACCTCACCTATGCAAGGAAACTGATGTTTACGAAAATAGAACTTTTCGCTGCGGGAGAAAAAGCATACAATCATCTGATAACCGATGCTCTATTTCGATGCTCTACCAATTCTACTACTTCGATGGCAGTTATCCAGTTAACGTTTATGAATATTTCTGTGCATATAAAAAAGGGGGTTGTAAATTGGCAGTCATGGCAGCGAATATGGAGCACTCTTTCTGAAAGTAGAGTGCTCTATCTTCCTGTGTTTTTAGTTTCCGCAGCTCTTTCCGCACTTCTTCTAATGACAATAAAGCAAAGCAGCTTCATTTTATTGCTGAAATAAAACTGAATTGGAAACTTGCATTACGAACAAAAATGGCGTATACATGAAGTAATTTTTTGATACCTATACACTCGTAAGAGAAATTCATATTGAAATCTTCCATCTGAGGATTTCTATTCATTGTCGTATTCCAGAAAACACAGTTGCTCACGCTTAACGTGTGTGGCACACAAGAAAGGTGGAGCACACCTAATACACCGGTTAGAACATGTGACAACAATACTGTGAGATCAGTACACGAGCCGATGTGCTATAATGAGAAACTGTTAGTTCTAGAAAGAAGTTAGAATCTCTGTTAAAACGAAGAAGGTTTTCATGAAATTGAACTAAACAATAGTACAGTGGCTAACATTTCTTCGTTGGAATCATTATTGCAAAGATTTCTTCTACCTGATAAATACACAATGATCTGATTCATAAGATGATAGTGAGCTCCCTTGGAGTACAAGGCAGTAGTCAGGCTTCAATTAAAACAGAAACGAAAAAAAAACATGGGACACGACAAAATTCGAACAGTTTATTTCATCTGTTTACTAGTTTGTCAAGCATGAGCAGTGCATGGGGCTCAGGAGTTTCTGCTGGAATCCATCACAATACAGGATCTGGACTCTCACCAGTAATACTCGTCAAGTGCTTTTCTGCGATGCCTTCAGGTAGGCCTTTTCTCCTTTTTTTTCTTTCACAGATTCATAATCTCGTTCCTTCTTTTGTACTTCTGTTTTCTCAATTCTCTGTGGCTAAGCTAGTTCTTCATACAGAATAAATTTAGGAATGCACAACCGCATTTGTCCTCACTGAAGCTAGACGTGCTGGTAATAATGCTATTATTTGTGATTAAGGTAATAAAATAATTTAACAATAATAATTAAATTAAAGAAGAAAGAGAAGCTGCATAAAAAGAAAATGGATACGTATTCCTCCCTTTTTTCATCTTGTCCTTACTCAAATGCAATGATGGAGATGAATATTTTGCTTTTACTACAGACTGCAAAGTGCGAGAAGCAGCGAGTGACTAATGAGGTGCAGATTGACTGCTAAGAGTACCGGAAGATAATATGAACCCGATGCTCTATGGGCCAAGCACTCCAATGAAAACTATGTTAGGCACACCTCAGGAACGCGCGGAAAACAGTGTGCACTCCGGAGTGGAAATAAAACGGGATGAGAATAGTCCTTAAGCGGCTTTATGGTGACGCAGTGGAGAATCGATGTGGGCCTCACCTAGATATCTGCGTTGCACAACTTGAGTGGCATGTCACTCAAGTTGTCACTACGCCAAACACTGTAATTTACAGCGGCAATCATTGCGTAACGCATAAGGCTGACCGGCCCCCGAAGATTTCAATCCTTAGGGGAGAAAACTATTTATGTGTTCATTTGTTTTGCTTTCTTTTACATATCACTAGTTACATGAGAATCAACGCATTTGGAAAGGTAGTAAATAAGGGGCGGCCAGCAGTACTAGTTCGACTATATGTTGAGTTCATTTTGAAATAATGAAATCTTCACTTTATTATTCTATGTTTAGCACCTCAACTGATTTCATTTTTTAGCTATACGGTGAATGTTATTGATGCTTAATATTCGTAATTGTGTTTACAAGCCCGATTTCGCGCACTACCATGCCAGTATATGGGAAGCTATTCTGCACTTTTGTCAATAAAAATTCTAGGCTCAAGTGTTCTGTTCAGTTTCTTACACTGCTCTTTAAGTTATTGAGTTTGCGGGGAGCTTTTGTGTTGTTCGGATATTATGACCATGTATTTGTTAATCTTCTGCAGTTAATTGCTTCTGTTATTTTTTTTTTCGATGACGTATCGCTCCACAAGAGGCGAGAACATTTATGTTCGGAATTGAGAATAATCAAAATTCTGCAGACCCCCCGTTCCTTAAGAATCAAGGTTGCGCGAAGAATGCAAAGGAAAGGTGAGTGTGTTGTAATTAGCGAAACGTTAAGAAATCACCCTCAATGATAAGCGGTTATCCTGTCTACGTGCTACATGCCCGGCAAATGTCCGCTTCCTCTTCTTGATTTCAAGTATTATTTACTTAATCCCGATTTCTTCCCTTATCCACTCTCCTCTCTTCTTGTCTCTAAAGGTTACACCTACCATTTTCGTTTTCATTCCTCGCTGCGTCATCCTCAATTTAGACTAAACCCTCTTTGTAAGTCTCGAGGTCTCTGTTTCGTAGCTAAGTACCAGCAAGATACAGCTGTCATATACCTTCCTCTTGAGGAAGAGTGGCAATCTACCTGTCATTATTTGAGAGTGCTTGCCAAATGTGCTCTCCCCTATTCTTATTCTTCTAGTTACTTCATGGTAGCCCGGAACATTACTACATAAATGAACTCCAGTAAATATGTTTTAACTGAAATTCGATTTAACCCGACGTCACAACTGTATGTAGGAGTACCTAGGCAATGTACATAAAATTTGAGAGTCATCTCATCATTCCAACCACAACGTTACATCAAAATTCGCGCGTGAATGTTCCATCAAAATTGCGCGTGAATGGTGTGTTTATTTTTTTTAAAGCAGTATCGAGACATGACGTAGCTATGTCATATAATACTGGTTAGAATTGCTGATGGGGCCCAGATTTTCATTCTTTGCATTCGTGAGGCCAACGAGGCCGTTGTAATATTTTTATTTACACTCTCGTGGTAAAATTCGGCAGATCCGACGTACCATGAGAATCGATGCTATGGGAAGCATGCGAAGGAAAGGCAACTGTCGCAATGTTTTATGAAGATAATTGTTAGGAAATGATGCTAAATATACGTACAAATGTTGTACGAATAGGCACACACTAAACAGTCACATATTTACTAATGCATAACGATGCCAACAACAGTATGGGTATTACAAACACCAGAAGTAGTGGTGGTGGTGGCAAAAAACATTTCTTAATATATTTACAATAAAAGGTATGCATAAGGCGAGTCTGAAGGGCCCACCTTTCAGAAACACCAGGAGGGATCTTTAATCCGGTATCCCTGCAGCTGCTGTGGCGGCTCGGGATCCAGCCACCAATGCCTGCTGTGCTTGGACATCAGAGCAGCTGAGCAGTACAACTTCCCAGTCCTCCGGCGTGGGGTGGGGTGAGGTGGGTAGGTGTGATATGAGGGGCATCACCTCACCATGTGATAGGTGTAACAAGACTCGTCCGCGCTGTGCGGGCACGCGACCGAGAAGACCGAATCGAAATGTTTCAGTACTGCCGGGCGGAGTAAAGTATTGGTGAAAAGTTGGAGAAGCCAGCGTTCTTCCTGGTGAGGCCTTTACAGAAGGGGGGGGGGGGGATGGAGATTACGAGAGCATTGAAAAAAAGAGATGATTTCTCTAGAGGTGATAGTCAGGTTGAAATCGGGTTCCGGAGCTCTCTGCGGATGTCGAAATGCCCGGTAAGTAAGCGTGCGGGCGGAAACTTTGGCTGTCTCGTTTGCCTCAAGACCCGCATGAGCCGGAGCCCACACGATGGTACGACAGGCTGGATATCCCATGTACTCACAAGCGTGGATAATTTCGAAGGCACGGTACGGAATATACCCTTGCTGATTATTGCGGCAGGTGCCCCTAGAATCAATGATAATGACCCGGTACTATGGAGCTGGAGCAGCCAGTGCAATGGTGATCTCCTCCGCAAATGTAATGTTTGGGACACAAACAGTAAAACTGTAGTGCTTCGGTATTTGACGGCTGCCGTGTACCAACCCCCACGGTGCGGCCGGCAGCATGTACGTAGAAGACACCTTGCTTGTGACCGTAGAGCTGAGAGATAGTCTCCGCCCGCGCAAAGCAACGAACTTCTTTGGCGTCTCTAATCATATTGTTCGGAAGGGGTCGCAGCTGGAGGGCGAAGCGCCAAGTGGTAAGCTGACACATAGCGCTTGTGTCAGCGAGGATGGTGGCACTGGACACTTAACAATGAAACCCTGGCTGTCCAGAGTGTCCATGAAGGGGCCGCCAAGCTCGGCTTGACGGTCCCTACGTGAGATTAGCTGGGTGGCGTGGGGTCTCCACTGCATCTTCTCAGGACCACAATAAAGTTTTAACCAATCAATTATTCACTGCTAGATAAATGAGCTTCAGTAGATCGCGCTTGAATTGTCGTTAACCCGGCTCACGACTGTGTGATATGAGGAAGCATGTACTCTTGATAAGTTTGAATACCAGCATTGCAACAACAATGGGCGTTTCTCAAGCATTGCGGTCTACTTCAAAAGCAGTTCCAATACCTGGCATGGCTCTGTGGTAGAACATTGGATTCCCACGCGAAATGCTGGGGTTCGGTTCCAGTTGGCACTATGGTATTTATTCTACGCATCCATTGGGTGAGCGCTGCCGATGCCAGCTTTTAGCGTCGAAGTTCCATAGGGCCGATTTAGTTGGTGTTCATAACACCCCACAAAACCCATACCGAAACAGGATACCTACTCAACAAAACACTAGAACATGTGTAAACAACCGATCTAATGTGTAATGAACTTCAGTACGCACAATAAAGATCACCCGCCCCGTCCGTCTGTCCATCCATTCATACATCCGTTCGTTCCTCCATCTGTCCGCTCGTCTATTCATTCATCCATCCAGCTTTACCTGCGCGCTCTGTCTGTCAGCCGACCCTTGCGCCATCGATCCATCCAAGCGCCCCTTTTACCGTCCGTGCATCTATCCATCTCTCCGTTCGTCCATGCGTCTGTTCACCTGTCCATCCATCCGTGCATCCGTTTGTCTATCCATTCATCAGTGCGTCCGTCCTACCATCCGTGCATTTGTCCACCTGTACGCCCGTCTGTCCATTCGTCCTCACGTCCATCCATCCATGCGTTCGTACTACCGTCCGTGCATCTGTCCACCTGTGCGTCCCTCCAAAGATACGTCCACCAGCCCATTCCACCAGGTATATTTCCACCTGTCCGTGCATCTGTCCTTCGATCTGTTCGTCCTTTACTCTCTGTCCGCCTGTGCGTCCCTCCAAACATACGTCCATCAGCCCATTCCACCAGGCATATTTTCACCTGTCCGTGCATCTGTCCTTCGATCTGTTCGTCCTTTACTCTAGTCAACGACTTCAACGCAGATATTATGGTCTTTAGGACCTATACCTTCTCCTATTTGAAGTATTTAACTTCGCGAATATGCACTGATTTTTAATTAGAACTACGCTCTAGAATTAGAACTACCAATGTCTGTTTGCACGATTCCTTGGCTGATATAAGCTGTCAATCATCTTCAATGCATTGCGTTTAACTAGACTTGATCTTCACCTGGTGTGACGGCTGCTTCATAAACATATGTAATGTTTATAAAATTGGATAGCCATCACTGCAGCGGCCATTGACGCTACACGAGCATTGTGGTCTATTTGCAAGGCCATTGCGAGACGTAACGTGAATCGGCGGTACAATACTTGGTTGACACGCAGAATGCGGGGATTCGACTCTTGCTAGGACTCTGACATTCTTTCGTTACATTCGTTGGGTGAACGCAGCCAATGTCAGCTTTTTTTTTAATTCTGCTGCGTTAAAATTACCCGTGTGTGTTCTCGCCGTTCCTGGGTAGATATGAAGTGTTAGTCACATGTGGCACATACCCCCATAGCAGCGGTTATGTGTCACTGGTTCATGGTCCGTGTTGACGACGTGCGTGACGGTATTTTTACAGTATTGATTTCATCACAAATGAGTCGTACTCGTCAAGTTATCTTACCCTCTTATACTAATTTTGATTTATTCCAAGCTAAGGGGGAAATCGCGAGAGCACCCAGACGTAAACGGGTACATAGCTGCTTCCAGTAGGCAAAGGAACACTTCGGTTGGCAACTAAACACGCTAATCATCCCCTATACACAGCTATTCAGGAGAGATCAGCTGCAAGATTACATAAAACTGTAGTAGAATTTGAGAGTTTACTGCCTATGCACGAATACTGGCCTCCAGGTGCATCCTACCCACCATGGCGATTCTCTATGCCAGATATTACAACTTCGATTCCGAGATTAAATTGTAAGAATGATATGCCCATAATTGTAATAAAGGAATTAACTTCACCATACCTTTATACCAATTATGAAGACTATATTCATGTGTACACCGACGGATCATGTCTGAATCAAAGCTCTACGTCGGCATTCTTCGTACCGGCATACCAAGGGAGTAAAGCCTTTAAACTCAGCCATTTTACAACATTCACAATGGCAGAACTCTATGCAATACTCTGTGCTTCACGCTTCATATGTTTACAGCTAGGTCAACTTCGATGGGTAGTTATCAGTGACTCACAGTCCTCATTAGTTTCTTTAAAAGCAACCAGCTTGGACAACAAAGCTAGTGAGCTTGCATATGAAATACAGAGGACGTACGCTATAGCAAAAGATTTAAACCACATCATAATGTTCCAGTGGGTGTCAACCAACTGTGGAATCATGGTAAACGACATGGCTGATCACATTGCACATGCAGCACATCAAGAAAATAATACATCACTGCTACCTCTATCGACAAGCGATGCATGGTGTCTAATAAATAAGTTGAGCTGTCAACTGTCTAAGAAAACCTGGTTCGAAAATGGTGCACACAGCTCTCTGTTGTATAACATTGTTCTCGGTAAAGAATTTAACATTCCATTAAAGATTAGCCGACTGGTAGAAACAGTCATTCATAGGCTTCGACTTGGTAAAGCCTATACGAAGGCTTTCCTCTATAGAATAAGGAAAGCTGGCAGTCCCACGTGCTCATGTGGAGAAGCTCACGAAGACGTGGAGCACAATCTTCTGCATTCTGAAAATTACGACGTACCTCGAAAGAACCTTTTTCAAAAACTCAATACTTTGGATAAGCGACCTCCATCAATTGCAAAAATCTTGGGTCCAAAGGAAAGCTACAAGCCACTGCAGTGCGTGCAGTCGTTCACTTTCTGGATGAATCAGAAATAGCTCAAAAGTACTAAACAAAAAACGAATGTGCTTCACTGTTAACCGCGGTATATTACAAAAGAGTATTTTCGTGTTTCACTACGATATTTTTGAGAAAACCTTGGTGAAAACAGTTCAGTATTTAAGCGACAAGATCACCTTGGACATTTTATTGAACTTTCACGTTTTGTGTGAACACTTAAATTGGCGTGATTACCTGTGTTTTTACAAATTCAGTGCGGCATGGACACATTTCTGTGTGATGTGCACACTCAGTGTTGAAAAATGTGAACTCATTTTGTAAGTGTTGTGCTATGTACATATGCATAGCCTTGTGTTCGCTACAAAATATGCAATGTCGACTTTTGTGCAAGAGAAGAGGAGTAGCCGGCGCACGCATTGGCACCAACCTCTCCTTATATACATTTTATAAGAAAAACGCTCCGCATTTGAAACTGCCAACGTCTGCTCTCGCCGTACTTGTATAGACATAAACTGTCAATGACTTGTAGCACCTACCCGAATGCGTGCGGCACACTGGTATGTGCCACACGTGTCTGCCGAAAAGGCTTTAGTGTTACTGGTGAAAAAAATTATTTATAGAGAGTATGTACCACGAGGGTGGGGAGTGACCCTAAACTGGCCGTTCCGTACAAACACTAGGTGGGCTCCCTTTGCGGGGTACCACTGGCATCGGCCGCAACCTTGGTGCGCTCAACCTGGACCCGTTGGGCTGTCAGGTCAGAGCAGCCGAGCAGGGCTGCCTCCCAGTCTTCCCGGGAAGGGCTGGGTATAGACGACGTACGCGTTGGGATTGCAAGATTTATGTCATGACCTGCGAGTAATACTCATCAACCCATCTTACGATGCCATAATAATATTAGTTCACACCTAGTAAGAGGGGTAATCACGAGAGCATCGAGACGTAAGTGGCTAGACAGATAGATAGATAGATAGATAGATAGATAGATAGATAGATAGATAGATAGATAGATAGATAGATAGATAGATAGACAGACAGACAGACAGACAGACAGACAGACAGACAGACAGACAGACAGACAGACAGACAGACAGGCAGGCAGACAGGCAGGCAGGCAGGCAGGCAGGCAGGCAGACAGACAGACAGGCAGGCAGGCAGGCAGGCAGGCAGGCAGGCAGGCAGGCAGGCAGGCAGGCAGGCAGGCAGATAGATAGATAGATAGATAGATAGATAGATAGATAGATAGATAGATAGATAGATAGATAGATAGATAGATAGATAGATAGATAGATAGATAGATAGATAGATAGACAGACAGACAGACAGACAGACAGACAGATAGATAGACAGATAGATAGATAGATAGATAGATAGATAGATAGATAGATAGATAGATAGATAGATAGATAGATAGATAGATAGATAGATAGATAGATAGATAGATAGACAGACAGACAGACAGACAGACAGACAGACAGATAGATAGATAAGATAGATAGATAGATAGATAGATATAGATAGATAGATAGATAGATAGATAGATAGATAGATAGATAGATAGATAGATAGATAGATAGATAGATAGATAAAAACCACAGCATATCCACGGAGTGAATGATGATGAGTGGGGCGAAGTGTTCGTCAGCCCATCCGCGCTTCCGTCCGTCCGTCTCAGCGTCCATACATGCGACCGTGCGTCCTGTCATTCATACACTCGTCCATCCATGCGTCAATCCGTGCGTCCATTCGTCAATCCATTCGTCCGTGCGCCCGTCCGTCCATTCTTCATAATCATATCGTGGTTTCGGAACATACAACCCCAGATATTATCATGGTAAGCGCGTCTACATAATACAAGGACTAGTGCCATGCTAACCTAAAGCAACGCGTACAAACGACCTTTCCCGAAGTCGACTGCACTTATGAGATAATGCCCATAAGGATCAAGTAGCAAGGACTCACCCGTACGTAATCCACCATCTCGCCTAGCTTTTAAGATGCTTCTACCAGCTAACAGAGGAAGAAAAAGAAGAGGGGGAGTGCTTTTTTTAGAAGCGACAAATAAGAAAGCAATCTGCCCTATTCAGTTAGCAAAGGGAAGCCCACGAAAACACTATGACGTAGCGAACGGCAAGGTAAGGTCGTGGTCTGCAGCCCTTGCGTATGGTGACAAGCAAAACGAAAGCTGCATAGTTAAGCACCCCGTTTGAACAAGTGACAGGACGTCATCGACTTCTCTAAAGCGGCAGCTCAATTGACGAACAAGGCATGTACAGCTGTATAAAAATAACCAGTAACGACAGTTTCATTTCACGCACACAGAAGGCGCAACACTTGAAAGGGGCAGTTCTTCACTTAACGTACAACGCGTGTACCAAGAAGAGTACTGACTGTGTAGGACACTCGTGTTGTGGGTAATGATCACTACTGATGCCACTGAGAGTAAAAAAAAACGCAGCGAGAAACTTAGCACTGCCGATATCTTGCAATTCTGGGAAGAAGACCATGCGACGTGTTAGGGAACCTGTGCAAATTTGAAGCGACTACTAGGAAGCACGACTGCTGCGAAGGCCCTCGCTCAGGCGCCCGTACTTTTTAGGGGCGAAGCTCCTTATAGCAGCACCCGTTCATCCCTCGTTGTCGTAGTCGTACTCGTAGTGTGTAGCCAGAGTTACATTTTGACCTCCAAGGTGGTGCCCTTGGGAGATTTCTTCTGTGCGTTGTTGAACAATAAAAAAATCGCAGCTTGCGCAATAACTAAAAGCCGAATGCTCCTGTCTCTCATTACCCGTTAGCAGCCATTGGCATGTACATTGAACACTATCTGACAAGAAAGGGTTGCTACGTTATACTCGCTGGGTGTAACCTCCTTAGTTTTAAAAAGGTTTAGCGAGTGTTGGGCCACAGTGCCATGAAAACAGTGAACTAGTATACACCATGAACTCGAGGTGGTTAAAGGTGGGAAGTATATATGAAGCGCAAGCCGTGAGGAAATAAAAGCCGAATTCTCCAGTATCTCATTTCCCATTAGCAGCCATTGGCATGTAGATTGAGCACTATCTGACAGGAAAATGTTGCTACGTTATACTCACTGGGCGCAACCTCCTTGGTTTTAGAAAGGTTTAGCGAGCGTTGGGCCGCAGTGCCAAGAATACAGTGAACTAGTAGAACTCGAGGTGGTTAAGGTGGGAAGTTGACCCGAAGCGCAAGCCGTAAGAAAGTGTGAGTGCCACCTCTCATTTAGTCCTTGGAATGTCCGCTGGATAGCGTTGCTTCTATAAGGGAAATATACGATGAAGATATGCGAGATGGTGGTACTTGAAGTGTTCAATAGATGGGCGAACGGACACACAGACAGATGCATGGAAGGACGCATGAACGGACGCAGGGGCGGTTGCAAGGACGAACGCCGGGACGGACGCACGCACGGACGGGCGGATGGACGCATGGACGGTCACACAGACGAACCCATGGATGGATGGAAGCAAGAACGAATGGACGGACGAATGCGTCGCCTCACTCTCCATCATTCACTCCGTGGATATGCTGCCATTTTTCCCTCTCTTTCCCTCAACCTATTATCTTTTCTGATCGGCCCGAGAAAGAAAAAGAGACCTTTTCGTTTCTCTTTCTTCTCTCCGAACCACATCTTCGTGGTTGAGTGAATTCGTGCATATGTTGGCCAAAAGGAATTCAGATGCGAAGCTTCTTGGAGTGGGGTTCGATCCGGTGTGCGCCGTGATTACTACAGATTTGCGTCCCCTCCCCCTCTCTGCTCCTACGCTCTTCCTCTCGCCTCACAACACCGACCCAGGTCACACTTGTTAGCGAGTTTCTTGATTGAAAAAACTGACTCCTCGCGCTGCACATCTTTTCACTGGCCACCTCGTATATATATATGCACTGAATTTCGACGTCCAAGGTAGTGCTGGTGTAGCACTTCTCCTCCGCGTTGTTTAACAATGACATTTCGCAGCATGCACGTCAACTAAAATTGTACTGTGGCTCTATGTGTCCAATCTGAGTCTTCTGTCTCTTATTGCCCATGAGCAGCAATTGGCATGTTCCAGTAAAATAAACACTGGTTCATCACTGCGCGCTTTGCACCTCCCCAGGTCCCTCTCCGGTGTGTGACGCCTCGATGAGCGCCATCGTCAACGCCACTGCCAGTGTAAGTGTTAGCTTCCGCTGCTTCGCATATACACATGGTTCGCTTTAGAGGAAAATGGTGTAACTTTTTAAGAGCGATGATGTTTTAACTCGGCGTAATGTGGTGATTCCAAACTGTCATCATCTTAAATGGGTATGTGCTACAGAAATTGGGCAATGGATGGGTGGCGTAGAGCAGGTGAGACAAAGAAAGAAAGAAAGAAAGAAAGAAAGGAAACTAAAGAAAAAGACGCGAAAGAGTTCATGCCGAGGTTCGCCAAGACTTCACTGACATATTTTCCTCATACGTGTGACGTTGCTAAATGTGCACTAACAGATGCGAAAAAAAATTGGTTTCTGCATACTACATTACAAATGTCGTCGAAAAACGATAGTCTTGCGCCTGGAGAGTGTGAACAAAACGTTTATGTGATGTTCTGCGCAAGAAAATCGTTGAATGGCAGGTGCTGCGTGCCTCGAGCGTTTAGCGGAGGCGAACGAGCGCATCGAGGCGCGTTAGAGTTGCTGTATATGCTATTAAGGTAGCATTTACAGTAACCCTAAGGCACGTTAGACACAAGTGCCATCTGGCAGGTATCTTCGAAAACGAAGGCGTGCAGCCCGCGGAGAAAGATGCGCGCAAGTCTCGGTGGTGATAAGGTTTAGAACACAAAGCGACTGGCAGGTGCCACCACCGTGACGTCGTAGCAAAGCGTTGAAAACAGTTTTTTGAGCATCGCGTTGCACTGTCAGCACAGCGCGATTAAACGCTACATTCCTAAGAGTTACTTGTGTGTGCCTCTGTATGTCTGCCTAGTGTAGAGCAGACATACAAAACATCGAAGTGTTGTTGTGGCGCCTCAGGTATGCGCAATATTTGCTTTTTAATTGACAATCACAGAACTATTAACGCTAAACCTTGAGCAATATTGGTGGGCGCTGCAGATGGCGTTGGCAGTTTGACGCCGTTTGAGGTATTGTTAGGGCGGACATACAGACCAATGTACAGAGAGACAGACAGACAGACAGACAGACAGACAGACATACAGACAGACAGACAGACAGACAGACAGACAGACAGACAGACAGACAGACAGACAGACAGACAGACAGACAGATCAGAATTTTTCCGTCAAAGGTCCCCAAGAAAGACCATCATCTTTGAAAAAAAAACTAGAATGACACGTTCCGTCGTTGGGTATGGAACACGAGAACCCTCACTCCACAAGGCACGGTACCTAATGACTCTGCCATACAAAGCGTACATTCTTCAGCATGCCAACGGCAAGCTGTTTATATACACCATTTACCAGGTATATCTTAACATCAGATCTCAAATGGTTAAACTATGATCATAAGCATCGGTGAACAATAAACACTCAACTACCTCAGTGAAGGCACGTTTTACCTTCGTGTTATAAAGATTCTTATGACGGAGGGATCAGCAGTTTAGGGGCGAAGCTTTTTATAGCGACACCCGTTCGTCCCCCGTAGTATGTAACAAGTATAACATTTTGACCTCCAAGGTGGTGCCGGTGAGAGACTTCTTCTGTGCGTTGTTGAACAATAAAAAATAGTGCTCAATGTACATGTCAATAGCTGCTAATGGGAAATGAGAGACAGGAGCATTCGGCTTTTAGTTAACGCGCAGGCTGCGATCACCATTAGCAGCCATAGGCATGTACATTGAGCACTATCTGACAAGAAAGGGTTGCTACGTTATACTCGCTGGGTGTAATCTTCTTAGCTTTACAAAGGTTAAGCGAGTGTTGAGCCGCAGTGCCATGAATACAATGAACTTGTATATAACATGAATGAATTCGAGGTGGTTAAAAATGAGAAGTAGATACGAAGGGCAAGCCGTAAGAAAGTAAAAGCCGAATTCTGCACCTCTCATTTCCCATTAGCAGCCATTGGCATGTACATTGAGCACTATCTGACTGAAAACGTTTGCTACATCATACTCGCTGGGTGTAACCTCCTTGGTTTTCGAAAGGTTTAGCAAGCGTTCGGCCGCAGTGCCATGAATACAGTGAACTAGTACATACCATGAACTCGAGGTGGTTAAAGGTGGGAAGTGGACCCGAAGCGCAAGCCGTAAGAAAGTGTGCGTGTGCCTGCTATCGTTTAGTCCTTGGAATGTCTGCTGGATCGCCGTGCTTCTATATGACGAAATTATGATGAAAAGATGCGAAATGGTGGTACTTGGAGTGTTGAATAGATGGACGAACGGACACCTTGACAGATGCATGGATGGACGCATGAACGGACGTAGGGGCGGCTGCATGGACGAACGCAGGGACGGACGCACAAACAGACGCACGCACGGACGGGCTTACGGACGCATGGACGGTCACACTGACGGACGCATGGACGGACGGAAGCAAGAACGAATAGACGGACAAATTCTTCGCCCCGCTCTCCATCATTCACTCCGTGGATATGCTGCCATTTTTTTTTTACTTTCCAGTAGATTTCCTTTCCTACCACTGCCGCCGTGGCTAAATCTCATCCTATTCCGTTCTCGTCCCGAGTTGGGGGCAAACGATGAGTTTCGCTCGAGAGAACTGGGTCGGTTTGAACTGTTTCTTCGGTGCTGGTCGTGTTACGCGAGTTATCTGAGCTTCGAACTTGATGTACGTATAACCAAAGATACGAAAATACGAACGGGGGTTCAGGTTGCTCCCTTCGCTGTTGGGAGGCAAATAAGATATACATAAAGAGGGAACTCCAGCGGGCATGCCTTGCGGCAGAGAGAACGCGATGCATGAAAATCCAGCAAAGCATGCGAGAGTTTGCATGCGAAAGAGCAGAAATGCCGAGATGGAAAAAAAGAACACGAGCGATTGCGAACCCAATGAGACTGCCGCTACAAAAGAAAAGGAAAAAAAAGAAACACAGGATTGGTGTTTTCGAAAAGAGAGATCCCGAAATGTGCCATCTTCAAACAACGTATACGGTGACGACGTCGTGGACAGCAAGGTATGCTGTTTTATTGTTTTGCTCTGTCCTTTTTCCTTGTTTTCACATTTCATTGTGTTTTGTCTGAAGAGAGTTTGGTCACCCACGGCTAACTCTGCTGTTTTTTTTAATTTACGGAATGATTAGTGGCTTTGGCATTGCAAGAACATTGTTACCCCAAACGCTCCCATTAAACCCAAAAAGGAACGGATAATAGCATCCATCTTTTGCTGGCATTGAATGACACTGCAAAGGCAATAAATGTAGCCGTTGCTATAAAATTTTTCCAAGATTTTCATTTCAAAGGATATTATCTGTCATGACTCTATGCTTGCGTGCGTGCGGCTTCAATACAACGGTATCTTACATAGGACCACAGGTATAAAAACGTATACATATGCGAAACCTGCGCTAGAGCATGAAGTACTTTCGAGTAGCTTCCTCAAACTCTTGTGGGAAAATGTGACGCCATTGGCACTCTTACTGCGAAGGACAGAACCCGAGTAAAGCAGTACAGTAGAACATGCAGGATTGGATAGATGAAGGATCGACGAACAGGGTGTGTCTGTATAGAGCCAATGTTGAGAAATGTGCTCTTGATTTCATCTTTGTTTTGAAGATGATCAGATCACTCGGCGAAGTGCTATGCGCTCGTGGCGTTTTTTTTTTGCTATCGTATTCCTGTATACTCGTCTTCTTACGCTGTTTAAATATTTATTATTATTTGGTATTTATTCATAGAAAACAGAGTCAAAGAATAACAAGAGAGGGAACAGGTCGACAGCTGCCACCTATAGGGGCAGAACGCCAGTCTGTTCATTAGGGAAGGAGAGCCATAGACGAAAAGATGGGAAGTGGAAGAAAAAAAGGAGAGAGAAGCGGAAAGAAAGACAAACAAAACAATAAAAGCCCACGTAAACACAAATAAATAGTCGCACGGAAAAATATCTGTGGAATCGAGACAAAGTCGGTTTTTCAAAGAATGTTATCAGTGCTCGAGGGGCCTGCTCACGCCTAGAAGCACATTCTCCTGGAAAGAGGTGATTGTCAAGGTCATGCATTTAAGTCCAATAAGTAAGTCTAACAGCAATAAACCAGGCGGCCTGACCACCAGAACGCCTTACTGCTATACCGACACATGCAGTTCGGGGAGTCTTCATAGGAACAAACCTGAGTAACATGTGTGAAGACGAAAGGTACGAATAGACACACCACTGTCACATGATATCATCAATGACGTCCCGTTCAAACGGCACCACGACGTCATAAATCGTAGTAGGCTGTGACGTTCTCACAACACATTGTCGCTTCGAGACAATGTGATGTGACAATCCTGAGTGCAGTGCAATGCCAGGCGAGGACTTAAGGCAGGAAGGGTGTGAATAATGTAATTGACTGTTAGCGTGGACATAATTAAATGACAATCTTGAGAGAGCATGGGCCTTCGGCTGTGCTCTCCTCAGCGTTACCTACACGGACAGTTTTTCCCAAAGAAAGTCTTAGAGACCCCATCAAAACGTGAAATGTGACCATCGGTGGTGGGGTCGTCAACACGAGTGATGCGAGAAATCCCCATCACGTGATGCCGTAACCAAATTACGTCAACATGACGTCATCATACCGTCACCGTTGTGTCACTTGACGTGGCAACACAAGAAGAAATCATCTCATGACATCGCCGTTTGGTCAAAAGTCGGGCTTATCAATAAGGCACTGCAAAACAAGGTGAGGTACAGAAATCTTCCAACGCCTCCAATCCAGGTGGCAGTGCTCAAGCACGCTGAATTCCGCTCTTGCAAAAACGATGGATGCGTGCCGACTTCGATGGCCCGCACTGTTTCGTTATCTACACGTAAGGCTTACGCGGTTTTCTTGAGGTCGTCTTCATTGTTATTGTTGGACACTATCCTTGTTACTGGTAGCTACACCAACCTAGTTCGATAACTTTTTGTTTGCTTTCTTTTCTTTTTTATTCACTACACAATATCGGTCGAATTCTAATTCGCAATATTTCATTGTCAAGTGAGTGTTGTCTCATATCCTTGGCCTTGGCTTGCACTAATGCTCATTTCGAAACTTCTAGGTGCTCCCTAATATGTTGAGTCTGAAAGGTGGTTTTTATTGTGTAGTTCTTTTCTTTTTTGTAACACAACGTTGCCTACATCTATTAATGTTTAGACACTGCTTATTTACATATATAGCTGTGGGGCTAATAGTTACTTTCCGTCTTTGTGTGATTTTCGTAAGCGTAAGCAACATAGGCAACCTGTAATAAAGTTTTCAATTTTATTCGAATGCGTGTCGACTACTTGCAAAGAAAAATAACTAGTAATTTAAATTGTGGTCTTGTATATTTTTACTCGTAAACGTTTTTGTCTGGATCTACACTAGCTCAATGCTAAGGATCCAAATATATTTATGTATTTATAGATTCGTGTATATTACTAAAAATTAAAATTAATTCAGTTCAACTTGTAATGAAAAGTGAGATGCCAGGATAGCATTTGCGTCTCTCTGTTAGAAGAGAGCAGGAGGAGCTTGATCATAAAGGGAGATTATATTGATGCTTAATTTAGGGAATTTCGGTAACACCATTGATCCTACTTCTCCAAAATTTGTCCGTAGTGATACCCTACACGTGTAACCCGTACTTTGACTATATCGTTGCCAATGGCACGAAATGAGTGCGACAAAGTGTTGGGTACCTGCACATCACTCTCAATAGTGGTCTCAATAGTCAACAAGTTTTATTTTCTTCCTTTGAATAAACAACCATAATGAGATACCAGAACAGTATCATCGCTCTTACACGCCCTGTAGAGATATCTAATTAGTGCGTCACGTCCCAAAACCTACCGCGTTTTACCTTCAGGTATGGTTATGCAGTCTGGTCAAACAAAATGAAATGAAAAAAAAATGTCAATTGTGGACAAGCACCAAAAAAAACTAACACATCGATCGTTCCTTGTGTGATTAACGAAAAAAAAGAACATTTATCTTAACCTTACAAGTAGGTCATCAGTTCAAATGCGCGCATCTATGTTGTCACGCGAATGACGCGTCACTTGCACTGTAGGCTATTTCAAAGATTCATTCAGAACAGCGATTGCAACAACTGACCGTTTCAGCTGAGAGACCGAGCAGAGAGAAATCAAGCAGACGTGCTTGGTTCAAGCAGCTCGCGATATGCGTGGAGCATAATCCCCCGCGACAGATGTGCAATCTCGTCGCACGTATATGTCCACATCATTGGGAGGTTAGTACGGCTTCGAGCGTGTGCCGCGTACAATATTGCTGTCCTGCGGAGAGGACGATGACGAGATGACAGCAGCGATTTCATATGTCACGGGTGTCACCACACGAAGCACTCGATAAGGGCTTGTATACCGAGAGAGCAGTTTTTCCGACAGGCCAGCGCGTGACAGGTCATATACCAGAGCAGAATCGAAGAACTGGCCGGAAAATGCACGTCCTGGTGTCGTCGATTGAACATTGACCATCGGTCCACTTGGGAGGTCAGAAGGCGAGTGCGGGCTGTTTTTTGTACTGCGAAGCCTGGGTAATGGCACCAAGGTCATAAGCAGGTTGGTGCTGCTAAAAACTAAGTGAATGTATCGAGGGGCAATGTGGGCTCACAAGTAAACAAAATAAAAAAAAATTAGGAGTAACCGGCAGTGTCATAGCGCGAAGAATTGTAGGCAAACGTTAGTACTGGTCTTAGGATACATACTTCGCCAGTATGTGTGCATGCATGCAATTGTTGTGTCAAGACGCTCCTTGAGGCCATTTGTCTGCAGATTGTTCGACGTAGTGAGCTCGTGCCTCGTTGCACTTCAGCGCTGCAGGATGTCCGCTGTGACTCTGTGTACAAAAGTGCTGCCATGGTCTGTTAGCAACTCGCATGAAGCTCGGTGACACAGAATCAATTCGTGTATAGAAGCAAATCAGTTGAATTTGCGGCAAAGCTTGTTGGAACAGCTCGACTGGTGGCTTAGTGCATGGCGTATTCAGTGGGCACAACTATCTACCTGTTATAGGAGGAATACCAGAGAAAAAGACAAGGTAAGTCTAAGCGAAGGCGGAAATACGGTTCGTACGAAATATCGAGTGGATGAAGATTATCTATACATGCCGGAAATTTCATGTGCGCGCTTTTTGTATATAATATCAATTTCATAGTTCCCGCAGATGCAATACCCTTGGGCCTTTCACTGCATTTGAAATTCAACATTCTTCGTTTATCGTTCAGTACATGCTTCTTCTTGGGTGTGTCGGAATCCTGGGCCCTCATGATAAGGCCCCAAAGGCACTGAACAAAAAAACGTACTTTCGTTAAAAAAACATACTGGTTGTCTTGTTTCCATGCAGCTCGTAGATTGCGCAACCTTCACATTTGGCAAATGTCAACAAATAAATGCGATAGGAGGCACGCGGTGCAGGTCCAGAGCGAATACCACACCGACAACTAAATATAAGAAGAGCAACAGAGATTTCGTTTAAACGTATATTTATGTAAATATTCTAACCTTATCGGTAGAGATAAACATGTGCTTCGCATGACCTCGAGAATATGGACAACATAAATACCTGCTCGCCACTCGAATCCCTGCTTCTCAGCGCCGTATTGGCAGAAAAGCTTATGGAAACATTGCGCAAGCGCCAAAGTACATAATGAAGGAAGTACGCGAGTCGGAGCGTTTCACGCGGAGGAATCGGGGACGTGTGAGTGAAGATCAATGCTTCGACCGAGAAGAAAAAAAAACAAGGCTCAAAGGAAATCACAAGGTTTCCAAAACCTTCATTGCGAGGGCCACTGTCAGACCCCTGATTGTAGTACGAGGATCACTTCACTCTTTTTCTGTGAACTCTGTTCCTATATTAGACCTTGTGCAGTCCGTTCAAACTGAATGATACTGCAAAGAAAAAAAATGAAAGATTGGTACTAACCTACAAGTATTTTGTTACGTTTACATATTGCGAATTGCGCAAATAGGCAAGATGTAGATTAGCTTCTGCTGTTCCAATATTACACGCTCCAAGCTTCGTTGTTTCTTGAAAAAGTATAGGCACAGTGCGTGATCTTTTTCTTAGGTCATATATACTCTGGCTTTGCATAGATTAAAGTCCATATGAGTAATCAGCTGTACAAAAAGTTTCGTCACCAAGCAAACTAACTTTCAGTTGATGCCTACCCAAAGTTAGATACCAGAAGGATGAAATAAGTGAACACTGTAATGATTTTAAAGTCAATCAAATTAGAGCGCTGTGAATATTTTTATGCAGAGCCCCACGTAACAAGTGAAGCGGTGCCGGATATCGCCGAAAAAGCTTCGCGGAGTCCATGAAGTTTCTTCCAGTTATTATACATATGCCAAAATAGCATTAAAGTTATGTACAACATCTTCAGCGAAGTGTATTTTCATTTGTGGATGTTGTTAAAATCACATAGTTAGCTAGCCATATGCATTGATAAACAAAATTATGTATACGAACAAACGAACAAAATCAGTATAAGAAACTCGTTTTTTTAAATATAGTTATTTTCCTCAGAGGGAGCAAAAAGTAGATAGAATGAGCAGTGATGTATACGGTAAAGGTGTTAAAAGTATTATGCAGGATATAAAAAACATCATAGAAAATGTTGGTACTTACGTACCGCAACAAAAAAAAACAATTACGCTATCTCCCTTTAAAGGGAACCGAAGAAATGTGAAGCGTTGGGGAGATGGTGAACGGCCCCCACAGAAACTCGTGTACATCACCTTAAGGCCACATTCACACTTGAGAGGTGAAGAGAAAAAGATAACGCCAGAGCGGCCAGCAAAGCACGACTGCGTGCGTCACCCCGCCGCGGTGGTCTAATGGCTAAGGTACTCGACTGCTGACCAGCAAGTCGCGGGACCGAATCCCGGCTGCGGCGGCTGCATTTCCGATGGAGGCGGAAATCCTGTAGGCGCATGTTCTCATATTTGGGCGCACGTTAAAGAACCTTAGGTGGTCGAAATTTCCGGAGTCTTCCACTATGGCGTCTCTCATAATGTCTGGACGTTAAACCCCACATATCTATCTATCTACTGCGTGCCCCAAATGTTCACATTCGTTCTGCCGCATCTGACCGTTGGTGCCATAGCTACCTTGACAATTGATTCAATGAGGGCAAAAGAGAACGATATCTCAAGCCACTGGACTTCATCCTCACAGTCTTCCGGTGACACGTGCGCTCACTCCTGGTCACAGCTTGTGCGCATGACGTTCTCACATGTGCAAGCGGCCAGCTTCGCTTTTCGTTGGTCGTAACAGACTGTGTTGATTTCCTTTGGTTAACGATGGCTGCAATGCACAGAAAAGTGTGCATAGTGCTCAAGCACTGGCAGTTGCTAAGGCAATATGAACGAATGCTTCACAGCTACAGTCGGCAATAACTTTAAAAAATGTTGGCGTTGCCACTGCACCAAACTGCACTGAAAATTCGCATTTTGTGATGTTGTAATCATCGTTTAATTTTTTTCCTTTATGTTGTCAGGACGTTGGACTGAATTCCCCCTAAATCTTGCTGCACTTCACAATGTTTCGCCGTCCGGCCTCAGCCGATATTTTGCCAAACGACGATGTCATACAATTACGTCATCATGTGGTACCTAATGATCCCTATGACGTCATAAAGACGTAACACACTGTGTGCTAGCAATGACATCATGATGAAGTCACTAAAGGATTTTTGCCTAACGTGGGCTGATGCCGCTGGCGGTCAATTTTCATGTTTTATGAGACACCTGAGAGTTTTGTCTTAATGACGCTTCGTCTCAATTTCAACGAATACACAAAGTTGAGATCAATAATGTTTTCATTAGGGTGCCCCACTTCAACGTGCTGGAGCCGACTCCCTGTCCTTCCTCATTTATTCCTCCTCGTCCTCCACTTATTCGATCATTCTACGTTATCCTCTACATGCTACCCTTCCCTATATTCGACAAGAAGTGTTCTTCTCACATCGGCGAAATCTAACACCAAGTCCAGAGATTACTCCGTACTTATGTCCGAAGATCACTTCGCACTAGGATCAAAGACGGCACCACTGCATCACATGTCAAGGTTTTCTCTTCATTTATCGGTTTGGCGAGCAGGCCTAACACTTGGAACCTTAGCCTGCTTTTGAGCTTGAGCGGGCGAACAAATGTGTCGCTGAAAGGCAAATGAATCAGTGCTCAGCACTTCTACAACCTTCACGTCGAGCGCAAATGGTACATTTTTGTTCATATAGGTATATCTGAAACACGGCTCTAGCACTGTCTAAACTTAGACTGCCATAGCTTTTTGTTTGTTTGTCTAATGTTCACTATTCCTACTCTTCATTTATCTTCAACTGACTCTTCCTGACTTCTTCAGTAATCGCTGTCTCTAGAAACAAACATTTCATCACGATCTTCAATGAAATCATTTTGTCTGTAAATAGAGAGATTATATCTAGTATATATTTTATTTTGTCTTTCTAGTTGCAATCAGAAGCTCTTTATTTTTGTTTAATGTGTGTGGTGATTTGGAGTGTGTTGACTTCACGGCTCATATGTTTGTTGTACGCCTCTTGCAATGCGCAGTCAAAATTTTTGTTTGTATTTCCTTGTTCTATGCGGAGAAGAAATTGGCTGTTGAATGACTGTATCTTACACACCTGGATTGCTCGCAGTAATAAAGCTCTATTGTGTAATGAAGCATTTAGCATTTCAGTAAATTGTTTAGTTTGTGTAAAGGTTGCTTCACTAGCTCCACTTTTCTCTTTGTTTACTTCAGCGTTTGCAACGGCATTCATCCTAATCTAAGTTTGTAACTATATATATATATGTCCCTTCCACGTCCTCCCAGTTTCATGAAACCATTCGTTGCAATCACCTTCGAAATTTACTTTAGCTGTCTCTCACGTTTTTGCTGCTGCTGTTCAAGTGTAGCAAAATTCATACGCCCTTTGAAGGCGACGTCCCTTTGCAAAAGAACTAAATCTATTGCTACACTAAACAATTGTGAAAAATTAACAAAATTTTAGATGATTGGGAGATCTTTCGCGCATGAGCGTATGCTAAACCACATAAAAATATGGAAACTAGATGAGCCTCTAAAGGACTTGGGGATCTTTCGCGCATGTGCGGTTACGAGGAACGCAGTTTTTCAAAGCGAAGCTCTTAAAGCCTGAGCTTTAACATCGGGCGTCCGTGAAAAATTGGCTCCGTATCTGCATGTTACACTGCTAATACCATCGAAAGACGATAGTCTTGCGCCTGGAGAGACTGAACAAAACGTTTATTTGATGTTCTTTGCAAGAAAATCGGTGAATGGCAATCTGGAGGCGCTGCGTTAGAGTGCCTCGAGCGTGCAGCAGACGCGAACGAGTGCATCAGGCGATGTCACACGAGAGACATGAGCGCTATCTGGTGGTTATCTTGCAAAACGAAGCGTTTGGCTCTGAGACGGGCGTGCGCGCCCGTATCAGAGGTGATAAGGTGTAGAACGCAAGACGATGGGTAGGTGCCACCGCCGTGTATTCTTAGCAAAGCGTTGGGAACACTTGCATTTTCGTGCAAGGGTCACGTAATCAGCGCTGCGTGATAAACGATACGGTCCTCAGATTTGCTTATGTATGCCTTTTCTAGTAAAAGACGCAAATACAGTATATATACGTGTTTTATGGTGCCTCAAGTTAGCGCAGTAATTGCTTTTGAATTGATAACCGCCCAAGTATGATCCCTAAATCTTGAGAAATATTGTGGGATGCTGCGGATAGGGCCGCCCATTTGGGGTATCGTCTGGTGCCCTTTAGAGTACCCGGTACCATTGAGGATGGACAAACAGACAAATGTACAGACAGACAGACAGACAGACAGACAGAAAGACAGACAGACAGACAGACAGACAGACAGACAGACAGACAGACAGACAGACAGACAGACAGACAGACAGACAGACAGACAGACAGACAGACAGACCAAACTTTTTGCGTTGAAGGTCCCCAAGAACGACTATCGTCTTTAAAAAACTTCTCGCAGTTGTTTATGAATAAGCCCTGCCCACTGAAGAAGGCAGTCTGCGCAGCCGCCGCGCCAAGTTTGCCCGCCGCGCCAGCCGAGTACGAGCGACGAAAGCTTCGCGCTTCCACCAGGGGTGCCACAGCCAGTTTAGCTGGTTAGTTGTGGCACTGCTGCTTTGACAGTCATGCATGGTCCGTAACAGCCTGCGGTTCTAGTCTACTTTGTCAACACCAAGAAGACACTTGGCATCAGCCAAGAAGGGCAGGTGAAGTACCTGTGTTCACACAGTTTCGCTGTTTCTTCAGCTTTACAAAGTTAGCGTAGACATCTTTCTTTTGCTTCCGATTTCTTGAAATTTATACATCAACCTTTATTCAAAAAACGATGTGTCCCCGCATTCTTTCCTTTGCTTCCATATCCGCGCTATGCTACTTATACAGCATGGACCTTATATAACTTTTGCGGTCGACATTCCTAATAGCTTCATTTTGTTCTACTTATCAATATAACTCGGTATTTGCAGAGAATCACGCGGACCAATATTCCACAAAGTTGGCGAGGAACCTTCACATACCTTGCTGCACGTGTCCTTCCAACGTTCGAACATTGACGTTTGAGCACACACCCAGTGGTAAGTGCCCAAATACACACACGCAATGGCCAGAGCTGTGTACCCATGAAAGCCGCTTCAGCAGCCAGCACCGTTCAGTGGAAATGGAGTGCTATATTGCACAAAGATGCCTCGAGTCACGCAGCTGTACAAGCTTGCTACTCACTTGTGATAGTAAAACAGAAAAAAATATCATCCGCATAAAACAAATAGTCAATTTTTTAATAACGCGCCCTGCTAGTACGTATACTTAGTATTCTGTATTATGTTGGGTCTGATCAATACGCTTTAACAAGTGATAATTAGAGACACTAGCAGTTCTTTGGACAATAGCAATTCAAGTATCGCTGCATCGCACGATAACCGGAAAAAGCAAGCCCTTCATGAAAAAGGCTTCAATTCATGTAAGCTAGCTTTGCCTATTCATCGTCACTTCAAAGTAGCGCATTGGAAACGAAGCGTTGAGTACGCACTCTATCTTCATTTATTTATTTTACTTTTCTTCTCATAATACTGCAATGTAGCGATAAGACCGAAGGAGAACTAAGCGAAGTAGAAGAAATAGATAAGATGACGGAGCAGAATAATTGACATATAAAACGAATAAAGCATGCTGAGTAAAATCACAAAATTCAAACAAGAAGGGAGCTGACAAGTAACACAAATACTATTTATTTATTTATTATTTATCCAATAATGGCTGCAATTTTACCACTGACATCTGTGACTCTTCAATTGTGAATAAGCGCAGCCACCTCGGTGCGCCCCTGCCTGGCTGCAGGGGTCAACAAAAATATACAGATGCGATGGTTTCTTATTCTAAAACTGCACCAATCACCTGTATGCAAGTTTCACGTACCAAGTAATCGGATTCTTATATCAGAGCATATCGAAGTGAAGCCCATGATGGGGTCTTACTTGGGTGTAAATTGATGCGGTGTAATACACGTGGGAGTGAATCCCATGCTGAAGTATAACAGGCGATATAATAATATACAGTCCGTTGTCTCTCCTATTTCATGTAGAATTATTCGTCTGGGTAGCGTAGGACTATGCGCCTTCCTGCGCTATGAGGAAAGGGCTTCATAGTCAAGGGGCGTTAGAGAGCAACCCCGAGATGAACGCTCATATTTGGTATGGTTAGGTCAATCAGCGCTAATATGGTAGTTCTTTTATGTGTCTTCATGTGTGTGTGCTGCTGTCGATAAAGGTGACTTTCACTGAAAACCATGCGTCATTTTAAATGCCTGAGAAGATTGCTTAGAGGATAATGCACTACCACCGTTGCTACACACCATGAACTGTTCATATGACCAGGTTACGGCCCTATCTTTACTCGTATAACCATATAATCTTGGAAGCCTTTCATTTTCATTGTGTTCGTATATTCCATAGAATACCCAGTGCATCTGCGGTTTCCGAAATAAACTTCTCCTTCCTTCATCACACTGGATGATGGGAGAGAAGAGTGCTACAGCTCAATCGGGGACAAAAGTCACTGTATTTTTGCGTGTTGGTGATTTCAGACGTTATGAATTTCATATAACGCAAGAAGCCATAAGACTGGAGCTAGAAACTAGCAACAGGGCTTTCAATACACGTAAACATTTTGTCATGTGCGTTCTTTCATGTTGTTGTAACTCTTTTTTTTCTGGCCATTTAATAACGTATAAAGTGGTTCCCCAGACCGTAGGAACACGTACAAACGGCACATCTATACTTCAAGTATCTTGTCAACATTAAGGCGTACACTTTGAGTGTACGCAATTTCTCGGACACCTTTTGCAAGCATGTCGGGTACTCCAGGTCATCTTACGGTCCCCACATTGGGTTTACACCGCGGGGACGTGTCGACATCTTTCAAGTAAAACGCTCGTAGGCTATGTACACTTTCGCTTTCGCTCGCCTCAATTAATTTCCCTAAACATGAGACGGTGGTAACTGTAATACGCGCAATTATTTCGCCGTCGAGGCCTTTGCAGATTGGTCGCTCCTAGCTACATCATTGACTCGCAGTGGGCAGACAGGACACCACTAGATGCTATCCGCAGGGCCTGCGGATAAGTCATTCAAGTTGATGGGGAGGCTATATCGTTGGCATAGATCATAGCGCCTCAAAAGCATCATATCGTATTGCTGCGATCGCAGTCATAATAATATTTTTATCTTGTAAAAAGATATTACCCAACACTACCATTTGAAAACAGACATAACTCGCCATTTTGTCGCAAATCATTTTCTTTCTTTTAACGGTGGCTAATTGTTCACAAGCACGAGCTTCTGACTCTGAAAAGAATTGAAAGTTGTCAGATGTGCGCTTTTGAGAACCTGGACCTAACAGAGCAGTTCATTTATCTTTCCCTTTCTTTTTAATTGTGCACGAGCCTTTAGAATAATACACCAAGAATTGGCACTTCGCGTCTTGATTGCCAACACGCCGACAAAACACAATATACAGCGGTAACACAGTCTATTCTTGAGAAAAACAAAATATAAAATGCTGCCTGTACGTGTGCGCGCCTGTGTGCTTTCATACATCTCTCTTGAATTCAGAGTCGCAGCAGAGCCAAGGTCAGCGAAGGCAAGCGATGCCAAAGTCTCTAAAAGCTAAGGAAACGTTCCTGTGGCTGTACTATGTAGCACTACGCAAACACGCCGCCAATGCCGCGGTATAACAAAATGACAGGAGCGGAAATCCTCTGCCGAAAAGGAAACGGGCTCAGCTGACCAGAATGCTTCTCGCGTACCTCCTACGAAGAGCGCGTCTGTCAAGTTCGCTCACCTTCTCATCCCAAGCATGACGTGAAGCACCTCTAACCCGTCTCTCTTAACACGTCTTGCCCTCTCGCACGAAAGGGGGCAAGTTTTTGATAAAAAAACCACGACCAGCGAGGAGTTGCTCCAAAAAACAAACTCTACAGCAGGCAGATCGCTTTTGCGAGACTATTCGGATTCCAGCCGGTGCACATGCTTACCGAAAGGCGTTTACCTCACCTCATTACTCAAAAAGCACAGTGACATGCAAAATAAACGCCTTTCAGAACATTTTCCCGCGAGGTACTTTTCAGAATGCGAAGGCCCTGCAAAATAAGCGGAGACATAGCGAAATGAGCGGACGGCGGACAAAACAGACACGCCAGCAGTACTCGAAAACCGCCTGACACGCCAATTGCATAGTTTGTTAACGAAAAAAATGCGGTTCTTGACGCGGCCTTTCTCTATCTATGGAGAGCGAAACTTATTCAGGTGAATTTACATCTTCACCGCGTGAAAATCAATTCTGTAAGTGGCTAGCTGGAACACGAAATCATCGATTGACAAGAGAACGTCATGGTCTTCTTAGAGATGCCTGCAAAGCTTCGAGGAAAGGTCCAGCCTCTCCATTTTTCGGTGAAAATTGTTCACATTCAGCACTTGCTTTACGCCCCGCCCCCCCCCCCTTTCGCTGCTATTGTTCTCGACTCTTCCTTATTCCCGAAATTTCCCCCCGAACAGCCACTTGCGTGATGAACTAATCGCGAAGCCATCCTACAAGTCTGTTCACGTTTATAACTCCCACAAAGTTGGAAATATATTCCGCCATACTGATTATTGTTATCATAGGTTCATTATGCGCACATCACATGATAATAGATGCCTTCCCGGAAGCATTACCTCCATTGAGGATCATTAACTATTTAAAAGAAATTTCCCTAACACTGTGTGTATATGATTCGAAGAACTTGTATTATTACGTATTGTTTGCTGCATTTCTTCTTTCTTTTTACTTGTTTTCTTTTCTCCTGTTTGTAACACGTTTGGTCCTGAGGATATCAATAAATGAAGTGAAACGACATTGTGCCACCAATGAAACGACATTGGCATCTTTAGTATGGGCTGACAGAGAGAGTGCTTAGTGTTATGCTGAAGGGGCCCTGCATCAATGTTACAGCACGTTGAGAAAGCTCTACAGATTGGTAGTGATACCTTCTTACAACACTTGAGCCAAACATTAGAGCGCTGTACGCACCCAGCCCGTGTGCTCGTGCATGATAATATTGAATTCAAGGCATGTGTTGAAAAACAAAAGTGTATTAGAAGAAATCGCTTTCTCTCCACTCGAACTTTCAGGAATAAAAAAAATTGACTTCCAGCCCACTGCGCACTAGTCGCCTTTCTCAGAACTACAGACGCTTTCAATATTTACAACCACACGCTCATTCATGACATCTGGTTTTGTCTACCGATTTGCCTTAAGAGCATCGGGGGGCAAGAAGCACTTTAGAAAAGCCCACTCATACACTTCCATACACTTTTGTATCCTTATTTGGCAAAATATGTTCAAATAAATGTTCTTTTGAGCTACATGAAAATGACAAAAGATTCCATTGAACGTAAGGCACGTTTCTTTTATCTAGAAAAAAACTAAAGAAAGACTTTCCTTATTCTTGAAAAAAACTTGAGAACGTACTTTCAATTTCGATGTTAGGAGTTGGGAAATGTTATGACCGGAAGTTTTTTTTTTTTGGTACAACGCTTGTGGCCTAGAAACCGTCTTTAGTAAAGTACCACCATCCATTCGGCATTCGATTCTTGAGGCAACACGCTCTTTAATTGAAACCACTCGATGATTGCTTGGAAAAGTTTTGTAGGGCCCGTTTAAAGCAGTGAATGAAGCAAAAGTGATGGTGTGGCTCTGCTATGAGAAAGGTTTAAGGGAATTAAAAGCATCACTTATTTTTATGCATTATAAAAGACAGCGCAGATCACGCAAACCGTTTTTCTTTGCTTTGCTTCACGCTGACACATGCACCTAACGACTCTTAAGGGTCACGTTAGTCACGTGATGAGCCGCCGGTGCTACAGGTACTGGCAAACGGATGTTTCTGTTTTTTCTTTCATTTTTTGTATTTTTTCTACCTATCTGTGGCTCGTATTTACTTACGTATTGTGGGTATCCGCTACATCACTTTTTGCATGACAACATGTATGCTGCCCCCCTTCCAAACAAACATTAACTCTTTGAGGTGACTATTAACGTTATTTCGTTAGACAGCCTGACGTGAGGTGCCAGAAGATAGTGTGAGGGAACCACATTTGTTTTATTAGGTAATACATGTGGCCTAAAACTAGCTTTTTTCCACCTGTGTGTGTGCACGTTTTTCAAATGCACCGGTACTTCGAGCCCCATTCTGTGAAGGTTCGATCTGAAAACTCATGCAGCGTCGACGGCTACCTCTGATTGTCGATATTTTCACCAAAGTTTGGTACTACTGGTGCGACATTTATAACAACTATATCGGCACCTGGTTCTCACAGTCCATCAAATTAGTTGTTGATCAGCACAATAATGGCCAGCAAAGAGAAGGAGCTAAAGCATGATTGATCTCTTCGTTATATTATGTGTATAACACAAAAGTAAAACGTGTCGGTACGAACGTAACCTAGGTTGACGCTAGGTCGTAAACCTACATCGTGATGACTAAACATCCTTTATTCATACTTAAACAAACAGCTGTGGTGGTAGTAGTAGTTAACGGTAAGATCGCAATGAGAGAAAGCAGTGTGGCAACGAGAACGTCGTCACAAGGGGGCGTTGACCTTGAGCCAAGGTCACCATCTCCCCGCTTGTTAAAGATTAAAAAAACTGTTGTTAAATGTTGAATAGTAAAAACAGTGCTACAGACCTCGGCGAGATTACAGAGAGAAGCGCAAAGCGCGTCGTGTCTCCTCTCTAGTCCTGTCACAATTTTTCTTGGAACGAGCGTAAGTACGAACGTAGTTTACAGCCAGGTGAGCCAGGCGGGTGTCGGAAAGCTATTTTCCATATGAATAAATGTTATTAGAGAGACGGAGGCATGGGCCAAGGTTGCCACTTAGCGGTGTGTCCCCTTGCGGTGTCGCCCTCTTTCACCTGTTAAAATAACAGTTACAAAAGTTGCTCAGCCAATTTTTATTTCAGTCAGATAAAATTTGATTGCACCTTTTCATAAGCCTCAGCAAGTTCTCACACCCCTATCATCCCTCACGCCCACTCGCACTGTAGCAATAAACTTGTTGGAGACTGCGCGTAACCGCATGTCTACAACAAAGATAAACTTCGAAGATCAAGGTGAAACTGAGAAATGAGTGAGCTGTTTTTAGTCAAAAAATCCCCTCGCACATTTCGAACAACGCGGAAGTACAGGCAGCGATATCGCACTCAGCTCACATCCGAAGTGCTACTGGGTTTTACGACTCACCATAAATCTAGTAGCATATAATACCTACCTGTCATACGTCCTCAAAACCCTATCTCGTTCTCGTAGTGCGCCACTTGAATAATACAGAAAGGAAGACGCTCACGCTTGCTCTGAAGGAAGTCTTCCGGCAATCCATTTCCTAATGCTTCCCGGATTCACTTCAAATGTACAATAAATCTGACGACGAAAGAGCACACTCTCTGTTGCACATTTTAGAATACTTTGTATCTGAAACACTCTTAATGCCAGCGTTGGCATCATCTGCGCAGAAGCTGGGGCAATTGTTGCGGAAGTGACCCAAGTTTAAGCTCACGGCACTCAACAAGCTCCCGGTAGTCTGGCCAAAAATATAGCCGTATATGATTCTGGCCATGAAATATGGCCATACGTCGCGACTTTCGTTTCGCTGCACTCGCAACAATGTGCAATAACGCAACTGAGTTATAAGAGCTGTGGGCACAGTCAGACACAAATACATAACTCTACGAGGAACAGAACTAAAACCTTACACTATAATCTTCAGCTCTAGCCTAAGGCGGCTGGAAATGTCCCACCTAGAGACGAGCACAACAGTATTGTTGAGCGTTTTGTATGCATTTAGTTCGTAAACATCTTCTTTCCTTTGGCACATTAAAGATCATGGTTAGAAGGTATTACATAAGGCATGGGTTAACAAATGTTGGTTACTGAGAGCGATTTTCACGGCGAACAACATGTAGTAATGTTGTGCGTAAAATATGATGAACACGTCATGATTCAATGTTACGGGGGAGGCTATTCCAGTGCACTGCTGCGCCAAGAAAAAAAATGGCGTGGCAGAGATAATGAGTAGTTTGAGCGAGCATGCGTGCGACTGATAACGGATGGGTTGTGCGGTGAGATATGCGCGATGGTGGGGTGATGTAAAGGGCTGGATTGAAGGAACTAGGAACGAATTTGTGAAACAAACAGAGACTGGCGATGCGAAGACGCACGCAAAGATTGGTAACATCAATTTTACGTGGTAGGGATTGTATTTATAACATATAAGTATAAAGAATGAATGAACCTGGGGGCACAATTTTGTACCAATTTTAGCTCGTAAATTATGTATGCCTTGTGCGGGAGTCAGATGGGCGCTGCGTAGTGTAGTTTAGATCTGATGTGGAATTCGTACGCGAGAAATGTCATGTCTAGTAGTGCGTGAGTCAAATGAAGTTTTTGATAACCGAGGAAGCTCTTCGTGGATGATATGATGGTGATGTGAGCGTTCCAGGTAAAGCCAGATGATAAGGTGACGCCTAGATAATAATATGATTGAATATGCTCAACAGTGGAATCAGAGATTAAGTTTGAGGATTATAAAGTGTGACGCTGGCAATGAAATCAAAACGAGTTTGTATTTAGTAGGATTAAGCTTCATGAGCCAAAAATCACACCACTCTTGCACAAGAATAAGGTCCTCATTAAGGGCAGTTTGATTCTAAGTGTTAGTAATTTTGTGATAGATGACGCAGACATCGTCGAAAAAACGAATATATGAGACGGCACATAGATTGAAACGTCAATAATATATAATAGGAACAAAAAGGGTGCGAGTAAGAAACCTTGGGGGACGTCAGGTGTTACTGAGACGGATGTAGAACTGTTATTAATAATTAAGACAAACTGGGAGTGGTTTGTCAGAAATTATTTTATCTATGCGAGAATGTTGGGGTGCAGGTTCAGCTGGGCAAGGTATAGTAATAGACGTTTCGGAGGTACTTTATCGAAAGCTTTTATGAAGTCGAGAAAGATTACTTCTGTCTGAATGTGATGATTGAAGTTATTATGTAGATCATCAACGAGTATAGCGAGTTGGGTTTCACAGAATAAAGATTTACGAAACCTGTGCCAGGAAAAATGAAAAGAATGGTTTGTGTCAAGAAAGTATATGATATGTTCCATGATTTTGCAGGGGACGCTTGTTAGAGAAATGGGTCTATAATTTAGGGGATACAGTTTGTTACCTGATTTGTGAACTGGAATGACACTTCCTTCCTTCCAGTCATCTGGTAAGATTCCTATTTCGAGTTGCAGTGCGAAGAAGATTGAGAAATACACTGCAACGATTTCTTCAGTATTTTTTAACAGTTTGAAAATAATATGAGCTATCAAATATTAATAGCATGCCTTAAAACATTGATTCTATTAGGCCTCGAGGAAAACAATTTTATGTGCACGTTTCACACAGCTTTCTCGTGCACTGTATATGACACCTCCATACAAGGTATTGCCCAGCGAGGACATATAACACAATGCACGGTTAAGAAGAGTTTAAAAACTGCACTAAATAAGCCACAGCGCTATTCTCATTGGAATAAAGGGGATGTCTATCATGATTTATCGTTTTTTTCTGTTCCGTGTCGAAACAGAAAATATATCAATTGAAATCCTCAACCCGGCAGTGGTATCTATGGAAAGCGAGTAGAAACGTTTAAAGTGGAATTTTTCTATCTACGCTTTGTCATGTTTCATTGGTGTGCATACGGCCGCAAACACTGGCTACTGCACGCGACGGCAACAGTTGTGCCGGGAAAAGTCGGACACTTAAACCCCATGCAGTGTTTGGTGACTGGGTTAAGATTCGTTTATGAATGAAATAATTACCATTATGAAAGTTCAGAGTTCGTAAACTGCCAAAAAATAGTTATTACAGCGTTCTTTAAAGCATGTGTTTTTTTAGCCTAAAGAAGCACTGCAATGTAGAACACCGCAACTGAGCAACACTGATACGGGGGTGTTTGGAAGAAACTGCAGTGGTTTCACTCATGTCAAATGTTACTAAAACCAACAGAAGACGTGCTTTACAAATCTGGTCCTTGTTTCTTTTCAGTTGCGTTTAGATGTTTTAGACATTTATCTGCCGTAGTGTCACACACCATGCTCACGTTGCTGCACGTTAGACAGGCTGGCGATCGCAGCGCCTGCAGCCCAGTTGGGTGCCTCTTTCAACGAATGAGAGAAAAAGTGGGACTAAAGTTACTATTTAACACCAGGGAAAGATAATAAAAGTGCATAAACGACAATTTCGAGCTTTACATATTTTTTTTCAGGCAAAATAAACCAGCATGTGCAGTTTTTTTGGTCCCGCCAATATGTTGAACCACAGTGCCGTCGGGTTACGCTAGCGTTAACACTTTCACGACTTTCATCTTAGCCAAACGGGAATAGGGTAAAGTCTTATAGGACAACGGCACACTCATTGTCAATGGTGGAAAAAAATGATCTCATTTTCACCAAAATCGAGATAATTTTTCCGATCGATACATAGACCCTTTAAATCGGCTTTCTGGAAGCCCGTGTGTACCATGTGTACACATGGTACACATGGTACAGCTCTGTACTCATGGTACAGAGCTGTGTACCATGAGACGACCGCACGCATCCCACAACTGCAGAGCGCACGTGACTCCTTTCCGAACAGAAGCTTAGCATGCATGAGTGATGGAGGTAAGTTAATCGCACGCAGGTGGTTAAAATGCGCACTGACCAGTGCCGATATGGATGACGGCACTGTTTCTGTGAACCACAGTATACCCTAACTCTACGCAGTACTGAAAAAACCAAACAACTTCACCGCCGTGGTGGTCTAGTGGCTGAGGTACTCGGCTACTCACCTGCAGGTCACGGGATCGAATCCCGGCTGCGGCGGCTGCATTCTCGATGGAGGCGAAAATGCTGTAGGCCCGTGTGCTCAGATTAGGGTGCACGTTAAAGAACAACATGGAGGAGGTCAAAATTTCCGGAGTCCTCCAATACAGCATCTCTCATAATTATATGGTAGTTTTGGGACGTTAAACCCCACATATCGATCAAGAACCAAACACCTGCAATGCTGTAGTATATGTGTCGAAAGCACGATTAAGTAACGCCACTCAAGGATCTTTAATATCTATCAAGGTGAAATCGCAAATGTTGGCGCAGCATTGCGTCAATATCCTGCCGAGAAGCAATGAGTTACCCAATTCTTCTAGATTTTACATTGCCTGTGATTGCATTTGTCTTGCGAGCAATCTTTAGATGTGCTGAGCCACAATAACTGTCCGAAAAACAAACTAACAGACCCATGGAGTTCAAACATGCCCTTTGGCTGAGTCACATCTGCTGCAGTTTGCTGCAGTGATGATTATGTGGTAGTTTCTTCGTCCTGAGGTGATAAGGAGAGCTTAGGTGGCGAAGTCAGAGGTGAATTGCTTAGGGAGGGATGCAGTTTTATCTTCGGCCAGCTCGAATCCTGAAAAAGATCCAGGACGCGGCGTAAGCTCAAAGTATTCAAGCCAAAAGTGCCTCTTCCTGGCCTAAATCTCAAATAGCGATGTTTTGCAACAACAAAACTGCACTACGTCAAACCTTTCGTTGCCTCGCGTCACGCAGGAGCAGAGCCAGGTCACGTGACAGGAGAGGACGTTCGACTCCCTAATGTTCCACTCACCACGGGTGTCCGTGGTAATGAGCTGCTGATAGCACAGAAGAACCTTCCACACAATAAAATTATTCAGGTACAATGCCAAACCGCAAGAATTAACAACATGGCTCCTCATGACCACGCGCAAGCTGACTGCCAGGCAGGCGCTACGGCGCCACCATAGGAAAAGCGACGAACATCCCTCGCACGGCTTCGAGAACGCTAACAGTCTACTTAAGCCGGGCCCAATGGGAGCCAGCCTACACGGAGGTGTGAACAACGACCTCACAATTACCGCGCCCGGTTCTCACGCAGGCACTCGCTCGCTGAATTTGGTGCCGACCGTTTGTGCTCCCGCGATCCCCGACGACAGCGCAGCTCTGGCTGACTAGCTCCCCCTACGCCATCTCCTGAAGCCGACAAGAGCTCTTGCCGAGTGGTGCCCCGTCCTCGGACTCCTGCCACCGCGTTCATCTTTCGTATACCTTCTCCTTCCGTGTGTCGCTGTCCCTTCGCCTCCCTCTCTCTATCTCTATACCTTTTAATCCTATTCCTTTAATCCCTCCTTACCCTACCCCTCGTGAGCTACTGTTGAGGTGTCCTCCTCCTGAGAAACAGCTACGGGGCTCACTGTTCTCTTCTTTTCGTTTAGGAATCACTTCCCCGATGCTCACACATGAAGTCTCTGCGTTTGTTAAGGAAAAACAAAAAACACACCATTCTTGCAAGCGGAGCACACCCGTAGCTTTAGTAGTGCCGAACCACAGTGGTGAAACCAAGTATAGTTTCTATGCCTGTTACTCGTCCCGAACGCTTCTTACGAAAGGCCAATCAGTTTTATCGCCACTCCGCGTGCAAGCACGTGGGTTGAACACCCGTCTGCAAAGTCTAGTTCCCAGACGCCATCACGTGATTGCTGAGAGAGTGTGAGGGGGAAAGGCCACAATGTCTAATTGAGCCTTTTACCCAGACCAAAATGCTCTAGCGCGTGAGCGCATTCTGGCAGTGCTTGGACCAGACGATGCACATGCGAAGTAAGGCTGGCCCCGACGCACACCAGATTTAATTCCAGCAGTAAGGTTCAGCACCTGCTTCAGAGCATCGTTTATCAGCTCAATCACATGCGCTGCTATAGAAAAGAAGTTGCCATGTGAATAAAATTTTAAAATTATTGCTATAGTGGATATTAAACTCATTTCTTTTCACGACTTCGAAGTATGCTCTCTAATGAGCCTCTGGAATTCCCTTTATTGTGAAAAGTAGAGAGCTGGCCCACAATATCTTTCATCAGCAAAAAATAAGTTCGCGTCTTTGCTTGCCATGAGTTTGTGGCTTATAAATGCTTTGTGTAGTACAGGCCTAGGTGTCAGAAAAGAACACCAACACTGAGTTTGGTCCATCTAACGCAGCTACTGTGATCCCGTGCAAAATTCAGACGCAATAAGTAGCCAGCTGCTCACTTACCATACTTAGAAACCTCATGAACTCGAGCATGCAATGATTAATTTTTTGTGTGCATGAACCCCAGTCACCGTTTAAGTTTCAAAGAGTGCTAAGATAGGCGGAACACTGAGCGGTTCTCGCGCAAACATAGCTGGCTACGTGAGCACACAAAACCACGAACGTACTGCTTGCCACTTTCGGCTACCGCTACTATCACATCGAAACCCGACTTCATAACACTATCTATCTATCTATCTATCTATCTATCTATCTATCTATCTATCTATCTATCTATCTATCTATCTATCTATCTATCTATCTATCTATCTAGTTGGCTATGACTTCTAGCTCTCCTGTGTTTCAGTAATGATATCAATAGCAAACTTGGTGTGGAATAACGTGGTGGTCTGACAAGCATAAGTGACAAGCCATAACATGAAAATCATGACTTGTATGTCATGAACGTGATGAATTACATTTTATGGTCTTGCTGCTCTTGCGGCTTTTTCTTTCACCTAATATAGTGCAAAACTGTCATGGTATGACATGACTGCATGGCGAACATAAGTGGCCCTAACGTTGAAATTGTGACATGCATATCATGGAAGTGATGATGTGCCACGCTCATGCTGCGTTCACGGTCATTTCGCAAACTTCACATATACCTAATTTGGTTTTACGGGACGTGAATGGAAGACGAATGTATATAACTGGTGCAAACATGGAAACCATGAGATGCGTGTCATGCGAGAACGTGGCTACATGCGACGCTCATGAGGCGCTCTGAACCGTGTCGCTAGCTTCACATGTACCAAATTGAATATTACGTGACGGCGAACCGATGACGAATGTAAATGACACACCCAAACATGATAATCATGACACGCGTGCCATGCAAAACATCACTGCGTGCCATGCTCACAGTGCACTCGTGGTCGTTACGCTAGCTTCACATGTATCAAATTCGTTGTTACGCCACGTGAATAGACGACAAAGTTAAATGACTCGTCCAAACATGATAATCATGATATGCGTATCTTGTAAAACATGGTTATATGCTAAGCTTATAGCGTGGTCCTGGCTGTTTTGCTAGCTTTAGATATACCAAATTTGCTTTTACGGGACGTGAATGGACGACGGCGGTGGTCTATTGGCTAAGGTACTCGGCTGCTGATTCACAGGTCACGGAATCAAATCCCGGCTGCAGCGGCTGCATTTCCGATGGAGGTGGAAATGCTGTAAGCCCGTGTGCTCAGATTTGGGTGCACGCTAAAGAGCCCCAGGTGCTGTAAATTTCTAGAGTCCTCCACTACGGCTTCTCACATAATCATATGGTGGTTTTGAGACATTAAATCCCACATATTAATCAATCAATGGACGAGGAACGCAAACGCCACACGCGAACATGACAATAATGACATGAAGCCATGTACGGCATAAAACAGAGGCAACTCTGTTTTGTGCCCTTGGACGCACGCCTCTCCGGATGAGTGGTCGCCTGTCTCTCTAAAAGTTAGTTAATAATCAGAGAGTGTTGCAAGGGAAAAAAAGAGTTCAATAGCTTTTTTTCGTATAGTCTACGGCTTCCTCTCCATCGAATTGCGACCGCCTTAGCCGGCATCTTACGCTTTACCTTCCTGCTGTGGGTACCTCTAAGCGAGACAGAATACAACTTGCGAAATATTCCAGCAGCTTTTCAAACACCCCAATGCTCTCATTTCTCTCATTCAGCATGTTGTATAAAATTCTACGTCGCGATAGAAAGCAGCGGATTAATTATGAAAGATGCATATAGAATTCGTAATCCTGAGGTCACACGTCAGTGAACACAAGCATAAAGTTTACGCCATTTGAACAATACAATAAACACACCGCAATTATAGGTTTCTGAAACTGAAAGACTTCTCATGAATGAAATATAAAGTCTCGGAAGCATCACCGAGACTGATTAAAAGATGTGTACGTAGGCGTGGCTAAGAACAGAAACAACGGTGTTTTTACTCGAAACAAATGAAAACGGTGTTCTCATTTGTGGGAGGCGACGGTCATTAGTGGGCCAGGGACGCCTGCTCTTGTGGAGTTGCCTCGGCCCGCCACATGAGTCAGACCTGCTCGTCTGGATTGGAGGTGAGCATTGTTACTTCCCATTGATGATTAGCGCTAATTGCAAACCTTGTGGCCTACCATAAAAACGTATACTGGGACAGCCCTACAAGATACGAAAGAAGCCTACCCTCGGAGCTCACACGCCATCCCCAGCGACGTAAACTTTGTGTGATAGACGGAGGAGTATCGAAAAGCAAACCTTGAATCTAAAAACAAACTTCGGCACATGATTAGTAGTAAAAAGCGATCGTTTATACTACTAATATTACTGCGCAACACTTCAAGCGCAAGTTTTTTTCGAAAATAACTGCTTTTTGTCACTCAGTATCAAATAAAATGCCACACAATCCGGTGCACAAAGAGGCAATGAACAGCAGTAAGCTTTTTATTTGTATGCGCCCAAAAGTAGCCGAAGTGTGCTTTTTGTCCCCGTGGTAAGCTAGGGCATGCTACGTCAAATGTGTTGCGATAAAGCTGTCCGACGTGATTGTTTTTTTTTTTCTTTTTCATGATCTACCAAGCCAAACTTTCCTCAACATGGCTGCACGTGTCGGGGAAGGGGAGGGGGGGGGTTGGTTCATAACGCGACGATAAAAAGGATGACTGGGCTTGATCTATTATATGCAACGCTGTCCTTGTATCGGCTCGCGAAAACACGACTGCAGACGCTTGTTTTTCAGAATGCCGGCTCATATCACTCCAATGCAACGTATCTTTTTCCGCCTTGTGACACCACGTGACGTGCCTTCGTGTTCAGCGAGTGCTTGGAGTCTCGTAATGTAGAACAATATAAACTAACTCTTCATTAATCAATAAGGTCCATCCGTTCATACTGTTGAAGGCAGTAGACGCTGGACGTACGTGATCAAGTTCGCGATAGAAGAAATGGTTTGTGTTGCTTTGGTCCTTCACTGTCAATAGAAGAGATGGAAGAGAACTGATTTTCTCGCATAAATTGATCCGCGTTACAGAGTTTTCGCCCAAACTGCTCTTCCAGCAGACTTGCCACACAGGCAGCTGCCATCCGCTGACGGGGGTGGGCAAAGTGCATACTCGCACTGCGTTAAGCGCAGGAACTTTTAATGAAAGGCACAATAAAATACACAGTATGTGCCGGAGCAAGCTTGCCACCACAAGCCTGCCTTTTTTGTAGTGTCCCGACCAGCTGTGGTCACTTGATGTCTAATAATGGAGTCCACAGTAACGCTGTATCTATTCATAAGCAACACATGCCTCACAGTCCATATGTGATGCATACACGTGAAACAATATTTGCACCATAAGGGCAAGTCTTTATCCAGATCCATCAAAGAAATGAGTTCGTGCGACGACATGAAGTGAATGATTCCCCTCTTGTAATTAGCGTTTCACGCAGTGGCCTCGGCATGTACCAACTTATTACTCGGAGATAGAGATACGAAATAGTGTTGACCACGTAAAGCGGCACAGCGAGGGCTTTTCCGATGTAGATGACTAACGATGGTGCCCAAAAATCGATGTCCCTTATAATATTTCCATACGAGCGATCAGTAAACGGAAGTTCTATATTTTATCAATTTCTCTTTTATCTCGGTTTTCTAGACCGGCCGATCTAGTATGAAATAAAAAGATGTGAGGAGCCATTGCATCGCCGAAACATGTTTTTCCCTATTTCTAAATGTGTTTTAATTCTACGTTATCTTTGTTCGCTAAACAGATAATATAGATTCTACGCTATCTGTAAATGTACCACTTGTGTACCATCTGTGTACTCTGCTACAAAAGGAATTAAGGGGTCAATGATCTCTGTCACGCCGTACTCACAGCTTTTAGTCCCATCTCCTTGTGTCTCAAAGCAAATAAAATCCGATTTGATTTGAACAGAAAAGCGGGCTTTGCCACATAATATGTCCTATGTAAGGAAGCCACGTTAAATACAAGCAGGAGAGAATAGTTTTTGTAGGGAGCTCTCAGGACGCGAGATATGAACTAAAGGCAGCGAGATGTTATTTTGATACAAGATTATCATGTACCACGCCCCCTCCCATCCCAGCAAAAAAAAAAAAAAACCTCACCGGTGCCTTCATGATTCTTCTGATCGCACACGCAAGCGATTAGAATAATTTTGTGATAAGTGTTGCAAAAACAGTTTTAAATTGCCGAGTTTCTCACCGTGGTATTTTTCATTTACTCATTAGCAACGAACTCATAAAAAAAGTTGTTAGCGCAGAATAACAAGCAGCAATTAAAACACTTATGACTACACATCTGCCTCGACGTATTTTATAGCGATTGACTCCCGCCAGAAGTGGCCACTAAAATCCAAGTGCAAGTATACAGCTTCATTAAGGGGGCGAGCTGGACGAGTTGGAATGCTAGCGTACTTGGGCAAGTAGCGCTGCACAAGCAAGAAACTAATAAGGGACTGCACGGCGCTATCAGACAGATGAACGTTCAAACCCTCTTAACATGCAATCAGGTCGCATGACGCGTGCTCGATTAACAAGTGTTCGCTGGAATCAAGCCAATAAAAAATAATCTTTGCTAAGCAGCCACACCTACGGCAACGAAGAGTTGAAGCAGTTGGCATTGATCAAGAACTGACGGAGATCAAGTATTTTTGGTCTAAAAGCTGTGTGTCGGTAGTCACTTTGTCGGGTCTATAATATGAAGGGTACAATAAAAGAAATAAGCGCTTACTTGACCAAAGTGGCTATGTGGGACAAAAGCGTTTTCGTCAGTTTCTTTTTCCTTGGTTTTCTAGGCCTTGTGGCTCAATCCATGGCGTCATATTGGAGAACCAGCTGTTATTGACAGAAGAGCAGTGTTCTGAAGGTATCCAAGAACTGCATCGGTTCTGAGAGAGCATTTCGCAGACAATGTGGCCTCATTTACCAGTCAAGTCATTTCTGTCAAAGTCTATTCCTTTGTGGCGTACTCGCCCTGAACGTGTAACGTGTCCCTGCGTTCTCTTAACTACCATCTGTTCTCCTATAGACTGAACAATGACGATCTACCGAACAGAGCTTCATTTTAGATAGCCTAAATGTTCGAGCAAGCACGTGAACGATACCCTCACAAAGCATTTTTCATTACTCGCGCTTGCTCGAGGCAAAGTACGTGAAGCAATCCTTTGTTTTGGATTATTTGTTCGTATTCCCTGTCTTAGTTGTTTAATTTTTTTTGTTTCATAGTACCTGCCCAAAAAAGATGTAATTTCCTAATTAAGCTGTCCGATAACCGGAGAAAGTATTTATGTATGCGCGCTACACAATTTTTTACTTTGTAAATTTTATAGCCTTCTTACATTTTCTTTTTCATGTTTTTGCTTAGCAACAGTGAGCGATGTACAGTCGTCAGAAAGCTTAGCTAAAATGCTCTGCAGCGTTTCGTGAAAACGTTTTACCGATGCTAGCACCGCGTGCCTTTAGGTTGTGTTTGCGATATGTAACCCATGCAGGCCGACACACTATACAAGGCCGCCGAGGTATTATCGTGGCAAAAGCACCTAACGCTTCATGGCTGGCATCACTTGAACTAGTCAACGTCATGCATTGAAGCGTTCATGTAGAGCTTTATGACGACTTTACATGCAAATTCGTATTGTCGTCAAATTACGAATATTGTATGGCCTCCGGAACAGCGTGTTATGGGTGAGTGTGGATCAGCAACGAAACACTCGCCCTAGGTGCACGTGTAACGTGTCCCTGCGTCATCTTAACTACCTCCGACTCTTATATATATTGAACGATGAAGATCTACCGAACAGAGCTTCTTTTTATATAGCTTTAATTTTCGAGTAAGCACGTAAACCAAGCCCTCATAAAGCATTTTCCAATCTCAAGGCAATAATGGCTCACTGTGGTCGATGCAGAATACAAATGAAAATTAATTTTAAATAGGTGGCTGCCGCTTTTTGTGACCCTGTTTTTCTACCAAAAGGTTAAGCTCACCTGAGACCATATACTTAGAAAATCACTTCTAAATTCTTTATGACTGTGCCGTGCGGAAAGGGTAGAGGTGCTGTTTCTGTATCTGAAGTCATCCCCGCGTTTTCTTATCCAACAAAAAAGAACTCAGGTCGCTTTCAGATTTATTTTAAAAGTGCAACTTTATAAAATGTACGCAGTATTTGCTACAAATCAAATAAAATTTAACGCAAAGAGGTTGGGCTCAAACAAGCGAAATGATGGGTACATAAACGTTAAGCCAACAGCGTATGTGGCGAGTACGTGGTCTAATACAGAATGTTTATTAGCAGAAATCGTGTAATAACTGCGCAACCAGTAGAACGATTTAGCGTGAAAGCTAATATGTGTAAGTTGACAACTACTCCTTTGTATTTCGGTAAATATGAGGAAGGCGCCAACAACATGTAAACTACATTTGGACATTATTGAAGAAAAAAAGCCTCGTTTGACGCAAGAAGTTATTGCAGTAAGTTTTCAATGATGACGGGATCTTAGTTGACGACCTAGATTCAAGCGTGGGTAAGAGAAACGAGAAAATGATCAGCTCCTGTTTTTCAAATAAATGCATAAAAGAGATTGGCGACAGGTATTCTTTATCTCTCGCATAATAGTTGCTGTTGGAGAAAAAGATAACAAGCACAAAAGTGCTAATGAGGCATGTAGAACATTCACGCACACAATCCCGTTTCTTCAAATAAAGAAAGTGACCAGTCAACAGAAAAGTTTACAAAGCGCAAATATTCACCCAAAATAAATGACCACGCATAACACAAAGGTTCGCTTAGTTGTTTCAGCTCATCACAAGTCACTTGACAACTCTTTCTCAATCGCTTCACTTGAACTGCAACGGTTCTGCTTTCAACTAGACGTTTTCCAGAGACACGAAATCACAAGAAACGTGTAGCCTTGAGATCGGTTGATAATAATGTTAATTTGTTTCTTTATGCGTCTGGCCAACAGAAAATTTTACAAAGCACAAATATTCACCAAAATGAAATGTCCACACGTAACATTTCTGGAATTTGTAATTCCTCCAGATACTGATGATACGCATACAGACACAAGAGAGACACTGACAAGCATTTGTCCCTGTGTTTCCTGTCCCTGTCTACATATCGCGGTCGAGTTTCCAACAATTATGAATCACCAACTCACCCAATAATCAACCATTTTCAAATACTGCAAGCACTAGTTTGAAGAGCAATCGTTTGGAAATATTTCGTTGCCCATGGACCCAAAATATTTGCTATTGATGGGGGTTGGCTATCTGACATAGGGTTCCAAGTCAGTGTGAACCTTTAGGAAACTACACAACTGATTCTGTGGAGCAGCAGTCCATCAAGAAAATTGTTGCCACTACCAGAGCCAGTGAGCGGCGCGCGATGTACATGAAAGGGGCTGCGCTGTCGACGATACTAGAAAGTAGTGTTCGGAAATGGAAAACAGAACTCTCTTTTATGTATCATTGCTCTAGGCGTCAAATATGTAGTTCCGATAAAAGTATCTACACATCATTTGTCATCTCGACTAGGCGCGGCCCATAAAGAGAGCGTCATGCATAGAATAATCAAAACCAACAGTGCTACGTGCTCACGCAAAGAATTTGGAGAAGACATTGAGCACTGTTGCAAACGAGTGCTCAAGAAAGCGTGCGCCTTTGATTTCTAACGACTGCATCAATACTGGGCACCAACCGGATGCCACAGATGCCGGAGCAACAAAGGAACAAGCTGAAAAAGACGCCTCGCATCCTCCTCCTCTCCCCCTTGAAAAGTCGCAGCCCAATAATGACTGTCTCGGCTGAAACGCAGAGCGATTTCTAGAAACATCTGGAAGGAAAGGGTGACTCACTGACGCGTTACATCGCGGGAAGTGGAAACTACGAGAAGGATCTCGTTCTTTTCTTTGCTTTAGCTCTGCTGCATCTCGAGGAAAAGGCTGGAAGCTTCGGGAACCCAGTAACAAGTGACACGGAGGCAAGCAGAGGGGCAAGCCGGTGTGTGATTCCGCCAGCGGCTGAAGGCCTGCAGTGACAGTGCTTGAGTGACGGATGGTGATGCCTGCGAAGAAGTTTTGTTATTGAATTGTGGTCAACCGAGGTGCAAGATTCGAGTGACGATGCTGTGAAAGTTTCGAAGAGCGTTTCTTGGAAGAGAAACCTCGAACGAGCGGGACGATCACGAGCACTGAATTTTCTGTGTTTTATGGAAAATAAGCACTCAGGTTTTGTTCCAATAACTTCGGACTGAATATGTTCAACGAACATTCTAGTCTTTAAGTGTTCTTCAATAGTTAATGCATTGCATAAGATCGCATTGTAGCGCGAGTTCTTGTTTGTGCACGTAGTTTTCAATGTATCGGAGTACCTAGTGAGTTGTATTTGATAATGATAACTGCCGAATGTGTATGTTTGTGTGTTGTTTGTACTGCCTTATCCGAGAATGTATTAGGTTTTGTTATCAACTGTCAGCTCCAACTCTTTTTTGGACAACAACTTGCATTCACTGGCGGACTAAAGGGACCAATGCTAAATTGTTCACGCTCTCGTGGTGCGTTTTGGGGCACCGATACGTCAGCTCTTGGAATCGACCTGGCGATCGACTCGCTAATAACGGGATCAGTGGCAAACGCCTTGTTCTACACTTGAAAATACTGATGCCACCCGTAGGAAACTTTTTCTTATATACCTTTATTTTGGGTAAAATAGATACGAGTATTTTACCACACACCCAATCACCACTGGAATGCCCTTCATTTAACACCGTGCTTATTGCATCAAAGACAATCTTGCCTCATCCTGTCGCCTATACTGTCACCTTAACTTGAGCAGCACAATTTCGCAGGCCACTGTATGCTAGTGGCATGCATGTAAGTAAATAAAAACCAAGAAAAGTAGAGGGCGGGTTGGGAAATACGTACAAGAGGCAGCCAAGCTTCCTCCGCCTGAACAAAACACAAAAGCTGCCTTTGCCATGTATGGGAAAGCAAGACAGAGTGTGTGAGTGAGAATTTATTAGAAGGCAGAGAGGCCGGCCTGAGCTAGTTCGCTCTAGCCTGCTACTCTACACAGGGGATAAGGAAAAGGGGAAGAAAAGAGAGATGAAGGGTGATGATGGGGACAAGAAGAGGTGGTGCGTATGTACAGTAGCCACTTAGCATAGTACCCTACAGTCTAGTTTCTAGTCCAGCGTTTTTATAAAGTCTAGAACAGCCTTTGTAGCAGTTTTTGACACTGTTTGGTTGTTCATTGCTGACAATATGTGGCTTTCACTTAATGGTGTTCGTCCAATGCTTGCCAACGTTGCAGTTACCATTTTTCTTTGCGCCACGTATAATGCACAGTCACAAAATATGTGAGCTGTCGTTTCGCGCACTTGGCAGCGTTCACAATTCGGGCTGTCCGCACGGCCGAATAGGAGGGTGTAGTGGCGAGTGAAGGCGACGCCCAGGCGAATTCGGTGCAGTATATTAGCATGTCTTCGGCTGATTTTATCTGGAAGACGAAAAGTCATACCGGGGTCTGTTTCCCGCAGGTGCTTGTTCCAGTGATCTGGTAGCGACCAGTAAGTGGCAGCGCATTCGCGCATGAGTGATCTCAACAATGTGTTGACGTCACCTCACGAGTACGGTACTTTGACGTACATAGGAGCGTTGTATATTGCCGCTCTTGCTTCGCTATCGGCTGTTTCGTTGCCAACTAGGCCGCAGTGTCCAGGAATCCATTGGAGTGTAATCAACTGACCGCTCCTGTCTGTTAGGTCAAATGCTTGGACGATTCCTAACGTTAACTCGTAAAATTGGCCTCTTCTTGAGCAAGAATGGATAGCTTGAAGCGCTGATTTTGAATCGGACAGTATCGTCCATTGACGTGGTGCTTGGTCCTTCACAAATTTTATGGCTTCTTGTATAGCAACAAGTTCTGCAGCTGTCGAAGATGACCTATGATCTAATTTGTACTGTCGGGAAATACTGAGTTGAGGGATTACGAAGGCTGCAGCTGAGGCGGCTGAAGTTACGGATCCATAGGTGTAAATGTGCACAGAGTCACTGTATCGGTCATCTAAATGTGCCAAGGTGAGTTGCTTGAGGGCAATATAAGAACCACGCGACTTATACGAAATTCCACATATGTGAAGGCACACCAGCGGTTTAGTCAGTGTCCATGGAGGCGCTGCAGGGATTACGGCAGGTGCAAAGCCTGAAGGGATCATGTGCCTACGCGTATCGAGGCATCGTGAATAGGTACAGCCTGGTCGGTCCACTCGTAGCGAAGACAACGGGGGCTGTGCATGTCGAGTCAGCAGACGAAGGTGCACTCGAAGAGGCTCGCAGGACGTGTAAACCTGTATAGGGTAGGTGCGTGACTCCTCTATAGTGCCAGAGATGGACGTGCACCGTGGCAGGCCAAGGCATATTCTCAGTGCTCGTGCCTGAAGGCTCTCTAAAGTACGAAGGCACGTTGCCCGCATGCTGGAAAGCACAGATGAGCTGTACCTTATATAGCCCACAAACAATGCCTTGTATAACTGCAGAAGACTTTTCTCCGAAGTGCCCCATCTCAGTCCTGCTATAACACAAAGAACATACACAAAACTGATTAGTTTGTTTTGCAGCACAGTCACATGCTTTGACCAGGACAGGTTGCGATCAATGATGACCCCTAAATAGCGGTGGTGCTTGACCACGGGAATCACTGCTCCGTGAGCGAAGATTAGGTACCACGACAATGATTTCTTCGTAATGCCAATGCAGCACATTTTGCTATTGAAAGTTCTAGGCCCTGACGACGTAAGTACTTAGATGTTATTGATGTGCCTTGTTGTAGCCTTGCTCGCAGTTGTGGTCGCGTTGCTCCAGATGCCTATATGCATATGTCGTTCACATACGCACTGATTCTGACAACGTCGGGAAGCTCAGCTTCAAGGCCAATGAGTGCTATGTTAAAAAGCATGGGGCTCAGGACGGCGCCTTGCGGAACTCCACGGCTTACGAGGTGCCTCGCTGTGTCACCGTCGGATGTCGACATAAAAATGGTGCGTCCTTTGAGGTAGCTCCCTATCCATGCGTGTAGTCGGGCCACCTACGCTGATGTCTTCAAGTGCGTCAGGAATGGCCCTCATGGTAGACGCTATCGTACGCGCCCTTTATATCTAAGAAAATGGCCCCTACCAATCTCTGACATTGTCTTTCCTATTCAACAGAAGAAACTAGATCTACAACACCGTCTATAGATGATCGACCTCTACGGAAGCCATTTATAAAATCTGGTAAGCCGACATTATTCTCCAGCAGCCATTCCAATCTTGCCAGCACCATGCGTTCCATAACCTTACTGATGCAACTGGCTTGGGCAATGGGTCTATAAGAAGACAACTCGTGTGAACACTTGCCTGGTTTCAGTAAGGCCACTATGCGGCTGCGCTTCCAACTCTCTGGGACTGTCGCTGTTCCCACGTAGAGTTGTAGAACGACAAGAGAGCCTGCCTTGCTTCCTGGTTGAGGTGATATAGAGCCGAATAAGTAATTCCGTCAGGCCCTGGTGCGGACGACCGTCGGGACGTGGAAATCGCAGCGTCGAGTTCGTGCATTGTGAAAGGTAAGTCGAGGCGATCGTCGCTGGATGGCGGTGAGGCTAAATACGAAGGTGATATCGATGAGGAGGACATAACTACGAGTAAGTGGCAGTAATCTTCTGCAACCTCTACTTCAGGTCGTCCTTGCTTTAGAGCCAAAGATCGGAAAGGGAACAAACTGTTGAGTGGGGCGTCTGAAGGCTTCGGACAGTTTGCCATATTCGAGACAGGGGTTTTCTGGGATCAAGAGAGCTACAAAATACCCTCCACCGTTGCCTATCGAGCTTATCAAGGTGTCGCAATACATGTCGTTGTGCTTAGCGTGCTGTAGATAGGTCAGATGGTGATTTCGTCCTCCTGTATTTTCTCTCTGCCCGGCGACAGATTGCACGAAGGTATTCATATTGTGCGTCAAGCTGTGATCTTGGTAGCGACACATTCACAAGTTTCCTTTGCGTTGTTAAGGCTGATGCAATTAGGCTTTCTATTTCAGATATAGATTGAATGTTCCCGCACTGAGCATTTACAGAAGCTTAGAATCCTGGCCAGTTTATGCTTTTCACACGCCGGGGAGTCGAACGACGGAATCCTTTAGCTGTATATATGTAGGGAGATGGTCACTTCCATGTGTTTCAACGTCTACGAACTAACAGGTGGTAGGCAAGAGACTTCTGCTCACAAAACACACGTCTAGACAGCTGCTGTACGATGCGCCACGGAGGTAAGTAGGTGAGCCATCGTTAATGGACATTAGGCCCTGATTGAGCACAAAATCGGCAATGTCACTACCGCGGGTGTTCATTGCGGCAGAACCCCACATGGGATGATGTGCATTAAAATCCCCAACTAATACATGTGGTCCAGGGCAAGCTTGGAGCACAGACAAGAGATAGGGAAAGTCCACGTGGCTTCTAGGAGGAATGTATTCACCAATTATTGATATTGAACGTCGCTTGTGCTTTATAGATAGGCAAATATAGTCGTTAGAAGCATGAGGAGCCAGGCCATGTCTCACGTACGTTAAATCTTGACGTACGCATATAATTATTTTGCTCGCATTCCGATCATCACGTGACCACAAAGTGACGTATCCAGAAATACGAAACTACATCATATTCGGCTCACGTATTACAAACAACGGAAATTTGTATTTAAACATCCGTTGTCGAAAGTCAAACAATCGGCTTCACAAACCTCGTGCGTTCCACTGCATTATAGCCAAGGTGCGCACACGTTCATCGAAGAAATTCGCCATATTGTTTATGGAAGGGTCAGCAGTAGCGGTTCCAGCACGTTGAGGATCTGCACTGCTGTTTTCGCTCCTGGTGTGTGTAGCTCGTTGAGAATCGCACGAATAGATTTTAGTAGATGCTTCAGCATAGTTTGGCTCTTCTCAGTGTCTTGCCTATCATTTTCCGCCCTCTTTGAAGCTGGCCGCCCATGATGTGGTCTTTTTTATTGCTCCGGTGGGTAGCGAAGGCCACTCAGTATCTGAAGCATCGGCGTGCAACGCGGGCGTTGGTCCACTTTCTGCATCCCTGGGACGTGGTGCGTGCAACATGGGTGTAGCGGCCTGATAATGCGCACGTGCATGTTCATCTGTTGCTGATGGTGATGCATCACTCCTATGTCCACTATGCTTTCGCTGGTGTCTACGTTTTGGACGATGTCTGTGTCGGCGGATGGACGTTACTGCCTCTCTGAGTGTCGAGTTGTCTCTGACCATCTTCCGCAGGACGCGAATTTCTTATTTGATCTTCGGGCACTCTTTCGACGTTGCTTCATGTGCACCAGAGCAGTTTGGGCATTTAAATGGAGCAGCAGTATCGCAGTTTTCCACCTTATGAGACCCGCCGCACCGCTGGCAAGTTGTCTCACTTTTGTACACTGCGCTGACGTGTCCAAACTTGCAGCACTTGTGACAACTGCAAAGGCCGTGGCACGTAAGGGCGCACGGAATGTCTCACGAGTCCAACCTTCACGCTAGGGGGCAGAGTCTCAGAATCAAATACTAGTTTGATGCAGCGAGACTGCCCGAAGTGGCGTATGGTCACGATTCTGACTGTCGACGTCACATAGATTTTTCAGGTCAGCGTCTGTGATGTCAGCGCCGACATCATTTATCACGCCAGTCGTTGTTCCTTTCTCGTGAGCGAGAAACGCGCGAACTGAAATACTTCCGAGCTGCGTGACGGCCTTCAGTGTGTCAAGAATGGTTTTGTTTGTCACATCAACTGACAATATGTTTTTCCTGCTATTAATGCGAATTTCATTCACTTGAGCAGGTGCTACTCGCTCGAAATAATTAGTAAAATGACTGCCTGCTTAACGTGTTCAGGTTGTCTGATGTAGATATGGGTACATACGAGATTTCATTTCATTTCATTTTATTACCTTAAAAGCCCAACAGGGGCATTACATAAGGGGTGGGTTTACATATGTTCATTATACATTGTTAGAAATGACATTTGAATAAGCATTATTAAACATGACGTGGAAATATGGTTTACATGATTTTGTGGTATATACAATCAGTTGGAAAGATGAAAAATGACATCCAGTAATTGTTATTCTGAAAAATGATGAGATATCTCTTGCATGAATGCGGGTGCGCTGGTTAGGGCGGCAATTTGGTGAGGCAGGCTGTTCCAATCCATGGCTGTGCGAAAGAAAAAAGAACCTGAAAAGGTAGTAGTACGAGTGCGGGGGGCGGCCCACATGGTTGATGTGCCCAGTTCGATGCGACGTTCTGCCAGGGGGAATAATGTACGGCCCGTTTGATTGAGCGAACAATGATAAAACTTATGAAAAAGAGATAGTGATAAAACACGGCGACGAGAAGCAAGGGTCGGCAGACCTAAGTCCTTTCGCAATAAAGACACGCTGACATGATATGAATATTGAGAGTGTATGAACCTTACAGCACGGTTTTGCACGGTTTCGAGAGCGTTGCTTAAATATGTTTGGTGGGGCCTCCATACTGCGCACTGCGTATTCGAGTTTAGGGCGGATTATGGTTTGATAGGCTAGTAATCTAACATGCTTTGGGGCTTGTTTAGGTGGCGTTTAAGGAAACCAAGTGATTTATTAGAAGATGAGATGACGTTAGTGATATGTGCGTTCCAAGATAAATCTTTAGTTAGGGTAACACCGAGGTATTTGTATGAGGGCGAAGCTTCTAATGATATGTTATTGATTGAATATGAATAGAACAGAGGGTTACGTCGACGGGAGAATGTCACAACTTTACACTTAGCGGGGTTAGTGTCATTAGCCAATGGTCACACCATTGTTGCAGACGATTAATATTGCCTGAAGAGAAATTGGTGAGATGTATTAGTAATGGTTTTGTAAATGACGCAATCATCCGCAAACATGCGAATATTACAGGTTACATGACCAGGAAGATCGTTAATATATATTAAAAAGAGGAGAGGCCCGAGAACAGATCCTTGAGGAACACCGGAAGTTACACGCAGGGAGTCAGAGGTGCTGTTGTTAATAAGGACAAACTGTGAGCGGTTATTAAGGAATTGCTTCAATCCATCGTAAGACGTCGGGGTGTACATTTGCCAAAGATAGTTTTAGTAGCAATCGTTGATGTGGTACCTTATCGAACGCTTTCGCAAAGTCTAAAAATATCGCGTCTGTCTGTAGGTTAGTATCGAGATTTGTGTGAAGATCATGCAGAAACGCTGCCAATTGGGTTTCGCAAGAAAACCCTTTGCGAAATCCGTGCTGTGAAGGATGAAAATATTTATTCGAGTCTAAAAATTTCATGATTTCTGTATAAATGACATGTTCCATGATTTTGCAAGGTACGCTTGTAAGTGAAATGGGGCGATAGTTAAGTGGGGAATTCTTGTTCCCTGATTTATAGATTGGAACAACCCTTCCCACCGTCCAGTCATGAGGTATGGTGCCTGTGGAAAGTGACTGAGAAAACAATAGACATAAATAAGCAGCACTGATATCTTTAGTATTTTTTAACACTTTTGAGTTTATGTTATCTACTCCGGCTGAAGATGATAGTTTGAGATTGTCAATTAAAGAGGAAATACCATCAACATGGAAAGTTATACCTGGCATGGTATTAGGTGTGCTTGTCGCTGTAGAAGGAAATGGTAAGCTAACTTCTTTGGTGAATACTGACGCGAAAGCTGCATTGAAAATGTTAGCGCACTCCACGTCGTCGACCGTTTCACCGTCTTCGTTAATTAGCGTGTTGCTGTTTATATCTCGAGGATTAATCACCTGCCAAAATTTCCTTGGATTGTTGACCAGCATCTTGGGCAGGTCTTCGTGAAAGTACGTTTTTTTTGCTTCCCCGGACAGCTGATAAGTATGCGCGTTCCGCTGTGTAATATTATCCCATGCGCATACATTTGTGGTACCTTTTGCTGCTCGGTATAACCGTTTCTTTTTGTTATCCAACCTTTTTAAAGAATTGCTGAACCATGGTTTTTTCTGGTTGCGTTCCTATCGCTATCTTTGGGATGTATCTGTCTGCTAGGCTGTTTATTTTTTTT